>JAODTR010001589.1:0-13377 GCA_025399935.1 Amblyopsis rosae
TTGTTATTGCTTTAGCAACTGAGAGGAATCACTCGGGCTACTCTGCGCTGACGCGGCAGGAACGAAGGAAGCCAGAGTCACGTCCAGAGTGACGCCCTCACCTCGACATGGCGCTTGGTGCACAGGCACAGGTGCAATGGTAGAAGCAGTCGGTTGGGGTCACTGTCGTTTGGGGGACCATCCGCATTCATTCACAACACGGGTGCTTGTTGACATCTTTGAGTGCGATCACAGCTAAATTACATTGTTATTATTACAGACTGGCCACGCTCTATTGGAAATGTTTACAGCCTCCTACTGGGCGTAGACCTCTGGAAATCTTTGAATCTATCTAGCTCTACCACCATTTAGAAACATGCTTGACATCATCTCACTAACCCACCCTGATTGGACCACCAGAGAGCAATAGTCGGACAGAGCCAGGCTAATTGAAACAGGGCTCAAATGACCAATGACTATAACCTTCCTTTAAATTTCACTCTCTTCACACTCTGGCGATGCATGCTAGAGCCGGTTGTGTTTTAGCGTGTCAAGTGTCCTGTTTTGATCACAGTGCATGGGTTTGCTGCATCTGCTGTATATTATTGAAACCCAATATTGACCTGTCCAGTATACAGAACTCATTGCAGTTATCACCGGTCCGGGAGCGGAGCAACTTGAAACAGTTGGGGACAAGAAAATTACATTTGGGAAAAAGTGATTGGGGGAACATAAATATCTAAAATGTGAATATCTGGTGTGTACTTGTATGTAAAAAAAATGGACTGTATTTATATAACCTTCTGGCTGGGAGCCCAACAGCCTGACCACTAGACCATCCTGATTACCACGCAGGAGTCATTGAGGTCTTTAGAATACAGGGCTTTGTACTCCATGGTCTTCAAATGTGGGCAGGCCCCATTTGTTAGATAAAATAATTCAGCTCTGAGTCCATTTTTCTTACTTCAATATATTTAATAAAGTATGGCCAAGGATACACTACGGCATGCAATGTATTGTATTGTATACTGCTTCAGAGTTAGAAGAGATGCTACTGACATTTATACTTACAACAAAAGAGGTGATTGACTACTAATAAGAACCTTTTAAAGTAGTGATCAAGAGGTTGCACATCACAATGATAATACAATGGTCTTTTTATAATGGTAAGCAGTCGAGATACAAGGGGGTACAAATACAAAGCTGACACATGGCAGAGGGGGTTGCAGTACTGGGTCCACAGGGGGTGCGAGATCAAAGGTATGCGCTGGTCAACAGATAGTCATCATTGTTCTGTTCCCAGGCAAAGGACAGCTTAGGTCAATTGGTCACAGTAGACATAAGATACAGTAAATCGTCTTAAGGCTATTGAGTGTTTTACTGGTAAGTGACTGAAAATCAATGAATTCGGTAACACCGGCACCTGTGTGGCGTTGGATGCGCAGTACTGATGCGCATAGTGCTGATCGCAAATGGATTCATCACTATCACCTGTACCTATGGGTTCGCATTAGGAATCACTTATCACTGGTTGCTTGGGTGTCACTTGGCAATGGCTGTCTGTTGCCTTGTGCTTTAAATGGGATCCATTTCCCTCTCACATGTATAATATGTGTGGCACGGAAACTGTGCTTATCTCAGCCTGGAAATGTTCATGTGAGTTGGCCTGATTTGACCTGTGTTTAGGGTGTCTCTTCCTACGTAGGCAGGACAGAGGCACTGTTACACTCTATAGGAACGTCGGCTTGGGACTAGCATGACAGATGGATTGTTAGACACAAGTCCATCTGGGGAGCCTTCCGTCGAAACTGTTAGAAAAGGGCGGGCACTTAAAAAAAATACGTGGCAGTTGATTGGATGAACCAGCTCAGTGTTTGTTGTTTTCAAGTCGCTTTCGTTGTCAGCACACCTAAACTATGCCTCATATCTATAAGTACGATGCTGATTGGTCAGATAATTGCCACTCAGATTCAGTCACAAGGATTTCTTGGCTTTTCAGACTGATCCGAGCATCTGACTTGTCATACTGTGTGTGCACAATGGTGACTAAAGGATACATGTGTATATCATGTGTGTGCCAGCCATGTGTGGCATCCTTGGGCTGGTTGGAAAGATGTGCCACATCGGTGAATTTGCACCGAGATGTAGGCATTACATATAAACTCTGGAAACTGGAAAACATCTCCAGGTTAAACAAGTCTTCCGATAACCATTCAGGAAAAGCCAAATGCATTTTCCGACTCCATTTACAGAGTGTTGTCTTTTTAGGTAAACACAGTTCAACCAAATATATTATGTCATTAGGGCTGTTGCCAGTTTTTGATTACACAAATGAAATTTGCTGTTTTGTGTCAGACAAAAGATATACCTTAGTGACACGTGGAAATTGATGTTTAGAGGGGAGGAAGAAGCCTCGCTTTTAGAGTGAGTGAGGCCAACCAAACAAATAAAAACACGTCTGACTAGGCTAGTCTGCCTCGTCAGGCACTATAGGGAGACGCTAAGAAATCAGGAGGGAAGGGAACGGCTAGGGTGGAAAATTGTCATGACCAATCAGCTTTGTACTGATATCTAAAGGCGTGTTTTGTGTGTCAACGGAAAAAACGACTTTATATCAACAATAGTGGTTACTAAGAAGTCAACATAGGGGCAGCAATAGCATCAGTTGTTATAGAATGTATTAGAAGAGCAAGGAACGGCACTATTGTCCCGAATGTCTTTGGCAAGAGTTGATTTAATATCTGGCTCTGCTGGTTCACAAGTTCATCCAATCGCCTGCCAAGTACCCGCCCTTTTCAAACTGTTTCAATGGACGGCTCCCCAGCTGGTTGTGTGTATCATACTATCCCGTGGCGCCTCAGGGTTATGAAAGGACGGGAATAGGATTACACTGCATAAACTAGATTGTCACACTAAATTACATATAGTTTTTGTAGTGTATCTTCACTTGGAAAACGACATGCGGGACCTAAGCACCAAATGTGACTAATTCCCAGCATGCACTATTAAACAGACACGCCCTGACAAAACAAGCAAAATACAGTATCCTAAATATATACAAAACTTCTGTGCCATATAATATCAAATATTTGTAATTCAATTAATAGTGTTTACAGGAAATTTATGGATTTACAATAAATTCTTGTACGTTTACACTTACAGGATTCTGATAAACAAATAAACAAAAAAAAACAGAAAGGAGATCACCTCTTATTGTACTGTTAATCAAAACTACGGAACAAACAACAGAATGCCTTATCAACCGAAAAAAGTCAGCAGATTTCAGTGCTTCTTTTAAATCTCCCACACTGCAGCATTCTGTGAGACAATAACTTGATTTCTCACCCAAACGTGTGCACGACCAAATATACTAGAATCAGGAGAGTACAAACTTCTGCAGACGCTTTGTGCTTTGGTGCTCCTGATGCCTTGGCCAGGCCCACCATGTTCTGGCCTCTGTTGAAGATGGAATAGTACTCTCTGATGAAGACGTCACCCAGGATCCAGAAGTTTTCTCCTCCACTGCTCAGTCCGGTATGGCAGCCAGTATACTGAGGAACAGAACAGGAGGGCAAAGGTAAACTAGAGTATGTAACTGATATACAAGAAGCCACAATAGTAATAGCATTAATTAACATGCAGTGTATTTCTCAATATTCATGTTGCCATTTCCTACAGCAATACATTATTTGGAAAATGCAGTATTATGAAACAATGCATATAATGGTGGAGAGATTATATCTCCACGTTGGCCTGGGAACGCCTACGCATCCCCCAGTAAGCTGGATAATGTGTCTCGGGAAATGGAAGCTTGGGGTCCCCTGCTGGAGCTGCTGCCCCCACAACCCGACTACTGAAGATGAAGATTGATGGATGGATGTATATAATGTATATATAAAATTCCCTATATTGTATATACCATATAATGTAAATGCAGCAGCTAAAACACTAACCTCGAGGACATAGGTAGAGGCTGGGATGGTGAATTCTTTCCCTTGGATGTTGAACGTCACAGCAGGCATTTGGGGAATGGAATCACAGTTGACCATATACTGAGGATATAGAAGGACAGCAGAACATTAAATAAGTTGACCATATACTGAGGATATATAAGGAGAGCAGAACATTAAATAACAGTTGACCATATACTGAGGATATAAGGAGAGCAGAACATTAAATAACAGTTGACCATATACTGAGGATATAGAAGGAGAGCAGAACATTAAATCACAGTTGACCATATAGGGCGACAGTGGGTAGAGCGTGGTGATAGGTGAGCCTGCAACCTAAATGCTTTCACCCTCCTCCACGAAAAAACATTCATAATGTCCAACCAAGTTACTACTTGACATCTTGAGCCTATCCCGTCATCTCGACATCTCTTCTCCAAGACAGCTCACATGGCCATGACATCCTACCATTCCTCACCTTGCTGATCAACCTCTCTGTCCTCAGGCTTGGTGCCAGCTGCCTTCATAACAGACCGACTCAGGCTGGTTTCACAGTTTCTCACTCCACAGAGCTTCTCATCTCATGGTGACTGAATCCCTTCACACTGCCAGAGCATCCTACCTCTCCTCAGTCCTCATCCTTTTAGACGCACAGTCCTTTCCTACCAAGTCCTCTGGGATGGATGCCTGTCCAACCCTTGCCCACTCGGCACAGGGGTCCCCCAAGGATCTGTGTTGGGACCCCTACTCTTCTCATTGTATACTAGATCTAAGCCCTGTGTTCTCATGGATTCTCTTATACCACTGCTATGCCGATAACACACATCTCTACCTTCGACCTTAACCTATTTAGCCAATTGTGTGGACACAAGCCCACAGTTGCGTAGTAGGCGTACTGTATAACCGGTGGGAAAGTGTGGGGCAAAGTCACAAAGCATTTCAAACGATCTGTATCAGATTTGACTGGTTATTGTATACATGCAGTGTTTATGTCCCGGTGGTCATTGAAAGTGCAGTTACAGCTCTCTCCTCAATCACTTAGACACAATCTCCCTAACAACACCCGGAGGTGTTACCAAGATGGCTGTCGACTGGCCAGCCTTGCTTATATAAGGACTTTGACCTTACCAAGATGGCTGCAGAGTGGCCAGACTTATATATAAGGACTTTGCTTACTTCTCCGTTCTGGCTGGTGGCGCCCAACCACTTGTTGATGTTGGCGATGTCACTCTGGGGGCCGATGATCAGGGAGGTGCCGGTGTCCACGATGGCCTGGCAGCCACGGCTGCACGCCACCACCAGGCCATCTATGGTAATGCTGGAAGAGAGGCTTTATTTAACATGGGTCTGGCCTGCAGAGGGCCTTTTTTTATGGTGTGTAATGTTGTGTCAGCTGCCCTCTACAGGTTAAAAGCATGCTATTGCAATTGAATACAGCAATTGGCTGATATGAAATAAGTTGCGTAAAAAATATAGTGACATCATCTCCTTAGTCTCACAGAGCCAGTGTTTACTTGCATAAAGACACAGTGCTGGATAACTTGACAAGCGAGGTATTTTGATTGACATGCACGACGACCAAATACGTAACTCCACAATGGAAAACTAAATAACAGGAGTCAAATCCGTAGGCTACCTTTACTGCTGAAAATAAATCTTAAATGTATTAGCCAATGCCAATGGAAACTGACAGTATTACTTCTCGAAAGTCAGAGCAGAGCAGGATGGTCTAGTGGTCTGGGTGTTGGGCTTCCAGCCGAAAGGTTGTGGGTTCAAACCCTGGTGTTGACCTACCTGTAAGCATCCTTGAGCAAGATGCCTAATCCCTAACTGCTCCCGGTGGTTGGTTACACCTTGCATGGAAGCAATCGCCATCAGTGAATGAATGTGGGTGACTGGGTGAATGAGGCAAAATACTGTAAAGCACTTTGAGTGGCCAAAAGGTTAGAAAAGCACTATATAAAATGCAGTCCATTTACCAGATTCCTGTGTCGAGCTTACAGGGGTATATGTATTACAGGCTGAGACTAGGCTTCCCCTTACCCACAAATATATTGGAGGAGCATTTGTAGGCATGGCCTTGCTTCCATATGCCCTCTTATTGCATGAAACTGCTGCTTCTGTTAAAGGAGCACAGCCGTATAGGGCCAATCAAATACAGCCCTATATGAAATATCTTGCTCCTTCAAAGGGAAGGAAGGGTTTAAGAAACAACGGCCTTCCGGTGATTTCATTGGTGAACGTAATGGGGCGTCCGTGCTGACTGCTTTTGGGGAGCCCTGTGTGTGTGTGTGTGTGGGGGGGGGGGGGGTCTGTGCTGCTGCTTTACCTGTCCATAGAGATCTGCCAGTAGAGTTCACTGGAGAGAGGGATCCAGGTTATGGGGCCGTAGTAGTGGCTGGGGTCAACACCACCGAACGTCACCACACTGGCCACCTGGGAGTTGCTATGGAGACAGGGGAGGAAGGGGTGAGAGTGAGTAGTCTTTGTTATAGTTTCTTGTTTCACGTCTTCACGATGTTTATAGACAAAGTTACATACATTTTTTTTTTGTTACCTTTATGGATTTAGAATTTCACATTGGCTTTGTTTATTTACAATGTGGTAGTTAATTGTATACAGATAAAGTACTATTCCATTACTAGTTCATACGAGCTTAAGTAGACAGAGACAGTTCTTGCTAGCTAAGACAGAGCTAGTTCTTGCTAGCTAAGACAGAGCTATAGTTCTTACGAGCTGAGGTAAACAGAGAACATGTCCTCTTTGATAAGGCCCTGTGTCATCATGTTGTCAAAGACGGGCGTGGCCCCGGAGGCCGACAGATTGGGGTAGGCCAGGCCCAGGAAGCCATCGGGAATAATGGTTTGCATGAAGTCGTCCTCTGTCTCGCTCAGCCCAAAGAGCTGGTTGGCGACAGAGAGACCGCCAACCTAACACACACACACACACACACACACACACACACACACACACACATATGGATGATTGATGTGAATTTGCATAGTAACCCCAGTTGTAGCTATGAATTCACTTGAACCGCATTCTGACTGTTTGGACAAGTGATACGGCAAATCAAAATAACCTTAGAACATTTTCCTGCTACAGTATTTTAAACCATCTCAATAAAGAAGCACACTGAGTGTATTAAAGGCCGATTTATACTTGAATTTACACCATGCCATTGTCGTCGGCGTTGTGAGCATATTATACTGCGCTGGTTTGTCGGCCGGGCGGACCGATGCACGTTAACTTCACATGCTCCTAATGCGGAAATGCCATGTCTTGTTTATGCTCCCGAATTAGAACACAAATTGATTATAAACGTTCTGAAATAAGCATATAATAATATGTCTTTCCAGTGACTGTTAAAACAATCAGTGCCACTGGTGATAGAAAATAGTAGGCTATTTAGATTTTGCTGCCCGAACAAGGAAATCCCATAGGGAAAACTCTGTTGTGTCAAATTAGTAGTCTTTAATAATGCTCAAGCAAGACATAAAAACGAAACTAATAATAATACCAGGATTGTGAAAGTGATACAATCTGCGCATGTTATAAACATCCCTAATTCCAAAGCACTCTGGCATTTGTCTTGCCTCCACAAGACTGTTGTTGGCTGCGTCAAATCGATTAACAGACGGACGTTGTGACGGCGGGAGCGGGCGAGGCAGGAATCAGGCGCAGGGTTATCAGTAAACAATAACTTTTAATGGTCACACGCAGACACACACCATACATGAAACAATAACCGACAATGGCCCAAACGGAAACCCCATCCTAAATACTAAAGCAAACCCCCAGGTGCACACAATACACAATCAGTGCAAACACCCGTGAGGCAAGGAGCGCTGGGGTAGTGCACGTCTGGAAACCAAGGGCGGGAGCACGCAGGCTCCGGTAACGGTGGGAGGGGGTGAGCCGCCCAGACCGTTACAGTACCCCCCCCCCCCAAGGCCCCGGCTTCCAGACGGGGGACACGGAGAGGAAAAACAAAAAATCCCCGGGGGGAGGGTCAGGTAAGGGACTCCTCCGGCGACCCGGCGGCCGGCCGGACGCGGCGGCCCAGGCCGGGACCAGGAGGGGGCCAGGCGGGCGGCCGGACGCGGCGGCCCAGCGGCGGACACAGGAGGCGGCTGCGGCCCAGCGGCGGACTCTGGAGGCGGCTGCGGCCCAGGTGGAGGAGGAGGCCACGGCCAAGCCTCGGGCTCCAGCGGCGGAGGAGGCAACGGCCAAGCCTCGGGCTCCAGAGGGTCCGGAGACGCCGTTGGCAGCTGCACCCCGGGCCTGGCGACGGACTCTGGAGGCGGCTGCCGCCCAGGTGGAGGAGGAGTCAATGGCCAGGCCTCGGGCTCCAGCGTCGGAGGAGGCAACGGCCAGGCCTCGGGCTCCAGAGGGTCCGGAGATGCTGTTGGCGGCTGCACCACGGGCCTGGCGGGGCACACCGGCCGTGGGTCCACCACCGTGGCAGTAGGGTGCGTCGTCGGTGGCTGCACCGCGGGACTGGCGGGGCCAGCCAGGTGCGGGTTCACCTCCGTGGCTGCAGGGGGCGTTGGTGGCTGCACCGCGGGGGTGGCTGAACACTCCTGCCGCAGTTCCACCTCCCGACCAACAGGGGGCGTTGTCGGTGGCTGCACCGCGGGGGTGGCAGGACGGTCCAGCCGCGGTTCCCCTTCCCGACCGACAGGGGGCGTCGTCGGTGGGCCCGTAGCACCATGCGGCTGCCGGGGCCCACGTGCACGGCGCTTCTTTCGCGATCTCCGTGCACGAGGAGGAGACGCGCAGTCGCAGATCGCCAAACCCCAGGCGTTGGGCGACTCCCCCAGACACTCGGCGCTGTGACGAGTCCCGCGTGCACCGTGCGCTGGCCGGGAGTGCCAATCGTCGTCCGAGCCGCAGTCGAGATCCCACTCGCTGCGGTCAGGGAAGCCCTCCGTCGGCCCCGGTGTTGTTACGGAGCTCGGGCCGAGATGTAATCCTCGATGGGCCGCGAGAACTGACCCAGTTCTCGCAGCCCAGGACAAATGGCAGCCCTTTCTCTGCTGCCGCGGGGTATCGCAGTCCGGCGGAACGGGGAGGCGATCGTCCTCGCCGTCCCGTGCGCCGTACCCCGACCACAGACACACCCCGACAGAGAGCATGGCAGCACTTTCGCCCCCAGGGAAAAATGAAAAAACAAAAAAGGTAGGAAAGACTAAACCTGCTGGTTCCTTGTTGGGTCGGTTATTCTGTGACGGCGGCAGCGGGCGAGGCAGGAATCAGGCGCAGGGTTAGCAGTAAACAATAACTTTTAATGGTCACACGCAGACATACACCATACATGAAACAATAACCGACAATGGCCCAAACGGAAACCCCATCCTAAACACTAAAGCAAACCCGCCCATCGGCGGCGCGGCCTAGAACGTTACAGACGTGTACAGTATCTACATTTGTGCACCAGCCTTAACTAAGATCCCAAGTGAAGTGACTCTATTACAACACACACAGGGAGTGTTAAGTCATTCTCTGATTAGGAAGCAATTACTCCACAATACTTTTACTATAGCTCTACATTTGCTGCTATTAATGTTTAAAATATCGTACAGGACCATTACAAAAACGGGTTTAAATTGAACTGCATTTATTTAAGTTTAAGTATCTCACCATGACCGTGTCAGAGCCCAGTTTGCCGGTCATACTGCCAGTACCGTATTGGATGCTGAAAGAGCCATCAAAGTTGTTCCTGTAAGTGCAGCTGACAGCAGGGTTGAATTTGAGATGGTTGTCTGGGAACAAAGAACAACAAACCATTTATTCTTGAAATATACAAATACGTTACTGTGTGTGTGTGTGTGTGTGTGTGTGTGTGTGTGCGCGCGCACACGCGTGTGTGCGTGCGTGTATTTTATGTATATATATATATATATACACACACACACAATTGTTTTTTTTTTCGTAATCTTAATTTAACCAGGTAACCACTGAGATTAACATCTCTTTTGCAAGAGAGACCTGGCCAAGACGCATCATAGTACAAGATGTTATTAAACATATACTGTAACAAATAACAATAGTTATGCATGCATACATACTGCACATGCATCCATACATACAGTATCTTACACCACTAAATAGGCCAAATTTATTAACAGTAATAAGTGCTCCGAATCCTTCAGAGTTTATGAAAATTGTCTGAATGAGAGAAAGTAGATTTCCAGAATTTGAAAAAAATGTGCTAGTAGTCTTTTTACTAAATCTGTCTCAATACACCCTCCGGTGGTTAAAACAGGTTGTGTTGATGGCGACTATCTAAAAGGTCTGTATTTGGTTGGGGTCAATCGACAATAGTGCACTTATTGTATAGTGCTGCAGCAGACATTCACTGAAACCTTATAGGCACACTCCTAAAGTGTCCTAAAGCACACTAAAATAGAACCATGAGTGAACTCTGTAGAAATCAAAACAATTATAAAAACAACACATAACAATAGTTGTCACCATACGTGTGTGTGTGTGTGTGTGTGTGTGTGTGTGTGTGTGTGTGTATGTGTGCACAGCCATCATCAAATCAATAAAGTAATAAAAACAAATAACAACATAACAGTAGTTATCATAAATGTAAGTGTGTGTGTGTGTGAGTACACAGTACGTACTGCAGGCAGAGCTGTTGCAGTAGATGGAGGGAACCCACAGGTCAGAAGAGCCAGTGTCGAAAATGACCTTAAAAGTCTGTGGAGGGGTTCCTATGTAGATGACCCCGTAGTACTGCAGCTGAGGAGGAAATGGGCACACCAGAGAGTTCAGAAGTTCTGAACTCTCTGAAGAATGGACTGCATTTATATAGCACTTTTATCCAAAGCGCTTTACATTATTTTGCCTCACATTCACACACACACATTCATACATGATGGTGATGTCAGCCATGCAAGGAGACACCTGACCGCCAAGAGCAGTTAGGGTTAGGTGTCTTGCTCAAGGACACCTCCACACTTGGTGAGGAGTTAGCGGGGTTTGAACCAGCGAGTTCTTGATCACCTATCGCCCTTCTCGAACACTGCACCACTTGCTTGCCCGCCCAGAAGGTATACATTAACATAAATACAACCTGTGCGACAATTAGTTTAATAATGGCTTATTTAGTGGCCTACGTTTATACATGCATGGTAGTATAGGCCGCCAAACACATTATTGTTGGCCCGGAAACTAAATATGTTATAGCATATGTCGTGATAGGGGGTCCCTGTGCCGTGTTTCTGACAGCAGGTCCTTGGCCTGAAAAACGTTGACCTCTGCACTGAGCTGTTTCAATTGAGCTGTTTTATTCTTTATCTATCTACACAAAACCCTTTATCATCCATCCATCCATCCATCCATCCACCCATCCATCCATCCATCCATACATCCACCCATCATTACGTCAGCGTAGTTGGTCATGGACTGGTTGATGAGCGTCTTTACAAACTTGGCCGAGGGGTTGTAGGGGTACCTGAGGCGGTACTCCTCCCACAGACCCGACTTCTCCAGGCCCTCCCTGGCACTCTTGCCCTTCACCAGGGGGACCCTGACATGGACATCACACAGAGCCACGTTAGCCATTGTGAAATGCTTCGTCCGCTCTATCAAGTACTTAGAGGAATAGCCTATAGGGGAGAGGTGTGTTGACATTTGTCCTTCCTCCCCCTCCCAAGACCAACATTAAAAAGTCAACATTTAAATCTGATTCCCTGTCAGTCCATGTAAAATGTGGATACTGGACATTGGACATGGGCATTTTATTTACATTTTATGAGACCTCTAGGTCTCATAAATGACAGACACGATGGTTACTGATGTTGATGAGGATGGGGCTTTTATAAGCAACAGCCGTTCTTGAGTTTATACTGACCCCTTGTGGTGAAGACGCAACTGTGGCCATGTTAATCCTATAGGTAGGCTAAACTATCCGACCTCTGTTGTGTGCTAATGTAGGTAAACAAGAAAAGATTGCCCATAATTGGCTAGGAAGTGCAGGCTATTCATTCAGTAACCAAATAACCATCAGTCCCATCTCTTCTTCAGTCCGCACTTTGATACGAAGTTTCAAGTCTGTCATGTGGCTAAACTAGCACAAAGCATATAAAATGTATTGTATTAAGGTTTTAATTAGTGACAATGTGCCACATTATAGTAGACTGTCCAAAGCCAGATGTAGGCTATTACGCCTATAATGATTTAGTAGGCTACCAGTAAGCCTAGTAAATCTACCTTGCACAAAAAATTATTTATATTATTAATGTATGGCTTAAAACATTATAGGCTCCTTACGCATCTCCTCTCATTTGTTTGTGTTACACTCCCACTAGGGATGTGCAGAGACCCTGCTATTTGTATTTGTTGCGTCTGCAAAATTATTTGTATTCATATTTGTATAAAAGAGAATATTGGCATAACAATCCAAGAAAATGGGGAATAGGTTGCTGGGTGTCTCTCCAGTGTGGTATCTGGAACAGTGTGACACAAAGTAGACTACTACGTCTTGGCTGTTTTTAATCTATGATTTAAATCCACCAGCACTCGGCGCTGGTTTCAGTTTACTCATCTGTGACTGACTCCCGACACCCTACTCGTACTACCTTCCTGTCATGTCAGCAAAGCTCTATTACGCCCTGCAAATTGCGATGACATTACACCTAAAACGTGCTCTAACACATTCGTGCATGTTACGAATGAGACCCTCTCAATTTTATGTTATATCAGTGATGTGGGGATGTTTTGATTAAGCACACACGTTACACCTTTAATACAAATTTGGACCCATTTCAAAGGAAATGTACATTGATCTGTGTGTGTGTGTGTGTGTGTGTGTGTTGTAAAGTGATTCTAATACTTACTGGACAAGGCACTCGGATAGTGTCACAAAGGCACACACAACAACAAGCCACTTCATGATCTCTGTAGTCAAATGTAGAAGAGAATACTTGTCAGATTATGATCCAAGCTATTCATTTACTACATTCATAAGATTGAATGTTACAGTTGTTATATGTAAAATAAGACTTTACAGGTTTGATAAATGTCCCACCCTGAAGACATCCATATGCCAATGTTCACTCTAAGTCATAGCGCCGCCTGCTGGCAACAAGAAATGTATTTTTACGTTGTGACATACTGGACTAGCAGCATGGCCACATAGACTTTCACATTTTTCCAAGTTTACGTTTTGAGTTTCTGAGTTTTCGTTTAACGGCTTGTTCCAACCCTCACCTATGGTCATGAAGGGTGGGTCATGACCTAAAAAACTAGATCATGGGTATAAAGGGCCGAAATGGGTTATCCAGAGTCGGGTCGCGGGAGCAGCAGCTCCAGCATGGGACCCCAAACTTCCCTTTCCTGAGCCACATTAGAAAGCTCTGACTGGGGGATCCCGAGGCGTTCCCAGTCCAGTGTGGAGATATAATCTCTCCACCTAGTCCTGGGTCTTCCCCGAGGC
>JAODTR010001600.1:0-13376 GCA_025399935.1 Amblyopsis rosae
ACGTCCAGCTGGGAGGAGGCCTCGGGGAAGACCCAGGACCAGGTGGAGAGATTATATCGCCAAACTGGCCTGGGAACATCTTGGGATCCCCCAGTCAGAGCTTGCTGATGTTGCTCGGGAAAGGGAAGTTTGGGATATCTCCGGATAAGCGGGAGAGGATGGATGGATGGATGGATGGACACACAAACACACACACACACACACACACACACACACACACACACACTGTGGCATAGTGTGAAAACTATTGGGCCAATCAGATCTCAGCATAAACAAGGATCAGTCCAAGATAGGAGGGGCCGCTTGTATCTCCCCTCAATATAGAAAATAGTAGTTTGACCCAGTCTGACAAACACAGAGACAGCGATGCACTGTAGCGTGGCAGATGCGGTCGGCCCAGTCACTGGATGTAGAGTAAAACATTAGACCACTGGCCTGTACGGCCGTCCAGATGGTCCATACTCCCGATGGCCAGTCCGTCCCTGTGTCTCACCCTCCATTAAATATGTCGGGGGTCACACTGTCCCTATCTTTATTACCCAACAGGCACCTCTTCCTTATCTCATTCTGGTCATCCCCTAAGCAGGACTCCTGCATATTGTGTGTGTGTATCTGTGCGTGTGCGTGTGCGTGTGCGTGTGCGTGTGCGTGTGCGTGTGCATGTACACAACAGCGCCGCTTAAAGCAGCATCTACAGTGTTAAGGAAAGGTGCTCTCAAGCGGAACAATGGCATTCTGGGTAAAAATAGCCCATCTCTGCTGGGGAGCGAGAGAAAGAGAGAGAGAGAGAGAGAGAGAGAGAGAGAGAGATGGGGGGAGGAAGAGAGTGAATAGGAGGCTTTGGCAGAAGTGTTCTGTTCCACTTTTTGAGTTATCTACCAGAGATAAAGAGACAGACAGAGAGAGAGAGAGAGAGGTGTTCACATTGTTAGCAGAAACACGCACACACACACACACGCACACACGCACACACACACACACACACACGCACGCACACATCACACCTGTGCATCTCATCTATTTACACACATACTGCATAATTGTATTAAACATACAATGCACCTGTACATAGATGCATGTATCTACGTACACCTACACAACAAGCTAACAAGGCTGCGCGTGTGTGTGTCTGTGTGTGCATGTGTGCGTGTGTGCGTGCGTGCGTGCGTGCGTGCGTGCGTGCGTGCGTGTGTGTGTGTGTGTGTGCGTGTGTGTGTGTGTTCCAGAAGAAGGAGTGGTTGTGTCTGAACTGTCAGACCCAGAGGCTGCTGTCAGGAGACGGTCTGGATGAACCTGCGCTGCCCGTGTCACACCCATCCCCTAAGCACCAGCCAATTGGCTCGCCACGCCACCAGGCGCTGGCCAATCAGCAAAGCCCCCTCCACAAGGCTGCCGCCCTGCAGCAGCAACAGCAGCAGGGGCCCAGACCGAGCCCAGCCCCGAGCCAGGCCCCGCCCCTGGCCACGTCCCAGACCCCGCCCCTGGCCACGCCCCAGGCTCCACCCCTGAAGCACGGTCAGGGCCTGGGGGGGAACGGGGGGCTGCAGCTCAGCGTTGCCAGGAAGCCGCCCGACGCGGCAACCATGCCTGCGGAGGCCCAGAGGGGCCCAGAGCCCCCCAAGGGTCCCCAGGAGACGGGCTGCGTGGAGCCGGAGGGCCACACAGCCCGAGACAGCAACACACCTCAGAAGAAGGCCGAGGTCACGTCTCTGAAGGAGATGAAGAAGTCCAGACACTACGATGTAAGCCCCTCCCCTTGTGTGTGCATGTGTGTTATCTTTGTAAATGTTATTCAAGTATACAACCACATGTCGTATTTACTCATTTATATTCATATATAGTATCTGGGACATAGGGTCTGGTGATGTACATTTAGTGCTAACACTAGATCACATACATAATACACACTCACATAATACATTACATGATGCATAATCACGTGTTATTCAGGGGACATTGTTCCCACTTTCCTTATTTATTTTGTGTGGACTCGCTCTTATATAAACACACGTAATCCACCATTGCATGTTATGGTTGACGTCAAGAGAGAAAAGGGGAGAGCTTCACGTGATGTAAGATATTTACTGCACGGCTGGAATTCACTTCACGTGTGATATACGGGCCAGGCCATTTACCCTCTCGATGCAGACTGCTGAGGTTGCAAGTGGCAGCAAGACATTCATCATTTAACTAGGCATAAAGAGAGAGAGAGAGAGAGAGAGAGAGAGAGAGAGAGAGAGAGAGAGAGAGAGAGAGAGAGAGAATAACAATAAGAGAGTGTTAATAGGTCCTTTTCTGTGTCTATGACAGCCTTCAAAGCCGTTGAAATATTTATAAAGACTCCCGAGCCTTAAAAAGCTAAACCTTCCCGTCCGATGGCATTGTTACACACGGTCATTTAGAAGCCACAATGGTCTTTCCCACTTAAAAAGCTTTCTAAAGATTTAAAGTGCACAGAGGACTATACCTCCCGGATATAATTTGATATTGTTATGAAAGCCACTATCTTACCATTATCTATTTTATATATTTATATCCACCCATTCATTTCTCAGGTCAGTCCATCTATTATAACAATTTGGCATGTTTTGATGATATTATAACGACAGAGCCTTTGATACACAGAGATTAGATATTATTAACAAAATAATAATTACCTTTAATTCAATTTCCCATTTGAAGCTCAATTCTATAGGAAACTCTTTCTATCAATGGCTCCTAACATAGTTAAACTGATATACAAATATTAGTTATATTAGTTATTATTAGTGTGCATTTGAGTAATATGTGATTCAGACCATACTTCTTATTTTCTAGTATTTAATACATAAAACACTACAGTTAATATTTGTGATGTTTACGTACAGTGTTAGCTGCTAGTGAAAGTGATTTAACATGGATTTAATCAGATTTGGAAATAGGAAGGGACTGAAACAATACTCTTTCAATGTATTAATTGCAGCAGAAACGATTTCGGCATCACAAATACTGTGGTGTTACTAGAAGTGATTTCTTCTTTCTTCACTAAATAACGGTAATTGTAAATATTACCTATATATATTTTTGCTTGCTCGTTCCTGCCCCCTGCAGGACACAAAGAACAACAGCTGCCACGATCTGTCCCGCAGCCCGCAGAGCCTCAGCGACACGGGCTACTCCTCCGACGGCATCTCCAGCTCCCACAGCGAGATCACGGGCCTCATCCAGGAAGAGGAGATGAAGCTGAGCGAGCGGGGCGTCAGTGTGCGCGGCTCCCCGCCCAGCCCCTCCTCCGAGCTCACCAAGCTGGAGAGCTCCGTGCGCCCCCTGCTGGAGAAGAGCCTGTCAGAGGGCCGCGGGGAGCGGCGCGGCAGGAGGCGGCGCGACCCGGACGGCGAGCGCGGGAAGCAGCGGCCGCGCTCGCTGTAAATAACCCCGGAGGGGTACGACTCGGACGAGGAGCTCGAGGACATCCTGGAGGAGGAGGAGGATGGGGGCGGCGACTGGGAGGGCAAGCGGAAGGATGGCAAAGAGGAGAAGAAGGAGAAGAAGAAGAAGGAGGCGCAGCCGGCTGAGATGACAGATGAGGAGTTCATGAGGCGGCAGATCATGGAGATGAGCGCCGACGAGGACATGGAGGATGAGGAGGAGGACGAGGAGGAGGAGGACGAAGGCTACGGCTACCACAAGCCCAAGAAGGTCCACCACCACAAGCACGCCGCCAGCGACGCTGCGAAGGAGAAGCGGCGCCTGCAGCACCACTCCAGCAGCTTCGAGGATGAGACCAAGAGCTCGGCGGACATCTACAAAGGCTCGGCGGAGGAGGAGGCAGAGGAGGAGCTCATGGTGTCGCAGGGCGGCCTGCGGCGCTTCAAAACCATCGAGCTGAACAACACCAGCAGCTACGGCCGCGACATGGAGCTGGGCGACGATGACGGCGACCTCGGCCTGGACCACGAGCCCGAGCTGGAGATGGAGAGCCTGACGGGGTCCCCCGAGGAGCGCTCCAGGGGCGACTACTCATCCACGCTGCCACCCACCTCCTCGTCCTCCTATGGCTCGGGTCAGTCGCCCACCTCCATTTCCTCCATGGAGGAGGACAGCGACAGCAGCCCCAGCAGGAGACAGCGGCTGGAGGAGGCCAAGCAGCAGCGGAAGGCTCGCCATCGCTCCCCTGGTCCCCAGCTGCCCACCATTGAGGACTCCTCGGAGGAGGATGAGCTGCGCGAGGAGGAAGAGCTCCTTCGTGAGCAGGAGAAGATGCGCGAGGTGGAGCAGCAGAGGATCAGGAGCACGGCGCGGAAGACCAAGCGCGACAAGGAGGAGCTGCGGGCGCAGCGGCGGCGCGAACGCTCCAAGACGCCGCCCAGCAACCTCTCACCCATCGAGGACGCCTCGCCCACAGAGGAGCTGCGGCAGGCCGCGGAGATGGAGGAGCTGCACCGCTCCTCGGCATCCGAGTACTCCCCGCAGAGCCTGGACTCGGAGGCCGAGGGCTACGAGTCCAGGCTCTACAAGTCGGGCAGCGAGTACAACCTGCCCACCTTCATGTCGCTCTACTCCCCCGTGGAGAAGATGACGACGACCACAACCACGACCACCCCCTCCTCCACCGCCAAGCCCCTGAAGAGCGCCGAGGAGGTATACGAGGAGATGATGCGGAAGGCGGAGATTCTACAGAAGCAACAGCGCGTGCGCCACCACGGGCAGTACTATGAGGAGGATGTGAACGGCCAGGGGTACGAGGACGACTATGAGCGAGGCCAAACCGCATACGACGACCGGGCGGTCGCAGCGGAGGAGGAGGGGGCCGAGACGGACATTTACGAGGAGATCCGGCAGACCTCGCAGAACATCACCAAGATGCAGCAGGCCACCGTGGAGTGTGTGGAGATGGAGCTGGGCGCCTTGTACCCGGAGAAGCAGCTTCTGGAGACGGGCTCCGCCTTCGCCAAGCTGCTGGAGCAGAGCAACGCCCCGCTGACGCCGGGCACCAGCCCCACGCAGGCGTCCGCGCCCGTCTCCTTCAGTGAGACTGGGGCGCGGATCCCGGACGTCCGCGTGACGCAGCACTTCTCCACCAAGGACGGCCACCGCGACCGCCTCAAGAGCCAGGCGGGAAGGAATGGGATAACGCCGGCGGTGGCCGCCACCACCATCGCCGCCTATGGCGTCTACACCCGGGACGTGGTGACGGTCGCCGTGACAACCACGAGCCATGCCGTGACGCAGAGCCAAGCCGGGCCGCATAGGAGGCCCGCCGGCGGCCCCGCTACCTCCGCCGCCACCGTCACAGGTGTGTGTAGCAAGATAGCAGAGATCACCCAGGCGTACAGCCAGAGAGAGGTGCTCACCCGGCGGGTCGGCGAGGGCAGGGCGGTCCGCGACGTGGAGAGGGCGGCCGAGCCCCGCTCCCCGAAGTACACCACGTACTACCGCAGCACCAGCCCCCCCTTGTCGCCGTCCCCTCCACCGCAGAGCCCCACGCGCTCTCCGTCCAGAAGGGCCACGGCCGAGTTCTCTACCCAGACGCTGGGCTCTGCCGGCGGGACGCTCCAGGCGGCCGGCTCTGGGCCACCGTCCCCGCTGACGGCCGCGGGGACGCAGACCTCTCACCCTGCCGCCTCCCCGCGTCTCCACCGGCAGCAGTCCTCGCAGGACGCTTCGTATTCCCCGCCGCCACAGGCCAGCCCCGCCCGGCCCGCCACCATCAACACCGCCACCTCCCCGCTGTCTTCGCCCACCCGCGTCAGCCGCCAGTCCACATTCGAGTCCTACTCACCGGCCTCCAGCCCCCCGGACACGCCGCCCTACCTGCAGTCACCAACACGCAGCTTCTACCGGACGCGGCGCGTGGAGAAGGTGAGCGTGGGCACCAGCATGGTGCCCGCGGCCGGCGGCTACAGCAGGGGCTCCGTGTCCATGGAAAACATCTCCCTGTGCCGCATATCCACCGTCCCGGGGACCTCCAGGGTGGAGCCGGGACGGATGACCCACGGCGGCAGCGTCGTGGACCTCAGAACCGGCGCTAATCCGGTCATCATCAACGACCAGGGAATGGACCTCACCTCGCTAGCCACCGAGAGCAGAAAGTACCACGGGGGACCGCCAGAGGGCAGCAGACACTCGACGATCATCCAGCCCCTGATAATGAACGTGAACGCCCAGGAGGTGGTCACCCCAGCCACAGTGAGCGTCACGGTGGCTGCGTCCATGTTCATTTCCCAGCCGGCCTTGTACGGAGACCCCCACCCGAGCCACCACCACCACCACCACCAACTGGACCTGGGCCAGGGCAGACCCCCTTCGACCGACCCGTCCATACCGAAGATCGACGCCAAGCTGGAGGACCTGAGCGTCCAGCAGCAGGAGCTGCAGCGGCAGCAGGAGAAGCTGCAGCGGCAGCAGGAGGTGCTGGAGCGGCAGCTTCACCAGCACCACCAGCAGCAGCAGCACCTGCTCAGGTACGGCCTGACGGGCCAGACGGTGAAGAAGGACACGCTGGTCAGCCAGGCCGGCGGTGCGCCCCCGGTGGTCAGCACCGTGTCCCCGCCTCTCTCCTCCAACGCGTACGGAGCCGGTCCCGCGGAGCTGAAGGGGAGGCTTGCCGCCGTATCACCTCACGCCGTGGTGGTGCAGATGGATGGACCAGGCCTGGGGGGCGCCGTGACTCAGCTGATGAAGGTGGAGGAGGGCCAGGACGCCATGAACCTGACCGGGGGCCAGATCAAACCGGATCAGCCGGCATGCTGCGACGTCTACCGGCTGCCGTTTGGCGCGACGTGTGTTGGCGCTCCGGAGAAGGAGGGCCTCACTCTCAAGCCCCCTTCTGCCCCGCCGCTGAACTACGAGTCTGAGCCAGAGAGGCAGTCCGGACGGTACCACGAGTACCCCGTGGACAGGCGCAAGGCCTACACCCTGCCCTTCCCCGGCAGGCTCCAGCCTTCCATGTCGGACACAAACCTGGCCGAGGCCGGGCTTCACAACGTGGGCTACCACGCGAAGTTCGAACCCCATCTCCACGCCGCCGGAGATCTCGGCGTGGACCTCAACGCCGTGAAGCGTGCGTACGAGGGAGGATATGTGGGGATGCAGTACGGCTCGTACACAGACTTGCGTCACGACGGCGGGCTCACGGCCCAGTCCCTGCCGATAAGAAGGTTCAACTCGCTCTCTGACATCAGCTCGGACTATGGCTACACCGCCCGTGACATCGCCAGCTTCCACGAGTCCAACCTGGCTCAGTACAGCGCCACCACAGCCCGTGAGATCAGCCGGATGTGTGCCGCGCTCAACTCCATGGACCGCTTCGGAAGCAACCCGGACCTGCTGCAGTTCGGCAGCTTGGGAAGGGGCACCGGTCCCGGGGCCGCCAGACTCGCAGCGAGCCTGGGAATACGACCGAACCTCCTCTTTGGAGCGGACGGAAAGCCGATCTCCCACGGCCAGGCCCTGACCAACCTTATCAATGCCCGGCAGGCCAGCCTCCGAGCCATGTACCCCGCGGCCCTGCGCAACTCAGACGGGATGATCTACTCCACCATCAACACCCCGATTGCCTCCACGCTGCCCATCACGACCCAGCCCTCCTCCGTGCTGCGGCCCCTCCTGCGGGATGTCTACAGGGCGTATCCCTCCGCCAGTGTGACGCCAGTCCCCCTGTCAAGTCTCATCCGCCTGCCGATGAGCCCCAGGATGCCCTTGGGCAGCCAGGCTCCTCTTCGTTACCCCGCGCCGGTGAGCCTGCCGCCCTCCGTTTCCATGGCGATGACCACCGCAGCGATGACCACCGCTGCTGCGGCGGCGGTGCAGGATGAGCCCGTCTACCTGGGCAAGGGTGCCACCATGCCCGCCTCGTCGGCCGCGGCGACGTTGGCCCCAGGGGTGGTCGGCATGCCAACAGAGCCCCAGCAGCAGCCAATCAACCTCTCCCAGACGCACCTCCAGAAGCATCAGCAGCCCCCGCCGGCCGCCCACGCCTCCCCCCACGCCCCCCCGCTCCCGCCGGGGCCGCCCCACCCCAGCGAGGGCGAGACAGAGGAGGAGCGGCTGCACCGGCAGCAGGAGCAGCTGTTGCAGATGGAAAGGGAGCGCGTGGAGCTGGAGAAGATGCGGCAGGCGCGGCTCCAGGAGGAGCTGGAGAGGGAGAGGATGGAACTGAAGATGCACCGGGAGAAGGAGCAGGTGCTGGTGCAGCGGGAGATACAGGAGCTCCAGACCATCAAGGAACAGGTAGAGAAAAAGAGGAGGAGGAGGAGGAGGAGGAGGAGGAGGAGATGTTGCTTGGTGTCTAGTCCTGTGTTTGTGGTTGTGGTGATGATACATTTTTTATGTATATTTAATTCAGTAATTTTATTTGTATTTTATTTTGAATGGAGGTTTTTCTATTGTGCATTTTTTTTATTTATTTTCTGGATTTTTAGAGATAGTACTAATAATAATGCTTTATTTTCATTCATTACTTTAACCTATGCATGCCTACAGTATGTGGCTGTGTAATGCAAAGAAATGTGTTGTCTTTTTATTTGACTTGATGCCAACTGCTGAGTTGGAATTGATTTGTCTGCATGTTACTTTGTTTTGTTTATTATTTCACAGGAGAACCCATTGCATGAATCTACTTGGGTGTGTAAGTTAACAGACATTAAAGATGCACTCCTCGATTTATTACATTGCCCCCGAGCCCCACGTTTCAGCCCAAGCTCACCTCTTTGAAACTCAATTGTCCACAAAAGTGTTGGCAGCTGCGGGGGAAGGCTTAGAGAGAAGAGGCAGTATGCCCTCGTCAACCAAAATTTGTTTTTTGTTATGCTTCGCGTTTCATCCATTGTCATCCAATTCGGAGTGTGACTTTAATTAAGACACTGTATACTCAGGTATGGTCCTTTTGTGATGGTTTTGTGTCTATTTGATAGCATTATCCACAGTATAAATGCCATATAAGTTATATAAGTACTGAATAAGATCAGTGCCTTACTGTATTTGTATATTTGTTCAATTTAGTTCATTCTAGTTTACGCTGTATACCTGTGAAGTTGTATTACCAAGTGTAATTAACATTAATCTTCTTTTATAGAACAAGCAATTGAAAATCTTTCAAGTAAAGTCTGTTAAACAGGTGTGGAAGCCTTCCTTGTTGAAAATCGTAGTGATGGAATGCCCAATATTTATTTCACATCTGACAACAAATACCAAAAGCCTTATCTTCAACAGTCAGCCATTTATGCCCACATGGAAAATGCATTATGTATTATTTTCTTAAGGGCAGTTATTAAAGACATGCTTGATTCATGCTGTGTTTCCATGCTGAGTTTGTGCAGCAGAGGAATACTTAATTCAATACTAATTCATCCTTGGAGCAACACGACCCGCGTCACGTTTTAGGGGGGTTGTGTTCTGCTTGCATTCCAATGCTGCAATCTCAAACGTTAACGTTTAAATCATATGTATTTTATGGCTAATTTGTGGATGATTAATAATGGTGTAAAATAATGATTCAGCCAGACTGCCTATGTGTGAAGGTTTAGCTATTTGCAGTTGAGGTGGTCTGGTGTTTGGCCAGGCCACCAGAGAAGACAGATGGAACATATAGTATAGTATAGTTGTGTTGTGAACATGTACCACCTACTGACTCAACTTGTGGCTTTCGTTTTCTACCCGCCCCCCCCCCCCCCCCCCCCCCCCCCCCCAGGTCCTTCAGCAGCAGCAGACGGAGAGGGAGCACCAGCTGTTGTTGCAGCGGGAGCAGCTGGCCCAGCAGAAATCCCAGCTGGACCAGATCCAGTCGCTACAGTACCAGCTTCAGCAGCAGCTACAGGAGCAGAGGGGGCGGAGCCTGCAGGTGAAGGGGCGGGGCACGCAGACAAGGGGCGGGGGCATGTATGTGATGGAGCGGGGCTGTATGTTAGAGGGCGTGGCCGGCATGTGAGGGGGCGGGGCCTGTAGGTGAGGGTGCAGAGCCATCGCGGGCTCATTAGCATGAAGGTGCAGTGACGCAGTGCTAGCATAACGTGTTAGCATGATGTACAGTGAACCGTGTTAGCATTACATACAGTGAAGTGTGTTAGCATGACGTACAGTTAAGCGTGTTAGCATTAAATACAGTGAAACGTGTTAGCATGACGTACAGTGAAGCATGTTAGCATTAAATACAGTGAAGCGTGTTAGCATAAAGTACAGTAAACCATTTTAGCATAAAGTACAGTGAAATGTGTTAGTATAAGTACAGTGAGCCGTGTTAGCATTAAATACAGTGAAGCGTGTGAGTATAAAATAATGTTAAGCGTGTTAGCATGATGTACAGTGAAGCATGTTAGCATAAAGTACAGTGAACCATGCTAGCATGACATACAGTGAAGCGTGTCAGTATAAAGTACAGTGAAGCGTGTTAGCATGACTTACAGTGAAATATGTTAGCATTAAATACAGTGAAGCGTGTTAGGATAAAGTACAGTGAAGCGTGTTAGCATGACGTACAGTGAAGCGTGTTAGCATAAAATACAGTGAAGCGTGTTAGCATGACGTACAGTGAGCCATGTTAGCATTAAATACAGTGAAGCGTGTTAGTATAAAGTACAGTGAAGCGTGTTAGCATGACGTACAGTGAAGCATGTTAGCATTAAATACAGTGAAGCGTGTTAGCATAAAGTACAGTGAAGCGTGTTAGCATGACGTACAGTGAAGAGTGTAAGCATTAAATAAAGTGAAGCGTGTTAGCATGACGTACAGTGAAGCGTGTTAGCATTAAATAAAGTGAAGCGTGTTAGCATGACGTACAGTGAAGCGTGTAAGCATTAAATAAAGTGAAGCGTGTTAGCATGACGTACAGTGAAGAGTGTAAGCATTAAATAAAGTGAAGCGTGTTAGCATGACGTACAGTGAAGCGTGTTAGCATTAAATAAAGTGAAGCGTGTTAGCATGACGTACAGTGAAGCGTGTAAGCATTAAATAAAGTGAAGCGTGTTGGCATGACGTACAGTGAAGCGTGTTAGCATTAAATAAAGTGAAGCGTGTTGGCATGACGTACAGTGAAGCGTGTTAGCATTAAATAAAGTGAAGCGTGTTAGCATGACGTACAGTGAAGCGTGCGGCTGAAGGAGGCCCTCTGTGTGCAGACGGACGTGAGTGGGCAGCCCCTCCACCCGTACGTGGAGGCTGCGGCAGGCTTCCGCTCGCTGCCCAACTCCTCGTCGGAGACATGCCTGAGGAGCCGAGAGGAGGAGGTGGGGGCGGGCCGGGGCGGCGGCATTCGGAAGCACAGCTCCATGACCCGCCTGCCCCGGGACGGCAGCGACGGGGAGGGCGTGGTCTTCTATGGCTCCGCCCCCCGCAGGATCATAGACAGCTGTGTGCAGACAGATGACGAAGATGGAGAGGACAGGTGTGTGTGTGTGTGTGTGTGTGTGCGCACGTGTACACGTTTGTGTGTGTGGTGGTGTGTTGTTAATATCATACTGTATTTTATTCATCAAACTTTGATGTTAAGGATCCAAATTATGTATAGGAGGCTTACGCTGAGGCCACCCCGTACATTATCTGGATCCTTGACATCACAGTTTAGTTCTGGCCAGGGTATCCCTAGTTCAATTTGAACACAGGTTGGCCATTCATGTTTTTACTTTCGTGTAATGTCTATGAACTGTTAGAGCACAGACAGAGCATGTATTTAGCCCAACACCATTCATTTAATATGGTACGCAACTTAAATTAACATAAGAAAGTTTAGTTCTCGTATCACTGGGGGTGCTGATCAAGCCTTGACTTGTATTTATTAGGATTATGTGTTTCCCGTTAATATTCAGCTTCCCTCTGCCGATTATAATTTTCTGTTATAAAATACTTTATAACTCTGAACATTTTCTGGCTGCCGTGATTTTCTCGTTCATTGTTGTGCCCTTTAAACAGCCAGCCACACAGTTTTTGTGCATTGCGTATCAACCCAGATTAGATATTGTCTAGCAGGGCAACGTAAATAGATTAATTACCGTGTTCAATTTGTGATAGGCCTAAGCAAACCGCATATTTGGACATAGTTTTATTAAAGTCTAATAAAAGGCAATTGGTGCATACTGTATAAATTCAACCTAAGTGTTTTACAAATTTCATAGGGGAGGACCACAAGACCCCCCACATGCGTCCACCCCCTGCCCAAAAATAACATTTGCAAGGTGGGCCCCCCCCGGGAGGGTAATTCGAACCCTGCCTTACAGTAAAGGCAGGGTTAGTCCTGCTCCAGAACACTTACTAACTTCTAACTAAAATAAAAACAAACTCCCTCAGAAGCTCTGCCCCACACATTGAAACGCTTATTGAAACTCTTATTGGCTAATACAAGAGGTATTTGTTATTGGACAGCTCTGACTGGCTCAATTGACGTGTCAGTCAAAGTGGCCATTTTAAGCGCATTGCTATGTTTACATGTGTGCTCACTGAAGCTAGGAAGTTATACTTCTTAATTAGTTGATTGTTTTTAATTGTGTTTTTGAAAGAGTATTTGAATACTCATTCGGAAATACCATCAAGTATTCGAAACCTGTAAAATGGTATTCGGCACAGCCCTAGCTCGAACCCTTAACTGCTGCTTTTAACACTAACTGTACTCACTGTAGGTCTTAACACTGTAACATGTACTCAATGGCGTTTTTGAGAGAGTATAGGTCCTAACACTATCTGTGCTCAATGTTTTACAGATTTTTTCAATGTCTAGGACCCATCTCTCAATATCTTGGTCATGTTTCCTAAACTCTTCACACAGTTTTCCTAACTAACCTTCAGCTTGACACAGCAGTTAATTTCACATCCTAAATGCACTATAACAACCATAGCACTTCATACATGTCTCCAGCCAAGGCTGTCACCCAATAAGCACATGTTGTCCCTCATAAAACAATTCACTAAACACTACCAACAGGTAGCATTGCACAACGTCTTTATAAAGGTTACCATCAAAACTGCTAAATGACCCAGTGGCCTAACTGCAACATCGCCCCCTGCAGGTACCTGATGCGCCATCGCAGCAGGAGGCGTGGCCGGAGCGTGGACCGCTCCGTCCAGACGGACGAGGAAGAGGAGAAGGCGGAGTGGGAGCAGCCCATCCGTAGGAGGCGCTCGCGTTTCACCCGCCACGCCGAGTCCTCCAGCGTGTCTACGGCGACCAGCGACAACAAAGCGAGCGACGCAACGCAGAAGAAGACGGCGGCTGCGACGTCCTCGAGCGTGGGCATCCAGACCATCAGGGAGGTGTCCTGCCAGACGGAGGTCAGACTGCTTGATCAGGGGAGAGGTGTTAGCTTAACATGCTAGCCCTGCCCTCTACATGTACCTAGCCCCGCCCCCAGCATGTCCCTAGCCCCGCCCCCAACATGTACCTAGCCCCGCCCCCAGCATGTAGCTAGCCC
>JAODTR010001611.1:0-10860 GCA_025399935.1 Amblyopsis rosae
TGCTAATAACTAGTGCTAAAACCTGCTCTGTCATTTCTAATCATATATTTAAGGGGGGTACAGATCCATGTAATAGAGCTAGTGACACCCTGGTCTGTGGCCCCTCAGGAAAAAATGTATAGTTTAATGTGTGTGTGTGTGCATTTAATTTGTGTATAACATATATGCTTTAAAGCATGTGAGGGAGCCCTTTTATATCTAAATGTATATTTTCTCTATATCAGTGTGTTGCAGCTTGTATGCAAACAGCTCACCATAAGCAACTCGTCTTCTTATGGCTATGGGTTCTTTACAGTATTACCTCAGCACCTGATAACAAAGGCTAAAGACTTCTCTCTGGGCCCTGTTTCAGCAAGCAGGTTTAGTGAAAACTCTGAGTTTGTTAACCCTGAGATGAGGGGAAACTCGTTTTTTTCCATTTTAGAAAGATATCTCTGGGAAGGTCACCGTGGTAACTGTCTCTGTGAACTTAAAGTTTCTCATGAGCCTCATGATGGTCATTCAACCTTAGACATAACTCATAACTCGGGTTATGCTACATTGTAAGTTTGTATAAAAAAAAATAAAAAAAATCTCAAAAGAGAGGGGGACGATTGAGTTCACTACGAAACTGGGGGAGGGGAAGGGGGGGTATTCTCCCCATCCCCCTGCCTCTTGCGCCCCTGCACAGTACAGTATCTCAATGCCAAAAGGACGCAAGCACATTTACGCACTTTTTGCACCAACTGGCATAGTAGCGTATATTCGGTGTTGACTCCAAACTGATTTCCCTTTTGCTATTTTGGAAGTAGAAAGAGCTCATCAAGAGCTTTAATTTGAAACATGTACATTTGATAGACGTTGACAAAATATACACATAGCCTACCTGCACTCAAACTGACAAGTGGAATTTGTGTAGGCATTAGGACAGGCCTATATGTCACACCAGTGGGAAGTTGAGCTTACTGTCTGTGCCAATCAATCCAAGTTCTATATTTTAATTTAAATAGCCTATTTATAACCTATACTTTTATCCTATATTTTATAACTTCAGTTCCACCCAACACTATTTACAGTAGTCTAGTTTTTAGGCCGTTAATGACTTCATACAGTACTTAATTGGGAAATAAAATATAAATAATGTATTGCTGTATTATCTTATGTAAAAGATGCCTGCGTGGATCGATGACCGATTTAACCTATTCAATCAGCATTAGGCTAGGCTATGATGCATATCATTTGAGTGAGCAGAAGGTTGCAGGTCGGATGGACGTCCAGAAAACAGCGACGAGGAGCGTCTCTCAAACTAGGTCGTTTTACGCTATAGCCCTATATAAATGCGTTCGCGTTTACGTCCATTACATTGCATATTAGGCTATTAGAATATTTATAGCCTATTTGAGAGAAAGCCTAAATGGCCTGCCTTCGACAGATTGTGTGTATTTAGCCTATGGCCTATTTAACATGGGTTACAATAGGTGCGGATAACGATATGAAAATGGCAGATTCGACGGATTAAAATCGGCCACATCGACAATGGATGCTTTCGTTCGTACCAGTGTGAGTAGAAATTGTCCTTCACTGCATGTTGTTAGGTGCGATTTACTATAGGATGTTTGGCTCTTACACATCTGTAGGCCACTAGAATGGAGCGTATAAACCGCTGCACGGCATGTTCCATTGCACTTACTTGATTCAACAAGCCAATTCAATATTTCTTAAGGATAGGCATTTATTGCCTAGGCCTAACGCTAATATTTAAATCAGTAGCCGACGACTGTAACCTATTATTATTATTTTAGTAGGTCTGAATCGTCTGCAGTCTGCATTGCAGCCAATGTTTTAAAGATGATGTGATTTGAATTGAGCAAAGCAGATAGGCTACATACAATTTAAATGCATGTTTTATTATGGCCTACTAAAGACCAGACCCAAAATTCTCAAATAAATTGAATGAAATTGTCATGTTTAAAAGTATAGTAATACTCGTTTCCATGGAAACGAGATTAAGGCGCATCATCATCATCATCATCATCATCAATTGGTACTAAAACCAGAGAGGCTATAGGCTGACCGCTATTTCGGTAGGACCAAATGCAGTTTTCCTTTCGTTTGTTTTGCGATTACCGGTTAGATACATTATACACCGTTATGAAGCGCATTTTCTTCTCAGACCCGTTACTACACATAGGCCTATATCTCCCATGCTGAAGATGTACGTATAGGCTACAGCAGCCCGCTAGCACACCGTCATGGCGCCCGCATTTCAGGTGAAGGTAAGGACAAGCTGTCGACGCTACCCGCCATTCATGCTGACTTTTGTTATCCAGCATGGTTACGCGAAAATAGCCTGTGCAGCAACGATTGTATCATTACAATCTGGGGGGGGGGGGGGTGGGTAGTTAGATGTTCAATTGCATAAATAAAAAAATATATATGGCCTAGTTATACACGTTTTTTTTCAAATTAGAGGAAGGGCAGCCTATGGATACCTAAAGAAAATGTATTTTATCCTTAGATATTTTTCATGTAATTTTTATTGGTTTCTGAAGTTTCCTAGACTTGTCTTGCTACACGTTCACACCAATCAGTGTTTTATGTGTAATCTATAATCCACTTCATTGTGTGTGTGTGTGTGTGTGTGTGTGTGTGTGTGTGTGGGTGTTCACGTGTTTTGTTGCTGTGCTGTTGAGCATTTATCTCCGTCGGGTCTGGTGCGGCATAAATGACAAAACTTGTAGATCAAGTGTGCGGTTGCAATTACATGTCACACCTAACAATTATCCCAAATCCCCCTGGCAGCAAAGCCAGCCCATCAGCACCACCCTGTTTAGCCAATACTAACTGTCAGTGATGCAGTTGCACTACTGCAGCTGAACTAGCAACAGTTGCATGCTTAAGCGTCTTATCAGCGGCTCATAATTCACAAGGTCATTCTTGTGATGTCTTCAAACTCCATTTCCCAGATCACACCTAGATGTCTGCTGTATTTCAAATCATAGAACTATTTCTGACCACTAAATATTCCTCTACGTCGACGTAGGCATATTTAACACTGTGGTAATTATGGGTTTATAACATACAATGTATATGTTAGATTACAATGTAAATGTTTGGCATAATAGTAGTACTTTGACGCTAACTAACCCCCCTTCCCACACACACACACAGGTTTAGCTGGATTTGATAAAAGCAATAGAGTATCCTAACTAGTACAGTTCAGTACAGTACAGTGAAGGCCTGTATCTATGTTAAAGAACTGAGGTGAGAGGATGCCTCTACGGACGCCCAGTAAAGGAGTCCAGATCAGCTGCAGTGCGCAAGAGAATTCAACGCCTGACTTAAGTCAAGCTTTTGCTTGCAGTGCAACACACATGGTGTTCAACCGCCAACCGCCACAACGCATTCCCAGCTCTGACCTGCCTGGATTCTAAGCCGCCTCTCTTTCTCTACCTTCACACTGTCCAACTAGAAGAACCTAACCCCTCCCCCTTTCTGCCCCCCCCCCCCCCCACCCCCCCAGTCCATGGAGCGGGAGTTGCACTGCCCCGTGTGCACGGAGATGGTGAAGCAGCCCGTGGTGTTGCCATGCCTGCACAGTGTCTGTCTCATGTGCGCCTCTGAGGTGCTGGTGGCCAATGGATACCCTCCTCCAGACCTGCCCCCGGAGCCCAACTCCCCTGCCTCCACCCCCAACACCCGCTCCCCCCGCCAGGCACGCAGGCCCGCCCCCAAAGCCGAGCAGCGGCCTATTGACCGCGTGCTACGTGCAGGTGTGTGTGTGTGTGTGTTGCATTGTGTTACCGGGGTTTATGGGAAATGAAGTTCCTGCTGATGCAACGTTGTTAAAGGCTATATAATATATTTATCAAATATGAATACGTTCTATTTTTATTCAGCAAAACCTTTTCTTATTTGACCATACTGTAATATAATATTAGCCACCGGAGGCAGAGCTGAACAAATGTGGGTACTACCTATTATACATTTATTGGCCTATACTGTACAGTGTACGTTATAGTAATTGGCCATGTGCACTAGTATGCATGTGTGTCTATGTGTTATACTAGTGCTTGTCATCCAATCATGTGATGTGAACTTGCATGCAAACTCCTATGAGAACACATAGTTGGTGTTTAGGAATGAACAACCTTCTAACTACTTGGCTCTACACCTTCCTAACGCGGTAACTCTGTCCCCCGCGGGCTCCAGGGCACGGGACGTACCCGGGCCGGCGGCGTAAGGAGGGCCAACCGCAGACCATGCTGTTTCCCTGCGGCCCCTGTGGCCGGGACGTGGAGCTGGGAGAGAAGGGTCTCACCGACTGCCTGCGGAACCTCACGCTGGAGCGGATAGTGGAGAGGTACCTAGCTAGACCCCCCTCCCCTCTCCTCATCACCCCCACCCAAACACATAATACATAATATGTATTGGGTGTATATGTGTATATGTACTGTATGTATATTTATGCTTTTACGTAATGTGTCTTGTGTAAATTCGTCATGGATGTTTTTTAAGTGCCGGACCCCAGAAAGAATAGCTATCGTTACGACGTTAGCTTATGGGGATCCTAATAGACAAACAAACAAACAAACATACACAGAGATATGCACACATAGTAGCTTCATGAGACCAGGATCCTGATCTCACGAGCATCAGTTTGAGTATCAGTCTGCAACCCCACCATTTAGATTCACCATTCGCCCGCCAGGAAGCTAAACCTAAAGCTTATTATAAGATGACGACATCAATGTACGTTTGCTTATTGCCATTCCAACCTTTACAAGCTATTTAAAACTTTTCTTTATAGTGTTAGCGTGCTGCAATATCTGTAGTGTACAGTATAACTTTTAATCTCTTATGTCCGTATAACTCTTAATTGAAAGAAGAACAACAGCATTGAAGGCTTTTCTCCATGGAGACAATGTATTTGCCGTGCTACCGACAGATTATGGGAATTTGATCTATCTGGCTAATCAATTTGTTATTGTGGTGTTGCCAGTTAATAAACGGTATATGATTTAAAGCATTGACTTAGTGTTGTAGTTCTTTATAGTGGTGGTAACATAATGATATGAATGACGTCAACAGTAGGCTTACATTTAATATTCTCTAATATATTGATTGTAAAGGGCTTCATAGCACAACATTTTGAGTCTCCGTGGCGTTTTAGAAGGCAATGGCTCACAAACCTGTTTGTCTGTGGCTGCACTGTCCTTAAACAGTGGGACTGGTTCCCTTCTCTGCTTCATTATGTGTCCAAGACACATTTCCTTTGGGACAATAATGTCTTTCTGTCTGTCTGAACAACGCATGATCTACTATGATACCATGATATTGTAATGCTGGGATGGTGAGGCGAGTGCAAAACAACACAGATGCCGGAAACGCAACGACCCCCACGGCTCTGCCTTTAATAGAACTTAAACTAAGCAAGCACAAACTCAAAACAAAAAAGCGTGCACAGTCACGGCTCATAACATGAACATGAAACATGAACAATAACCCACACCCCTTTCCCAGCAGTCACCAGCCTATATGCCCTCACACCAACACGGCTGAAGGCAATCAGCTGATCGCACGTGTGGGTGTGAGGCGCCGGGGATACGTGCAGTCCTCCACTGGCCGTATTACACCGGCAAGATGTATTTCCATATTCATCCCCGTCATTCTAAATCTAAGATTTGTTTTAAAAAAAGGTCCGTTACACATTTAATGCGTTGATTAGTCGTTCGCCTATACCCTGTTTGGACAACCGATTTGCACAGGGGTGGGCAATTATTTTTACTTGGGGGCCACATTGAAAATGTCAGAGAACTTCGCAGACCACATTACTTTTTTAACCAACATGCTAAAACATTTAAAAATAAAACACAAAATAGCTAACTTTGTTAACTTGCATGTATGCATATATAGGATATTCCTATGCAATACCATTATCATAAGAAAGTGTAACTTTATGTAAGTAACATTCTGCAGAGAGTCATTCTATGTTGTATTATACAAAGACAACAGCAGACATTTTCCTAAACTGCGTGTACTGTTTAAATGATTACACCTGCTTCTGTCAGCTCTATAGCTGACATTACATGTTCTTATTGAGATAACGTGTTCTGATTGAGATGACGGTACAGTATACGCTAGTCTATTTGTGTGTTATGACGTTTGTTTGACTTCTACTTTTGAATGTTCCAGACTGATCCGCGGAAAAGTCAAACTGGAGCTTGCAAAATCAGAACGGTATCACAGTTCAAAAGCGCACAAAGTAAAAACACAGCCTACGGTATAACCACAAACTGCTCATAATGTGTGTGCGTGTTTGCGTGTATGTAATGTATTTGGTGGTGGTGTGGGCGCACATTTAATTGAATGTTGCCTCAAACCTTGTGTGCAGGTGTGGGAATGTGTCCAAATGCAATTCATCACTGGGTGCTGAGCTGCTGAGGAAACCTGCAGAGCACACAGAACAATGTAGCTAGCTAGCATTGCCTACAGTACACTGCATTGACAGCAGTGTAGTGTCGCGGTGTTGCTACTTGAACCCTTGACATGATTAAACCAAAAGACAAAGTGTTTGCTGGTAATAGTAAAACCAAGCCCCATATCAATAACAGCTCAAATAACACAGACATTGACCCAGTAGTTTATTAGTTTAAGTCTGCCTTTAACTCTTTAATTGTATTTATTTTATTCTCAATTTATTCTATATAATTTTTTTATTTAAACGTCTTTTTATGCATTCCAGATGTAGGGCGTCATTTGTTTCCATGTGAAATATGGGCTGTACAGCTCTTTGAGACTGTAATGTGATTAAAGGGCTAAATAAATAAACATGACTTAACATGCATTATTTATAACATTTTTTATTGTATAACATGTTTTTATGTGAAGAAGCACGTTGAATCTGCCTTGTGCATGAGATGTGCTATATGAATACACACAGTGCCTTGTCTACAGTACAGTACATGTCCCTTAAAACCCAAGTGAATTCTCAGAGGGGAGCAGGTCGGACCAGTTGTGCGGTGTGAGGGCATTTCACAACACCGTTAAACCTTTGTCTGTCTCCGTCTCGTCCCAGGTACAGGCACACGGTGAGCTTGGGCAGTGTTTCTGTCATGTGCCAGTTCTGTAAGCCTCCGCAGGCTCTGGAGGCCACCAAAGGCTGTGCCGACTGCAGGGCTAGCTTCTGTAACGAGTGCTTTAAGCTGTACCACCCCTGGGGGACGCCCCGGGCCAAACACGAACACGTCTTGCCGACGCTCAACTTCAGGCCCAAGGTGTGTCAGCGTTTTCAACGTTTACTGTGAATATGAGCAGTAATATGATTTTGGCTCTTTATTTGCTGGTACAGAAAGAAATAACATGATTTAACTATTATGGCTTTAGTCTACAAAGTATACAAAGTATACCTATTTTTTTATATTTGATAATACATTATGATTAATTTAACTCAGATTTTCCAACATAAGTGCTATTTTGGCATACATTGTATTCCTATTTATTTAATTTACGTATACTTACTTAGTTACTTTACTTATTTACGTCTACTTAGTTACTTTGCTTATTTGACTGGTTCCCAGGTTCTGACATGTCCGGAGCATGACCATGAGAAACTGCAGTTTTACTGCAGGTCTTGTCAGCGGCTGCTGTGTCCTCTTTGCAAGCTGCGACGCATTCACGGCGGGCACAAGATCATGCCCATAGCTCAGGCCTACCAGGCCCTGAAGGTGCAGGCAACACCGTTGTCTAATACAGTGTGGTCATTGGATGCTTTTTTTATGCTTTTTATGTGTTATTTCTGTGATAGAACATTGAAATTATGTTGCATATTAACTCATTAATATAATATTGCTGTGGATGTGAAATGTTCACTATCCCTTTAAAGTTGGCATTACCAAATGGTAATAATTAAATGTAGATAAACCACAGTTACAGTACATTTCCAGATTGGTCAAATATACTAATACAATAAGAACATTAATATCCACCCACTCCTAATTATTATTGTATAACAGGATTTATTTGTAACATAAACAGATAATGTGTGATTCTTGAATGTATTGCTTTCAATGTATTGTTTTTGTTATTTGAGTTGTTCTTTTTTTTTTTTTTTTGGAACAGGATAAGATTACCAAGGAGATGAACTATATTCTGTCCAATCAGGAGACAGTCCTAACTCAGATTACACAGTTGGAGAGTGCTATCACGCAGACTGAGGTAAATAATTACACTAATACAAAATAAAAACTGGTGGGGAAAAAACCCATCCTAAAGCTGTGTTAACGTTAGGTTAAGTTTAGCAGTTGGACTATTTATCTGGTTAAGGTATGATGATAGGCGAGCCTATACTTTAGGTTTAAGCTTTGAAAGTTAACGGAGTGACATTTGGTATCAACCAAACCAAACTGGTTGGCAAAATGTTAGTATTACTCGCCAATGAAAGCATTTAAGACCTGTTTTGTGTTTCTACTTTCTCATTTCTAAAATCGGTGCATAAGAACATATAATATAATAATCTTGGTTGTAAAGGATAAAAGGTTAGTGTACCCAGTGGACAGGCGAGCCACTGCTCGGCGTTTAATACACGCTTTATACATCAAACAACAAAGGAATACTCAAAACAAAGGAGACTGTGTGCAACCGTGTGAACTAATAACAGCAAACAGAGCATAGGCAAAACAAGTGTAAATGCAAAACAAGAACCCACAATGAACAAAACACTGTCCCGGCCTTATATGACCCCACATCCACGCAGCTGACAACCATCAACGATGATAGCTGACAGCACGCGTCCTCTTAGCGCCCCGTTACAGTTAGGCATAAAATTAGGTCGAGATTGGGATAAGGGTAGTCCTAAAATAATTATTTAGGTCAAAATTTCATTTGGTGTAAAATTAGAAGAAGATTTAGGTTAGGCATACATGGAGGGAAGTTGATAACCAATGCCCTCAAATGTATGTCAGTTATTCTGCTATATCAATTATGTTTTTTAATGCTACTACCACTTTGGTTCTGTAATACAGACAGTTATCATTCTCTTCTACCTGAAACGTATGAGGCTACATAGTCAGTATCATTATCATTCATTGGTCTTATCTTGGCACTTACAAGTTGTCTGTCTGTCTGTCTGTCTGTCTGTGCTTCTCACAACCAGGTCAACAGCGTGGCAGCCAGAGAACAGCTAGCCCAGAGTGTCCGGGATCTCACCGCTGCTCTAGCAGAGCGCCACTCCTCGCTGACCCAGGCCCTGGAGTCGGCCAGGCAGAAGCGGGGCGAGGCATTGGCCGCTCAGGTGTCAGAGAGGCGGAGCTTGATGGAGCACGCGGGGCTTATGGCTTTCACTCAAGAGCTGCTTAAAGAAACAGACCAGCCCTGTTTTGTACAGGCGGCGCGCCAGACTCATAACAGGTCTAGCCACTGCAGTGAATCACACACGAAACACCCACTGTTGACTTTGCTCTTTAACCAGTAATAGAAAAAGAAGGTGCTGCTTTGTGTTTTGTTAGACTTAATGAGTTTAAGGTAACTGGACAAGAGCAACTGCATTCCTTTCTGTAGTCGTAATTGCTAGGTCAGCACAAGGTGGGGCTAGCTGCCATGATACCCATACAACACACTGTAATATTGTAGTTACAATAACATTGTTTCACCTCACGTGTACAGTAACACATATAACAAATATAACCGTATGCCAGACTTAAATCAGTAGTTGTCAAAGATTAAGGTATATGAGATATATATTTTATTTACACTTTTTTTGGTGTGGGGTGGGTGGGGGGTCCATTTGTATTTCCATGACAATACATTGTTAATTCTCTTGAATATAGTTGTTTTAACCTATTCTCATTGTAAATCTATTGTCTCCCTCACCAGGTTGAATAGATCCATTGACAGCCTGCAGTGTTTCTCCCTGGCTGCTGACCCGTCCTTCAGACACTTCCAGCTAGATGTCGCCAAAGAGCTCAAACTCCTCACGGAATTGCACTTCATGCAGGGTGAGGTGGATGAGGAGGAGGAGGAGGGGAGGATGAAGGGCTGGGTGGTTGGGGGAAGAGAAAGAAGTGTGAAAAAACATATATTACCATGCAATACAATTGTTATTTCATTTGTATTATTATTATTTACTTACTATTATTATTAATTATTATTATTATTGTTATTATGATGTATTAATACTATTATTATTATTATTATTGTGTATTAATACTATTATTACAATAATAATAATTATTGATTAATACTATTATTATTATTATTATTATTGTGTATTAATACTATTATTACAATAATAATAATTGATTAATAATACTATTATTATTATTATTATTATTATTATTGTGTATTAATACTATTATTACAATAATAAATATTGATTAATATTATTATTAATGGAGAATGGCGATGTTTGCTCCATCTGTAGCTAAAAGATAGCATGTTTGTATCTACTATTCTGCTTATTGACTGTCCATCTCCCGTGAGTGTACACGGTTTGTAACATCAAACACACATCCAACCTGTCTCTAAAGCAATACATCATCTTGCACCAACTACAACACGCGTGGCATCGTCTTGCACCGACTACAACACGCGTGACATCGTCTTGCACCGACTACAACACGCGTGGCATCATCTTGTACCGACTACAACACGCGTGACGTCGTCTTGCACCAAATGCAACACGCGTGGCATCATCTTGTACCGACTACAACATGCGTGACATCGTCTTGCACCGACTACAACACGCGTGACATCGTCTTGCACCAAATGCAACACGCGTGGCATCATCTTGTAGCGACTACAACACGCGTGACATCGTCTTGCACCGACTACAACACGCGTGACATCGTCTTGCACCAAATGCAACACGCGTGGCATCATCTT
>JAODTR010001633.1:0-13375 GCA_025399935.1 Amblyopsis rosae
TTTGAGTCAGGTGTGTTGGAGCAGGGAGACATCTAAAACAAGCTGGATAGGGGCCCTCCAGGACCGGAGTTGGGCACTCCTGGGCTAGACGCTGCAAAGCTTTGTCTATGGGACGAGTAGTTATTAAAGGAGTAGTAGTAATGATACCTAACAAAATGTATGTGGAGCATTGCCATGTTGCTGTGGCAGGTTGTGTGAGTCTCAACTCAGTTCAGTCCAGAGAAGTCCTTCTTGAAATGTGACAATGTTTAGAACATTGTAGGGCTGGGCGGTATGAGCAAAAATGGATATCAAGGTTATCATCAGACATATCGATTTCACTATATATAATACATTTTTTTCCATGTTGGCCTTTGTGGCCCAGGCCTATCCTAATTTCAGGATTTAATGTCAAAACATTAAAAAAAAGTATAATAAAAAATGTCATACATTTTTTGTTGTAATAAATGTACCCACGTTCAGATGAAGAGGCCTGTGGCGTCTCGCTCAGTCCTACCCTCCGAAGCCATGTCCATCGACGGGGGCATGTCTATGTCCGGCATGGGCGTCTACAGTGCCACGCTGGACCGCCCATACAGGCCACCAGGGGGCGACTACCCCACGGCCACAGTGCCCAGGAACTACCACTACAGCCCAGCAGGGGCCTACGACGACTACAGGGGGCCTCTGCCCACGGACGTCTACACCAGTCTGAGCAGGGGGGCACGCATGGACGAACGCTACAGGTGCGTGAGCCGCTAATGCAGTTTACCTGTATGGTTGAATTTGGAGGATGGTAGCGTGTTTTTTTTTTTTTTTTTTTTTTTTTTTTTATAAGGGTTCCTTTTAAACACATAAATACAATGTACAACAAAAAAAGTGTTTCCCAACCCTGGTCCTGGAATACCACTGCCCTGCATGTTCTAGATGTCTCTCAGCTCCAACACACCTGATTCACATGAATGTGTCATTGTCAGGCTTCTGCAGTGATTGATAACGACCCATTCATTTGAACCAGGTGTGTTGCAGCTGAGAGACATATTGAACACATGCAGGACAGCGGGTCCTCAGGACGAGGGTTGGGAGACACTAGCTGCGTTTACATGGAGCCGATTATTCCGATTGGCTTGAATAGCGATCCGCCCTGTTCTGTAACCTTCTGTTCAGTCTACCGCCGTTCGCATTCATTGCACGAATGTTCCACCATCCTGAACGCAGGGAGAGTTTCCAAACATGCTCAGCTGTTATCGGAGGACAGGGCCTAAAGGGGATGGGCTTGGGATTGATGGATATAGATAGATATATACTTTATTGTCCTCTTGAGGAAATTTGTTTTGGGTTCTACAAGCCAGATACAGTAAAACACAATATGCAAGCTATCACAGAAATAAATGGATACTAAAATACACAAGAAAACATAATAAACACACCTGAAGCATCGGTCAGCAAAGTTCCACCCTTACTCCACAACAGCTTTTCTTTCAGTTAAAGAATCAGAGTTATAAACTCTTATTTAAAATCGGAATTGATACAGGCACGAGGGAATTTTTGAACCTATTCAATTTATATCTTTTAAGTCTGTAACGTCTCCCTGATGGCAACAACTCGTACTGAGTGTAAAATATGTGAAGGATCATCTAAAATTCTCATGACCTGAGTGAGAACACACTGTTCAAAAGTAGCTTGGAGATTAATCCCTTTCAGACCAATGACTTTCATTGCATTTTGAACCAGTGAAAATCAATGGTGTGAATTGGATTGGTTGATTGTAGCCATTGGTGCCACGTCATAGTCTAGTCTGTTGTCTGTCCACCAGGCCAGTGGATGGGTACAGGACCCTTGACTCTGGGTACCGGGCGCCCAGCCGCCAGCAGCAGGACCCATACGCCGCCCAGCCCCAGGTGGGCCGCGGCGTGCGGGCGCTGGGCTCGGCCATGGAGGTGCGCTACGGCCACTACGGCCTGGAGGACGACCAGCGCAGCCTGGGCTACATGGACGACATGGACTACGGCATGGGCATGGGCCTTCCCCCCATGCATCCCGGAGGCTACGGCACCATGCCCCGCCTCGGGCCGGGCCCGGCGGGCATGGACAGCAGGCGCAGGCTCAGGTAGAACAAAAGTCCTGATAGGCGAGCCGTCGCCACACGGCAGCCGTCTTGGAAATGCCCCCCGGACAGTTATTAGGAAGACTGTAAATGAAATGAATGGGGAGAGAGAGTAATAACTGCACTTTTACTGGTCACATGGACATTCAAACTCCATGTAGACATTAGGGCTGCAGCTAATGATTATGCATGGTCAGGAGGCTCAATGAAGAAGAACTCAATGTTGAAGTCACAATTATTTGACACGATTACTCGTTGACTTTGGAAACATGTTGCCGTTATTGCAATTTTTTTTTTTTTTACTCTTGTATTATTTTATTCTATTGCACTTTTATTGTTTTTAATGTACCAGACTGCTATGATGACCTAATTTCCCTTCGGGGATAAAGTAGTCTCTGTCTGTCTGTCTGTCTGTCTGTCTGTCTGTCTGTTTTTGTGATTGTTATAAGCCAAAATTGAAATCACGATTGGATTAATTGCACAGTTGTGGTAGAACCTCAGCTCGCGGCCATAACAAGTGTCTTACTAGCTGGATCCAGCCGTCTCTTCAGGAGATTATACAGCCATTTAATGTGTTTTGACATGCGCAGGGTAGTTATTAATATGAAATGTGTTCCATACTCAACTTAGTCACATTCTCAAAGTGGCTGCTAATAGACAGACCCATCTGACCACACTTTCCCCAATCTGCAGGAGCTGCGAAGACACTCTGGACAGCGACATGGTAGGCATCGACCCGTATGCCTGGGGCGTCTCCATGGCGATGGAGAGGGGAAGCATGGCCTCGTTGGACAGTACCCTGAGGAAAGGGCCGCCCGCGTCCTGGAGACAGCCTGAGCTGCCGGAGGTCATCGCCATGCTGAACTACCGCTTGGACCCAGTCAAGACCAATGCCGCAGCCTTCCTCCAGCATCTGACTTTCAAAAACGACAAGGTACGTCAAGGGCGCACCGGGCTGGCACACAAATTGGTGCTTTAAAATGTACCAGAATGCAGTTACATTGTGTCTGATGCTTGAAATTTCCTGGGGAAGGACCCCCACATAAAGAGCTCTTCCCCCTCCCACCCAACCACGTACAAACCCAGTTTAACCTTTTTCATAGAACCTTTTGTGAAATAACATTTGTGTTCAGTTTTTTAGCTTTGCCCTTTTACACAGACAATCAGAACATTGTCTGTCTGTTTTTCTACCATTTAAATTCCAACTCGTAGTCGGGGTGAAGGGGCATTTATATCCTTTATGCAGACCAGAGCGACCCAGCGTTTCATGCTATTCAAAGGGGAGGTGCACAGTTTACACCATAATATTGCCTATTTTTTCTCTCTGGGGGTGCTAATGGATAATTTGACATTTACATTTATAGTGTTTGGCAGATAATTTTATCCAAAGCGATTTAAAAAATTTGGAGTGTATTCAATTAATTTCCAAGTACCTATGATCAATCTGAGGCCACAACGGTGTTTCTGCAGCAAACCGTTTTGAGGTGAAGTGACTTTGTTCCAGGCCGTGCATGACAACGTGCAGTTAGTGACACGCCCACTTAAGAGGCCCGGAAGCGTTCCATCTTTGCTTCCATTCAAATGCATTACAGCGCTCCCATCTTGTTGTTGTTCAAACATCTCTGCTCGTTGTACCGTGTGTTCAGGTGAAGTCCGAGGTGCGTCGCCTGAAGGGCATCCCCTCCCTGGTGTCCCTGCTGGACCACCCCAAGAAAGAGGTGCACCACTCCGCCTGTGGCGCGCTGAAGAACATCTCGTACGGCTGCGACCACGACAACAAGATCGCCATCAAGAACTGCGACGGAGTGCCGGCCCTGGTCCGCTTACTGCGAAAGGCCCGTGACCAGGACCTATGCGACACCATCACAGGTGTGCGTGTGTGTGTGTGCGTGAGGCGTCTTATTCCTAGGAGCAAGTTAAAGGCAGGTTCTCGATCTGATTCTCGAGAACGCTTGCTAACCTGCTCAAAATCAAAACAAACTCTCTCAGATGCTCAGCTCACCAAGATGTTGGAAACACATTGCGAATCCAAAAGTACAGTTACTCTTTAACGGTACCTAGTCAGCTATTGCAAGCTAATGCACCAAATAGCTCCTAATTTCTCTTATCTTACTGTTCTGTGATTGCTGAAAACAGTAATTCGGTACTTCTACGCTGCCCTGACTCCGTAAATGGGAACATAAACAGAGTGGGGAACACCGCTCACAACACTGCTGCTTGTTTTTGTTTTGAGCTTGAAGTTAGCCAGCTTTCTGGAGCATGACTGATTAACCCTGCCTTTAAAGTCATGTCTGATAGTGATGTGTTGCATTCTATGATTTTTATCTTTGTCTTTCTCTCTTTTCCTTTTCCCAGGCACCCTGTGGAACCTGTCGTCCCACGACTCCGTGAAGATGGAGATCGTGGACCACGCCCTTCACGCCCTGGCCGACGAGGTAATGGTGCCCCACTCTGGCTGGGGCCGGGGCAGCGACGCAGGCGAGGAGAGCTGCAAGCCACGCCACCTGGAGTGGGAGACGTCGCTCACAAACACTGCCGGCTGCCTTAGGTATGGCCAGAATGGGAGGAGCCATGATGTGTGCGACAACTCCCTGCCCTGATGGTTTTAAACTGATTTAGGCTTACGCCGTCGTGAGCTTATTATACTGTGCAGGTCTGTTGGCCAAGCGAACCTGTGCGCGTTGACAGCGCATGCAAAAGCCCCACAAAACAGAAGTGCCATGTCTTCTTCTTTCTCTGAAATAGAATCTGTCTGTCAGGGTACCCTGAACCGTACAAGCATAACTTGGCCTTTAGTGCGTTGGGAGACCGGGGTTTGAATCCAGCCTGCGTACATTTCCCAATCCCTCCCGATATCTCTCTCTCCCCCACTCGTTTCCTCATTCACTCAGTCACTATCCTGTCATAAAAAGAAAGCAGGGGGGGTGCTATGGTCAGACTGAGGAGGAGGAGGCGGTGGTTGTGCTGGACAGGAAATGCATGTAATCCTAATTGTGTCAGGACCCAGCCACATAATGGGGTTGTGTTTAAACATCCATGCTGCCGTTCCCGACAGGAACGTGAGTTCGGAGCGCAGCGAGGCCAGGCGGAAGCTGAGGGAATGCACGGGCCTGGTGGACTCGCTCATGTACATCGTCCAATCACAGATCAGCCGCAAAGACGTGGACAACAAGGTAAACGCTGCGTGATTGTGTCAATCCCATCGGATGAGTGCCACTTCTTGAAAAGGCCTCCGGGTTACTGGCTCGCCTTGTGACTCTGCTCCTGGCCTTCTCACACACGTCTAGCTGGTAGAGAACAGCGTCTGCCTGCTGAGGAACCTGTCCTATCACGTCCACCGCGAGGTCCCCGGCTGTGAGCGCTACGCGGAGGCCTCGCCCCTCAACCAGGGTCCCGTCCCTGGCTCCAACAAAGGCGGTTGTTTTGGCTCTCGAAAGGGCAAAGGTCAGTGCGTGCGTGCGCTTCCAGGGCATTAGGTGTCCGTCCAGTGCAGAGGTCACTTGGTGTGTGTGTCTGTCTGTCATAAACTGTATAAAAGCATGGGCATAGTATGTGATGTCACTCATAGCTTTGTGAATAGTGTATTTTGAAGCCAGGTCTTTGGCTTTATGAATGGCTCCATTATGTTGGTATTACACCTGAATTTCCAGTTGGCTTTACAGGGTCTTGTGAGCTCTTGTGATTGGCTGCAAAATGCTCTTTAAGCTTTTTGTATCATCTTAATGGAGCAATATTTCTTTTCCAGTAATATCTGTTGAGACTCTAGGTAAATGTGTATTGTCTATAAGTTGGATGTCCTTCTCATTGATATCCATTCAGTTATTTGCTTTGTATGAGCCATTAGAAGTACTGCACCATTTGCTTCAAATCTGAGCAGTGACTATACTGGCTTGGTGCCTGTCAATTCAAAGCTAAAACAGTGGCTGCTGTTGATGGCGGAAGCGTCCACTGTCGCTGTTTTTCACACGCGCCATTTTTTTTTTCCTTCCTCGTCCCTCTTTTTTTGTCTTCCCTTTGTTTTATTTTTATTCTTTTCCTATTTGTCTTCCCATTTTTATTTTTGCCTCATTCCTCGTCCCTCCTTTCTGTATTTGCTTTGTTTTTAGATGAGTGGTTTTCCAAAGGTAAGATACCCTCCTGGGTGCTCTAGAACCATTGGCCTGTGTGTGAACATCATGCGTCCTTGCCTGCCAGCCTCCTACTAACCCAGAACAACGCGTCGCTCTGTGTACATAAAACACGTTTGCCCATGCCGCCACATCCACAACACAGGCATGCTGTCATGTACTCTGCATGGTCACAACGCTAGTACGGCTGCTGCACGGTCCTATGTCATGTAAACCAGTGGTTCTCAATGGCTTCTCCTTTTTGGCTGCCGTTTAAATATGGCGCCACTCACACAAGCTGGCCAGTATAACGTATCTTAAAACTTGATTTCATATTTGAAAGTCTAAACGAGATCTTATATCTAAGTCACGTTGTTGCCTCCATTGAGAAGCGCCGGCCCAGCCCATCGTTCGTAGTTGGACTGTGGAGGTTTGAATGCACTCCCCTGCCAACTTCTGCGGACGGTGGTCTGTGGTTTCCTTAGCTAGCTGTGTCGGGTTTCTAACCTTTTGTGTCTCCGCTCCGCAGGAAGGAAGGACGGGGACGACGCCAGCGCCGACCACGTTGATATTCCAAAGAGGACCACACCCGCTAAAGGTACGCCTGCCTCCCTCTGACCGCCCCCGGTGGTGAAGGTCTAAATTGGCACATTTGGCGTTTACACTGCGTTCACACGGGAGGCAAACGAAGCCAAACAAAGCCGCCGCCTGCCATTCGCTTTCAATGAGAGTTGCTTTAAACGGCCACCAGAGACACAAGGGTGGGGGGGGGGGGGCGGGAGGGCATGGAGAGGAGCATTTCATGCCAAGACTGAGAGATGTGACGAGATGACTACTAATGGGAGTGAAGGCGGCGTGATGCGTGCCGCTGAAACAATGATCCAACCAATCGCAAGCCAGGAGTCTTTTTTTTTTATTCATCCCATAAGCGATGCTGTTTCCCTCGTTATGTCGTTCGTGTGAACACAGGGTAACGCGAACATTGGTATCAAAGGAGGGAAGCGGAGATTTCTGTTTGTGATATTCTAGTTTTCAAACTACTACTACTTGCCAGGCTACGAGCTGCTGTTTCAGCCTGAGGTTGTTCGCATCTACACCTCCCTGCTTAAGGAGAGCCAGAATCCCTCGGTGCTGGAGGCAGCTGCCGGGGCCATCCAGAACCTGTGTGCGGGCCGTTGGACCGTAAGTGTACCGCTTTTTAGCTAGGACACAGCTACTGTGTGTGTGTGGTGAAGGGGGGGTGATTATACAGTATCCGTGGTGTTGATGCACAAAACATTTGTCAGTACTTAGCAGATCCGTGAATGGGTTATCACAAATGAATGGGGCATTGGGTGTTTGGCCATGAGGACATCACCACAGCGCTGTGGTTGCGTTTGCCACACGCCATTTTCTTTTGTTTGGTGAATCTTTGAGCATATAAACCCAGAGCTCTGTGAAGCACAATGACCCACTGTCCGCTGTGTCCCTGCCTCGTCTCCAGTACGGGCGCTACATCCGAGCCACGGTCCGCCTGGAGAAGGGTCTGCCCATGATGGCAGAGCTGCTGGCGCACGGCAACGACCGCGTAGTGCGTGCCATGTCTGGGTCCCTGAGGAACCTGGCCATAGACGGCCGCAACAAAGAACTGCTGGGTAAGACTCATCGATGAACACAAATGATAAAGAATGGACTTTATTTATACAGCGCTTTTCTAAGCATAGTTCCAAAGTGCTGTACAGAACCAGAACCACACCACACACGATGGACAATAAAGCAAAGGCAGGCTCATGCCCGGATTCCACCCCGGGTGTGCGCAGCGTTCAGCTCAGACGTGGGTTTGTTCCGTCCCCCCTCGAGGTGTCAACTTCTCACCGGGAGTGTTTCACAAGCGTAGCGCTGCGAGGCAGTTGTATTGGGGAGATCGACCAAAAAACGACTTTGCCTGTCCAACACTGACGTTCTAACACTCACTTCCACTCCCTAAACTACTGCAATTATATTACACACCATGGTCCTTTCTGGAATTTCCCCCCTACCCCGCCTCCTTCACTTCCACAAATCGAATGCGGACGTGCCATTCTTTGCAAACTCTCGGTTCACTCCGGTCTCTGTGAATGAACTATTCTGTGTGTCCTGCTGACTTGACCTGCTGACACTGACCACATTTGCCCCACAGGTAAGCACGCAGTGCCCCACCTAGTGGCCGACCTGCCCGGTGGCCTGGGCCATTCCAGGCGCCCCCTGTCGGAGGAGACCACGGTGTCCGTCCTGAGCACGCTGGCCGAGGTGCTCGGCCACAGTCTGGAGGCAGCCAAGACCCTGAGGACCTCCCACGGCATCGAGAGGCTGGTGCTCATCAACAAGGATGGGTAAGCCGAGGGAGGGAGTTTAAGGAAAGCTGGCACAGCTGCGTGAAAATTAAGAGACTACTGCAGCAGTTCCTCTAATTTAAATTATTAGTTTTTCAATGTATTATCTATATGTCTGTCTTTTTTATTTTATTTACATATAAAATGCATTTTTTTTGGCTGTCAAAATAACTTAATTTCAACTTAATTATAGAAATAAATAACTCATCAAAAGAATTAGCGCTGATTAATCCTATGCTAACCCCGTCCTCTTAAAACCCTAAAGCACGGAACCGGAAGAAAACAAACATACAAAGTTGAAGAGATAATGTGTCTGAGTTGTAATGACATCAATGCAAAGATCATCTTAATAAAGGAGTCTGTAGCCTTCCTGCATACTCTGCAGGAGCCACTCCCTCAAAATCGCATGATATTTCCAAGGTGTTGCCTTACCACACTGTAATGATTTCTGTTGATCTTTATACCGGTATTCACTTTACCTGTGTGCATGTCTCAGACGCTGTGTCCTTAACATGAATGAGTAAATATGCTCCTGGGTAACTGGAGGTCCATGTGCTTCTCTCCTCTAACATTTCCGCTGGTTCTCCAGCAAGCGGTCGGACCGCGAGGTGCGTGGGGCAGGCCAAGTGCTGCAGCTGGTCTGGGCCCACAAGGAGCTGCGTCGGCTCCTGGAGAAGGACGGCTGGAAAAAGACGGACTTCGCCGTGAACCTGACCTCAAACAGCACAACCAACGGCCCCAGTAGTCGAAACAACGGCCCCAGTAGTCGAACCAACGGCGGTAGTTTTGAAGACAGCACACTGCCCCTGCTGGACAGAGGTGTGCATAACAATTGAGCGATCCCAAGCCCTGCCCCTTATACCTGTCCAACCTGGCTACTGTAACTAGGTTGGACAAAACAGCATTGTAGGCTATAACAGGAAAACTGTTGAAGGAGTTTCTGTTGGATTCAAAAAATGCTCAGCTGTTATTGGACAGTGAAAGGGGGCAGGGCTTGGGATATGTCAATTGTATCGAGGAAAGGGAAAAAGAAATTATGAAGAAAAAAAAAAATATTTATATTCAAGTTGGTCTTAACAAAAAACATAACTAACGATAATATTTTTACTGTCTGTCTCTTCATAAAGGTGAGAAGAGGGACATTATTCCACTAAATGACCTTGGGCCTGGTAAGTACATTCATACATGATCATTCATAGAGTCTCAGCTAACGCTGTTAGCTGTTGCTTTGCTAAAATTAGCATCTCATTTTAATTCTCTCTGAAGCGGCGGCGAAGGAAACCCGAGTAACTTCTAGTGTATACTAGCAGCACTATAACAGAAAATGTGCTTATCTGTCCTTAACAATCTGTATCAGGGATGGGACGATATATGATATTATATCGTTTATCGAAATAAAAATACTGACTATAATCGTATCGTGGTGAATATCCATTATCGTGATAATCGTGAATATCCTTACATAGGTGAATATTTTCACAAGTGACTTGAAAAAAGCTGTCTAGCTCACTTGCACAGTCCAATTGTATTGATTTACTAATGTATTTATTAGCCTGCATCTTTCTAGTCAATCACCACCATGGCTGAAGGCTCGGCTTGCTCATTGTGTCCCCCACATAGAAAAGATAAATCAACTTTGTTGAAATACTGTTTTCAAAACAAAAATTATCGCTCAAAAAATATACAGTACATGTATGTCATGATAATAAAAATTATTGTTTCTTAAATGTAAGATTAAGTGATTCCATTATGTTTTAGTGCCTTTAAATTTATTTATTTTTTAAATTAAAGAAAATCGTGATATCGTCTATCACAATAATTTTGGCCAGGATAATCGTAAATTTTCATATCATCCCATGCCTACTTCTTAAATATCCCACCTGATTTTCCACGTCTTGCTGTATTTACCAGAGGCCTACTCTACACTGGACCAGAGGGAGCGAAGACACACTCTTGACGACACTACAGACACGTTGCAGGTTCGTGTTCAGACGTTTGTGCGTTGGGATTGGCCGGGTCACTAAACTGCACTAACCTCCCCTCTCTCTTACACACAGTGGCTACGTTGACATGCACGCAACATTCCGGTTTTAGCCCTTATTCTTTCTTAGCTGTCTGCTTAAAATGAATATTCAACTAACATGTTAGTTTTCACGCAGCAGTTATATGTCCTAAATATATTCCCTTTTTAATATATGGGAAAATGGAATGTCTGGAGCCACTATATGGAGTATTTGCAACAAAATAGGATATTTTTTTCAAAGGTTTCTGCACGTCTTACCATAAACAGGCAAGAGACGATGCCATAAAATGCAGTGAAAACCCCACTTGAGACTCATAATTCCGAATCTGCTGTATGCATGCTCCATCTTGATCGGAAAATGTCACATTCGGAAAAAGGGCATAATTCTGACAATCCAAACGAATATTCCATTTACATGACACCTCCAGTCAAATCCAGAATGTTGCCATAGTATGAATAATGGTGGAATACTAGCATGCATGTAAACGCAGCCAGTGTGGATTCCTTACGTTTTAACCTTTCCATTGACGTGTGTTGCCAATTCACTGTCACTACCTCTCTACCTCTGTTCTCTCCTCTCTTGATGTCTCTCAGCGAGGGGTGTATGGGGGCAGGAAGGGCTCCCTGCCTCTTTTGGACTCCTACGACGGTTAGCCCTCCCCCTCCCCCTCTACTTCCCTACTGCATGTACAGCATGGTATGTCCTACTGACCTCTCACCCTGCATGGACTCTATAGAGAGCCCTCTCTTATGACCCCGACCACTGTGTGGTGTGTCCAACACTCGCGCAGGTCGGAGGGTACTAATACTGAAGTGTGTGTGTGTGGTGATCTACTGTGTTTACATGCTGGTGTAGTACGCTGCAAGGGTTTTTTTCCCCCTCGTGGACGGTAGAACGTTTCTGTAGAGAGCGAGCTCTACGTTATGAGGCCAAAGCTATGCCGTTATCTGTGTGTGTGCGTGCACGCGCGCCCAGGCGATCATACTTGTGCCACAGTCCGTCCGTTTGTGTGTGTGGTGTTGTTGTACGAGTGCGCTTACGGGTGTGTGATGTTTTAGTAAATGGCGTTGTGCTCTCCTCTTCTAGAAAAACTGATTGTGTGCATCACCCAGAGTGGCCCTACCCGGCCATACCACTGCTACTGAGGAGAGAAGATTGAAACACGTGTGAAACTCTCTCTCCCTTCCTCATATTTTCACCCCCCCCCCCAATATGTGTACCACCAAAAAATAAATAAATGGCATGGTTGAATTTGCATTTAAAGATTTGTAACCCCTTAATGACGGACCCATTTTTTACCTTAATGACAAGGCTCTTTTTTTTATTATTTGACTGGGTCTCTTTAAATGGTAATAACTTCAGAACGCTTTTTCTGAGCGGAGCGATTCTGAGATTGTTTTTTCGTGACATATTGTACTTTATATAAGTGGTGCATTTTTGTTGACACATGCAGCATTTTTTGTGAAAAACTCCAAAATATTGTGAAAAACTGCAATATTTCCGGCGTTTTTTGTTATTATTTTTTTTATGGTGTTCACTGTGCGGTAAAAGTGATGTCATATTTATTCAGTGGGTCGGTACGGTTATTTTGATACCCATTTTATATCGCTTTCTATGTTCTTTTTTCTTTTATGAGCAAAAATCTTTTTATGACATTCATTTTCCATCAGCCGTAACTTTTTTTTTTCCGTCCAACGCCATTGAGTGAGGGCTTTTTTTTTGCGGGGTGAGCTGTAGTTTTTATTGGTATCATTTTTGGGATACGTGCTACCTTTTGATCTTTTTTATTCCGCTATTTGTACCAAAATTGGCGAATTTAGCGCGTTTTTGCTGTTTTTTTTTTTTACGGCGTTCAACTTGCGGGATAATTTTCATTATAGTTTTATTGTACACGTCATTACGGACGTGGCAATACCTATTATGTGTATGATTTGTGTTTTGGATCTTTTTTGATGATAATATAGGGATTTATTGGGAAAGGGGCATTTTATTTTATTTTTTTACACTTCTTACATGTATAGACAAAACTTTTATTATTTTATTTTTCACTTTACTCAGGTTACACTGTGGTGCAATACATTTGTATTGCATCACAGTGTGACCGATCTTCTGCAGCTACTACAGCTTGAGTGATCCTGCCTGTAGCTGGATCACTCAAGCCTCCGTAGCTGGCAGACAGGGGGTCATCACCTGACCTCCTGCTGCCATAGCAACCAACTGCGGCCCGTGATGACATCACGGCGCCGCAGTTGGAGCAGAGGAGGTAAGCGATCCTCCTCTGAACCTCATAGGAGCCGTGATCAGGAATGATCACGGCACCTATGAGGTTAATGCTGCCGGGACCGGCGCGATCACGGCCCCGGCAGCTGCGGCGGCTCCCCGGCTGTGATTGACAGCCGGGTGCCGCCGCCGATCTCCAACGCTGCCCGCGGCAGCGCTGGAGATCAGCAGGACGTATGCACACGTCCAGCTGCGCTAACCTGTCAGCAGCCTGGACGTGTGCCTACGTCCTACAGAAGAAAGGGGTTAAAGGGCTTATCCGGACTTATATTATTATTAAAGTATAGAAATACTTACCCAGCGTACACTGTAGACCATACTCCCCATGTCTTCTGTGGCCCCCCCATCTCAGCCATTTTTCCTGCTGGTTCTGTCTTCTGCCTTCCGGTGCCGGCTAGAATTCTTCCCGTCTCTGGGAATTCCCAGCATGCACTGGGCCCGGAGACGCAGGGGGCATGGCTGCTTCCGTGACGAGCCAGCCCCCTGATGATGTTTGCTGTTCATCTGTGCATCCAGGAACGCAGCGGA
>JAODTR010001644.1:0-13374 GCA_025399935.1 Amblyopsis rosae
CAAATAGTGAGCACTGCATACGCTAATGTAAATGGTTACCCACCAAATAGTGAGCACTACATCTGCTACAGTAAATAGTTACCCACCAAATAGTGAGCACTGCATACGCTACAGTAAATAGTTACCCACCAAATAGTGAGCACTGCATACGCTACAGTAAATAGTTACCCACCAAATAGTGAGCACTGCATACGCTACAGTAAATAGTTACCCACCAAATAGTGAGCACTGCATATGCTACAGTAAATAATACCCACCCCACCAAATAGTGAGCACTGCATACGCTAATGTAAATGGTTACCCACCAAATAGTGAGCACTACATCTGCTACAGTAAATAATTACCCACCAACTGATAAAATATTTTCTATTAAGCAATACATGAATGACTGGGCCAAATAATCCATCTTCAGCAAGTGATCTGCATGCTATATTGTTTTGTTTTCTTCTTCCTCCACTTATTCACTCAATATCTTTCAGCTATCTTGATTTCATGGACCGTATTGCAGAACCGTCTTATTTACCCGACATTCAAGATATCCTCAGAGTTCGAGTGGCAACTACAGGCATCATAGAATACCCCTTTGACATGGAGAACGTCATCTTCAGGTGAAAAACAATAATAATACCAACAGCAGATTAGAGTCTTTAACATAGTATAGTGTGAAATTAGCAGCACAGTGTGCAATATAAATTTTTAGAAGATAGAGGCTTCTAGCACTGTTTAATATATGGTATAGTTTGTGTAATGCAATGGTTACATACATATAAAGGAATTTAACTGACAGCCAGCAACATCAGGCCTTTACAGGTTTGTTCTCATATGGATGGCCAGGTTTTGTCCCTTGGCCTAATGTGGGATAATAGACAGGAAAATGTACCTTGTGGCCACTATGCCCATATCTACCACAAGCAAAATAAACCAAGCATGAGCAACATTATACATTTCAAGACTTTTATTTTTGGGCGGCAGTTTGAATGTTTGAATGTGTGTGTGTGTGTGTGTGTGTGTGTGTGTGTGTGTGTGTGTGTGTGTGTGTGTGTGTGTGTGTGTGTGTGTGTGTGGAAAAGCGCTACTGTATATAAATGCAATCCATTTACCGTTTTGCTGTTGTTGGGATTGGATGGTGTCAGGATGGTGGATGTTGGAGGTCAGAGGTCAGAGAGGAGGAAGTGGATCCACTGCTTCGAGAATGTCACGTCAATCATCTTCTTGGTGGCACTCAGCGAGTACGACCAGGTCTTGGCTGAGAGCGACAACGAGGTGACAATTCAACTGACACCTGCCATCTGAGCTCTGAGCATTTCAACTGTAAATAGGATTTAAAGTGTAACTGCACCCTAAATTGTGTGTTTTATTTAGCTGTAAATTAAATGAAAGGACTAAACTGTGATGAGACACCTACATGGTGATAATATTGACAAAACTCACAAATTTATAAAAATATGGATTTTATGGACGGAAAATGGCTCTACACGTCATATACATTACAAATCGCCCACGGACCTGGCTGGTTTCCAACAGTACTTCTTGTCCTTTTGGGCATCATGAAATAAAAATGTTAGCGTTAATGCTAACCCCCCCCCCCCCAGCCCATTGATTACGTTGTAGTAGTTAAATGTTCAAGTTAGTTGCATACAGAAGTTACGATTGTAACTTGACTATTTTCAACATGAATCACTGGAATTGTTATAATGGCCTATATGTTTCTATCACATGTGCATGTCAGAACCGTATGGAGGAAAGCAAGGCACTGTTCAAGACCATCATCACCTATCCTTGGTTTCAAAAGGCCTCTGTCATCCTGTTCCTCAATAAGACAGACATTCTACAGGAGAAGATTTTGGTCTCAGACTTGGCCACTTACTTCCCGGAATTCACAGGTCTGTTTTTGGGAATTATGTGAGAAATGCAGTCAGTTAAAGGTGCAGTCAGGGATGCTGGGGAAAGACTGTGGATATTGGAACTCACCCTTCAATGCCATAGGGTGCTCCATCAGAAGCTCCACCTCCCAAATTAGACACAAATTGCAAAGGCTATGATAGTGTTATTTGGTGCAGTCTGCACCACTTTCTTTGTGTTCCCGTTACAGAGCCGAGACTGTGTAGAAACACCAGATTATTTTCAGCAGGCTCACAGAACGGCCATATATATTCTCTGAATTTGACTAAAAGTGTATTATCTTACAATCGTTGACTCCACCTTAAACATTGTATAACATGACCCTCGCCTAGAAGCTTGCAAAGACCTTGAGACCAAAATTAGGGTTTTTTTATGTTTTTTTTAAGTGTTGCTCAGGTGTGACTGGTGATTCTGCAATGGTAAATAAGCCTTGCCAGTATGTCGCATGTCCAAATCTTGAATGGACATAAGGTAGTTGATATTGAATTTGAGCTTCCAATACCTCACTACTGTAATCCCAGATGCCGATGTTATAGAGGAAACATTCTGTTTGACGGCTGTATTTCAACCCATCTTGGATGTCAATGCTCCTCAATAACATAGGCTCTTCTTACCCACCATAGATGTGAAGCTTTAGTATTTGTTAGTGTTTTCACAAGATTTCTCTGTACAAAGGAGCTGTTGTATAGTAGCCCTTCGAACACCATGACAGGAGTCGATATTCAGTAGAGAAATTAAATAAAAAGTTTTGAGTTACATGCAGTGGCAAAAAGCTAATTGTGAAGATCGGCGTAACTTTATGTGGAGGTGAGTTACACAAGGGTTTTCCCTTTTAGAGTAATCATGGGGCAATGTATAAGGAATCTTGTTTATGTATGTCTGTGGTGGGCATGTTTCTTAATAGGTTCTAGAAACTTCACTATCTTCATATCATGTGACTCTTTCCTTGATTAGGTGATTTGCTAACCTACGTAGCGCTCAAAAGCAGCCGTAGTTTGCCCTGACTTTATGACGGCATATTTTTAATTCTGTGGAAAAGTGAAATTAAAGGCCTTTTGAATTTATTACCCTTGAGTGTCAAATTTGAAAGTGAATGACATCCAAATAGAAAATTCTTTAAAACGTGGCTTTCATGATAAATTTAAACTGAAAGTGTACTAATAGCTCTGCTAACTTACAGGACCTCCAAAAGATGTTAAATCAGCCCAAGAGTTCATTCTGAAGATGTACCAGGATGAAAACCCTGACAGTGACAAGCAGCTATACGCCCACTTCACCTGTGCCACAGATACTGAGAACATCCGCTTTGTTTTTGTGGCTGTCAAAGACACCATTCTTAGACACAATCTGAAAGAGTTCAACCTGGTGTAGAGAGAAAGGACGAGAAGAGAGTGGAGACTATAGAATAGCAATAACAGCCTGTATTCCCATAGTCGCCTAAACAATGATTTGTGCAGAAATGTATGTAGAAAATCTGTTTCAGATATAAAGTACAATAATATCTATAAAGATATAAAATGTACATCATGTTGTGCCTCTAATCAATCTAGCCAAAGAGAATTTGAGCATGCTACATGCAAACCAAAACTATTTTATGATAAGGTAAACTGATATTAATATAAACCATGTTGAATATGTGAATGCTGTCGGTGGAATAGAAGAACTAGTAACAAATGAATGAAAAGTGAATGTTTTCCTCCAATCTTTATACTGTTGTTATAAACCTGTACTTTAAAGTACTGTGCAACAGCAAAAAAAATGATAGTTTTTAGAGTTGACATTTTATGAGAATGCATTATACTGCAGCAGATGGTTTGTATGTTCTGGTGCATTCCAATATATTGTGTATAAATGTTACTATTTATTATTGTAGACTACTTTCCAGGTTTTTGTCCCGAGTGCCTTGTTTATTTATAAAGAGAGCTTCTGGATTTTATTTAGATGTAAATATTATCCTCAACTGAGATTTGTTACTGAGAATGTTTTTTTAATTTAATAATCACTTTAGTATATTTATAGAAAATATAAAAATAAAATAAAAACATTAAATGTAACTATATTATTTTACTGTGTTCATTTATTAAAACAATTAATGCATAGTTGTTTTGTGCCATAGTCTAATCATATTTTATGATACAAGTCAAAATGCTAGGTTGGAAGGGAAACTGTACTAGTCTATAAATAGCTTTTTTGGTTTCATGTTACCATCATGTTTTCACAGTACCCAAGCCACTTTGATTTGCAACATTAAATCACTCAGGTAGTCTCCAGACTCCAGTACAGCGACCAATCAGAGCACTAGGCTAATTTATTTGAATAATAAAAAATAAAAATAAACATTTCAGCATATTGCTATGATTTCTTTCAAACTCTGCTTGTTTTTAATATATCAAATTGTGTAAATTACATAATAAATGTAATCTAGATAATTGATGTATTATAGATATCTAATATTTAATTAATTACGTTATGTAAATGTTAAATGTACTCTAATCCAAATATACAAGGTATAATGTATGTGGATTCCAATGCAATTACTCAATTTATAGATATTTAAAAATAGTTTTTAACTGCCATGTATAAATAAATATTGTGTGTATAGTGTAGGCTTACACGACCTTGTTTCGACCACGATCAATACCTTACATTTAAAGATTCTGCATACTTCAATAAGATAAAATGCAAGAGTTTAGGCCTAAAAGACATTAGGATTTTGTTACATTAACAGACATGAACAAAAAATAAAATATTTGTTTTATTCAGAGTAAACTGCAGCTTGTTACAAATACAATGTAATTAGTGTTTTATGTTTTTATTTTTTAAATATACTGAACTTGCATAACTGCTGTTGATACCTTAAGTATATAAAAACATAAAAGTCACTAAATTACAGTCTGTAATTCCATTATACAGACAACTGTGTAGAGATCGATATATACACAAAAAGAATATTCTTAAATCAATATACAGCAGATTAATAAGTAGAATATAAAAATACCATGCATCTCTAAATCACACACACCAAACAGTCTTGCAAGAGAATATAGAAAAGAAAAAATTGAGCTCATGGACATTTAGTAATCATCTTGCACCATACGCATACTTTCTATTTTGAAGCCATACCTATGTTTATTAATAAGACATGTTCCCTTGTAGAGAATACAGTACAATATAGTCAGTGTAAAACAAAGTAAAGGCAGTGCAAAACACAGTATGAACAACATGGGTTTGAAATAGGTAACAATGTAATGAGAGACAGACACTGTGTGATGGACAGGTGTTAGTGTCAAATACAACTTTAAATCTGTCAATACTAAAAACCCATTAAAGTGTACAGCCACAATGGAAACGTCAAATGTTAAAATAAAATAGAAATTCTACATTCCTCACTGGTGCAGTCACGAGCATTCTTGAATTAAAAGAAATATAAATATTATGCTTTGCCTCACCTATAAATATTAACCAATGCATTCTGTGTAGATGTCAATGAGATAATTAGCTGTAAATACTGTAAGTGACTAAATCAACTTGGTTTGCCTCATCACATGCTGCAAATAAAGGCACAGACACAAATGTGCTGTTGTTATTTAAGTTAGTATTTGTGTAAACTCTCTCTTGCTTCATCCAACTTGGTCAGTGCCCACTGAGGGAAAATAAAGAAGAACACATTAGAACGGCGGCAAGAGATCCTATTGCGTCGTAAGTAAACATACAGTATATAAAATCTACTTAATGCTTTATTAATAAAAAGCTACACTGTGCAAACATAGCAGCCCAGTGTACAGTATGGTTTAAACACAGCTGTGCACATGACGTGTAAAAAGTAACAATAGGGCTGCTATTAATTTAGCACTCAGGTGTGAGACGTGCGAGACAGTGTTTTGTGTGGCGTCATTCCTGACAAACATCGATAAATGTTGCCCTCTTAAAGTCTGGTCAGGTCTTTTTCTTAGTACTAAGAAAAATAATCATTCTGATAATGCATGTGCGGACAAGTAGATAAAGAACTTAATGTACCTTAGCTATCTCAGGGGTTTTGAAGTTTATGATCTTCCCAAACTCTTTGGCATGGAAGACCGACTTGACTCTCTCCTGCAAAAGAAACCCCACAAACAAGCTGAGTGGAGGACAGTGGAAATAGCTGAAAGTCATCACGCCATTCGTCTGGTCGGCAAACGCCCGGAAGTGACGTTGCGCAATTGCATAGTAAGACAACTCCTTTTCCATGTGGTCCAAATCAGTGTCAGTGGATGCTACGTGGCATCGCCTGAGAGCTCATTATATGAATATATATTAAATAGCCTAGTTGAGCATAATAAATACAAATAAAACCCATGTGAATAGAACCCCATGTGAAACTGTTTCACCACTGTTAAACGTTTTTTGGTTGCTCACATGGCTCTTTGATACCCACGAGTAAGTAGATAGTATCCAGTTGCTCCTGACTACTCACTTCTGCCTTAGACCAAATGTTCCCTTTGCTGTTTGTAGTGAAACAACTGTCGATGACTTCAGTTCTGTCCTCGGGCACGTTTGCGATCACACTGATGCGTACCGCGCCCAAGTCCAACCAAACCGTGCCCTGTGGGCCCCGGCACGGTAAAGCGTGCCGTGCCCGGGCCCGGCACGGAGCGATCACACTAGTCAAACAAACTGCACTTTGGGGTCATGTGAGCTCAGGCACGGTTGAACTGGGCCAAGCGCGAGTACGCCCTACACATGTATGGCCCTGGCTTGACCCCTGTTCATGAGCATAAAATACAAAAGTATTGTTATTTCACATAAATCCTTTTACCTTGGCCTCGATGCGAAGCCTCCGGCTCTCTATAATCACTGGGTCCTTTGTAAACTCATCGAACAGATACTGCCACTCGCACGTCAGCTGGCCAAACGTTCCTTTTGTCACAAAAAATATGCCCCTGGAAAAAAAAGAGCACAAGAAGGTAATAAATAAATAAATACCCTTTGGAGAGGAGATCACAGATTAGGAATGGTGTAGAACATCAACCACCGAAGCTAAACTGTGAACTGATGGGTACTGTAGCATACACAATGTGCCAAAACATGAATGACACAATGTGAATCCTCAACACATGAACTCCTATCAAATCTAACATTGGAATATCCTAGAATTTCTTAGTAATCATTAAGGTACTAAGGATATAAAATATGACAGTTTTCATGTTTGTATAAATGATGCTCTCACCTCTTGGTGATCATAAGAAAATCTGAATCGTTGACCATGGCATGAGCAAAGTATCTGTATTTGGCAAAACGTCCATTTTCTATTTTCTGCAAGTAGAGACAAGGTAATGCATTCACTTAGTAACGGCAGGCAACAGCTAACGTCTAATCTTACAATTATACTGTTCAGCATAAAATATTGTGAAATAAGGACAAAAAGTTAAAATGGAAAACAGATTTGTCAATAGTGATCAGACATGCACATTGCTGAAGTGATGGGTTTAAAAAAAAAAAAAAGAAGCAAAATGTATGGATGAATCAAACACAATGCAAGGCACAACTTTGAAACATTAACATTTTATTAAAGAAAATGCATGATTTGATGGCAGTGAAATGTTGACATTTATAAGGAGGACCATGTCAAATAAGCCAAGGAGAACCCAAGAAAACTCAACCGAATAGGCGACTAAAGGGGTTTGTAAATAATGAGCAATGCTTAAATAACCCATCATTCAGTATTTCTGTATAGCTGCTTGACACACAGGGAATATAAAAGGTTAATGTAATTCAAATACAATAGATCTGTGTTTGTTTTATATTAAACTAAATGTGTAGATGAAGTCACATTCAAATATAAAATCACAGAAAACACCAAGCGGAAATGAAAATGTTACAATCACAGTAACAGCAACATACAAAACTATTCCAATGACATCCACCTAAATCTCTCAATAGAGTTTCACAGACATGGATTAAGCCTAGCCGTTGTCCTAGACTAAGAACATTTTTCAGTGGAGATCTTCATTGAATTTTTCCTTTTAGTCTTGGACTAGGCTAAATCCACGTCTGCGAAACCGGCCCAATATGATGCAGACGATGTAGAGACACGCCTACTGCACGTACACTAAAGTCGGGCCAAGGACGAGCACTAAAACACCACTGGCACTTAGCGATTCACATCTAGCTTTCTCCATTATCCTCATGTTCACTATCCTCATCCTCTGAGGCAGTCCTACTCCGTTCAGCGCAGGCCAATCGCAACTGCAGACACGGAAAAGACAACACAAGGCCAGTCAGAGCGAAGTGCCTCTGATTTACTCCTCCATTCCCCCTCTAGACAAGTCACACTAAAGTGAAAGAGGTTCATAGGACTGCTCCAGAACACAAAGTCTTCAGGTTAACTCACCAATTATTACTTTCTACAAACATGGATTTGCAAAGTGCATCCGACTTAATCTAATCCGTCTTCTAATAAGCTAATTAATTAACTAATGAGCAATACACCCACTTATTTTTTGTTAAAAGCAGCTGCTTTAATATTCGGTATGACTTTGAGTATGGTGTTCTGTCAAGGAAAGAGGTGACCATGCTGTTTATTTGATGCTAGAAGAATGTTTACGAAAAGTTTTAATTATTTTTTCATTTAACAAATGTTTCATAACTGGCGGTTTATTGTAACATTGAAAGAGTGAATGTGTGGGGGAAAAAACCTCAATTTTTTTCCAAGGGTTAAATTTCTAAACACGTCACATCTAAATAAAGACCTAGTTTAAGAACCGAATGACTCCAAATAAGCCGCTCAGTGAATGAATCACTCTATGCAGGGATGAGTCACTGACAACTCAATTGATAACCTTGAAAAGGTCTTCAGCCCTGAAAAAACTCTTGAGCTAGACATAACAAAAAGATAACCGACAACACAAGTGAGGCGTGGATGAAAACAAGTTATGACGGCGGAGATAGAATCTTCCGGCCCACACACAAACACAGGATCAAAACGCACACCAGCAAGGAACCTCGGGGGCAAATCTGAACAACGTGACGAAGAGTTGCTGAGAGCCATGTCTTTCTTTGCCTAATGTATAAATTTAGAGCATGGAAAAACACAAGGCTTTGCCTTGGTCTTACCTGAAGCATCTGGCTGCCAACCCCCTCCCTCTCCTTATAAGGCCTTATGACACCATCCTCGTGGATGAAACGAGGGGGGCGCAATGCCTGCACATCCTGGGATGTCTCTGTTGCCCTGGTAACAGACACATGTTGTGCAGAGTAAACCACAAAATACATTTGGAATACTAACAAAAGATAAAAAGCATTGCGATGCATTTCAATGCAAGCAAAAACAGAGTGGTTATGGTCACTTAAGTGGTCATGTCACCAACGTAGGCAGCGCACAGACAGCTAATATGGCCATGCATGGTAGCTTACCGTTGTGGCCTCAGATTGACACTTGGGAATTCATGGAATATGCTCAAAATACCTATTAACGTCTTCGGAGATAAATATTGGGCCATAGTATGGTGGCATCTCCCCATAGACGTGCACGGGAGGCTGGGTCGATCTGGTCTGCATGAAGGGTGAAAAGTCACCCACCTACCTCCAAAACGTAAACGTGTCGCCCTCTCCGTTTCCATTCTCTCTAGTAGATCTGCTGCTGCGCTACACTGGGCCTTGTGTGTAGTGGGCTGCACAGGGAATCAATGACCTCTGACCCTGACGAGAATGTATTAAGCTGTGGAAGTCACAGCTGACCAATTCTAACAATTCTCTACCTGAACAGTAGCCTGGCGTAACCAGCCATTGGGAAGTGTTGCATAGACCTCTGGTACATGTTGAAACTGTTAGACAGCGCTGAACCAATCGGCGTTGCTACAACTGTTCTGATCGCCTCATCTAGCTCTACCACCATGTAAAAACACGCTATAGACTTCAAGGTGAACTCTCTAACCCACCGTGATCGGGCCTCCAGCAGGGTGGCTGTGCGAACGCTAACGCAAACAGGGTTTCCAGACTGTTATCTCAGTGAAAAGAATATGAGCTGAGAGCAATTATAGTCGGGCAGAGCCAGGCTCCTAAGCGGGGCCTTACAAGTGAATTACTTCTTAGACCTTATAAACAGATTCATACACCTCACTAACTTTTGCACAGGCACCATGCTTCACAATTCTATGTTGATCAAATAAGTGCCAGCTGTTAATGAACATCAGCAGAAAACATTTACACTTTGAAGAGGATTCTACTGGCTCTACTGTGAAAGGCCAAAGTCACACTAGCTCTTGTTTTGAACACTCTAAGCTTTATTTACAGGTACACATACACCTCTGTGTGTGTGTGTGTGCGTGTGTGTGTGTGCGCACACACAATTAGGTCATGCTTGATCGTGCATACAGTACAGAACACAATCAGTCTCTCATTCATTCACACAAACGCTCACCTCTTGATCCCCTGGAAGGTACTGCTGACCATGTCGATGAAGCCTCCTGTTGGCCTGGCAACCGCTCCCACCAGCCCCTTCCCTACACCCTTGAAGAAGCCAGCCGCACCCTCTTTCTGTGCACCTGGTAAAGAGACAGACAGACAGACAGACAGACAGACAGACAGACAGACAGACAGTGAACTGTTAGGCTTCCACATTAGAACTGTGGGGGGAGGAGCATAAGGCCCCGATCACACAGGACACGCCTGTCAGCTTCCAAAACGCAAGGCACACTGCCTTTTTTGTTGCAGCCTACGAAGCGTAAAAAAAAAAAAAGTCCTCCCGCCGAATGCACAGTGTGTGTCTTTCTAGCTAATCTCTTAGTTACATTCATATTGTTTTAGTGAAACGTTGTTGCGAAGTTACAAAAGGTACGTATTTAATATCAATAATATACACCTCCTGGTATCAAGCGACAGCCTCTACTCCGTGAATGCAGGGTCCTAGTGACAATGAACATGCCCGCTTCTCAGATCATTCAATTGAATAACGGGGGAACGCTTTTCTGCTCCGAGTTTACTATTTTTCCAACTACAAAAAAAACGCAAGGCGCAGCCGACGTTTAAACGCGAGGTGCCATGGTGCATCGTGAGCAGCGCGCAAAACGCCTTCTGCCAATAAAAAAATAAAACAATTGCTGCACGAAGCGCGTCCTGTGGGATCGGTGCCTAAATGTGCTTCTGCAGGGATTCAAATCTCTTTCATCTTGTGTTCAGAGTGGATCTTACTTATATCTGTAAACAAGTCATGTCAGGCCTGCTTCATGTAGGTGTGTCAATGAGTTGTCACAGACATACTGTACCTTGTATGGGTTTGGTGACAATCCCTGTGATCCCACTGACGAAACCCTGTGGAGGAGAAGGTATAGTTACCATGTGAATAACACCACTGTGTGATAACATGTCTGTGGTTAGCCACATGAGAACGCTTTTATTTACTTCAACTCTACTACTACATCTAAATATTGTAGTTTATTTTGCGTTGCCATTTATTGTACATCCCTACATGTCCTGCACCAATACTACGGAAGGTTTGGTTGTTTACCACATCTGGTAGAACGGTTTCTGTACTCTTCATTCCTTAAAAGTGATGAAGTGTGGTTCTGATATATTTTGAATATTGAAGCATTTTCCTGTAACTTTTGTGTTTTCAATATTGCAGTTTCCATGATCAATATGGCAAGATCGCATTTCGTCAATACGATGCGACCCTACTCCCAATCTAAATACGGCCCTGCTTATTCGTGCGATTGTGTGACTTCTCGTGGTGGTCCTACTGTACACGTACAGACACCAGGCCCTTGCCACCCCTGGTCAGCCCCTCTTTGAAGCCACTGGGCTGTTTGTTCATAGCTTCTCGCCGCTTCTGCTGGAACTCCTCGTCCATCGTTATGGCAGCGACGCCCTTCGCCATGGCGCCTGTGATCCTGGAGGCTGCGCCCGCTATGCCCCCTGGGATGGAGAGAGAAGTGGGTTGTGACCGCGGTTAGTGGCAGTAAAGAACTGGGAAATGGCACCGGAGATACTGGGGGCAATAAGAACAACAAGGTGGAGCGCTGTGATGCATTTCAATGGAAGCCAACATGGGACACTTCTGGTCTCTTAAAAGTTGGCGTGTCACTAACTGCATGTTTGCTGTGAAAGCTGACGTATACTATAGGCAGTGCCCAGACAGCTACATCTGCCATGCATGGCCTGGAACAAAGTCACTTTGCCTCAGATTGATCACAGGTACTTGAGAATTCATGTAATACACTCAAAGTACCCATTTACGCCCCCAGAGAGAAATAATGGGCAATAGTATCGTGAAATCTCCCCATTGACTTCTGGTCTGCATAAAGGGTGAAAAGTCTCACACCCCATCCAAATATCAAACACAGAAGTGCAGTCCGTTCAACCCTCCAGTTATTCCAGTCTCTCTGGTAGCATTCTGTCACAGTGGTCCACGGGGAGCAGACAATATTCTTACCCACAGCTCCTCCTACTAAGGCCTTCATGCCCAGAGCCATGCCTTCAACAAACTCCTCTGGCCCCTGGATGGCTCCCTGGGAAACCCCAAATACAACGGTTAGACATGAGGAATAGGCGTAAGTGGCCTAAAGGCCCATTTATGCTTCTGCGTTGCACCTAGCCACCTAGCCTACATCGCACTCTACGCCGTAGTCTGACGCGCACCTCTCAAAACATTTTACTGTCAGTTTATCTTTCCATTGATTCAACGCAGCCAACAACGGTCTTGTGGATGCAAACCCATATGCATTAGTGATTTGGAATGAGGGATCATTAAAACAAATACATCACTGTACATGCACAGATTGCCTCCCTTTAACAATGGTGGTATTAATAAAGGAATGTTTTTAAATGCCTTGCTTGAGCATTATTAACCAAGACTACAACTTGACAGGACAGGGATTTCCCTATGGCATTTATTTGTTGTTCAGGCACTATTTTCTATCGGCAGCTTCCTATGATAAATGTTGCTTTAACTGGAAAGAAACATTTTATATTCTTCTTTCTAAATGTTTAAACTCTATTAGAGTTCTAATTCAGGAGGCAAGATGGAGATTTCCCTATGCTAGTATTTCCTTGTTGGCAGCGAAAAGCGGCCTTTATTAAATAAAATGTTGTGTTGGCAGATTGATTCCTACATGATCAATGTTGGCCAAAATAAGAGAGCCGCTGGAAAGAATGAATTTTATCATTGATTTAAAACGTTTACACTCCATTTGTGTTCTATTCGGGAGCACTTACGCAAAGTTTCGCATGTGCAGTCAACACACACAGGTCCGCACGGCCGACTATGGAGGACCAGGACTGTCATAATAAAAAAATTATAAATAAATATATAAAAGTATAAATAAATAAAAGTATAAATAAATATAAAAATAATTGAAAAAATTATTAAATTTTTTTATTAAAAAAGGCTTTCTGTATTTTTACATGTTTTTATTTAATAATTTTTACATACATTTATTTATTCTTAAATGTATTTATTTATACATTATTTTATTTATTTATTTATTTCTGTATTTC
>JAODTR010001665.1:0-13373 GCA_025399935.1 Amblyopsis rosae
CCTCTCCACCACGACTACGCCTCGATATCCTGTCCATGAAAATCACAAACAGGATTGGTGACAAAGCGCAGCCCTGGTGGAGACCAACCCCACCTGAAACGAGTACATAAAGTTGGATTATTTGGATGCTGGTTTGAACATGAGAATGCCGACTGGATTTGGCAGCCGGGTGTTAGCAGGTAGGCTAGGCTACTAAACCAGTAGCATTCAAATAATGCACATTGACTCTCAAACACATTGTGTGCTTATTTCTGCAATGAAGGCATAGCTATCAGATTGTATGCTGGTAAATACAGTGTGTGATTTAGCTATGGAATTGTAGGCTGTTGAAAGACTAGTAGGCTAATAACTTGCATTGGAGCAGGATAAATACTGAGCTGAATCGAACGCTCTCTATGCTTTTATATCCTTGTGGGTTACGATGAGGGGTATGCTAATTAGGGGACCATCTACGTATCTAGTCCCACGTTTCTGGCCCTCCCAAAAAATCCTGAACAGAGAAATTATGAAACACAGTTTAACGGTCTAACAATACAATACAATACAATACTACATATAGTAACAGTGTTTTCACATGTTTAAAGGAATGGATTTATAACATATATATAGTATTTCCGAGTAAATCTCTGTATTTGCTTTACATGATTATTAACTTCAAGCTCAAATCAAAACAATATTCCTCCGCGGCACCACTCCACATATTGAAACATATTTCAAAGCAAAGCGGCTTTGTTTGTGTTCCTATTTACGGAGCCACGGCTGTGTTTGAAGTACCGGATACCTTTTTCAGCACGCACAAAAAACGCTAAGCTAGAGAAATGCCAGGAGATATTTGGTAGACATTATCTTACAATTATCTTGCAATAGCTGACTTTACCTTTAATGATACATCTGGAATTATACACCACAATTTGCGAGCTCTGTCTCTGTTTTAATTGTTTACACGTGCCAACCGTGAAGATCTATCTTAACCTGGACCTGCCCACAAGCAATATACTGCATTTTCACCACCATGATTATTAGCCTATCCTACCATATTCCCTTGGTCACATTTTAATCAAGTCATATGCCGCCCATAGAACATAATAGAAAAAACAACGGGAATATTATGTTACCCTCTGTTTACTTTTTTAATTGCAGCCAGACCAGTTCACATAAATCATGTCTGCACTGACCCTCAACACTCTCAGCTCAAGGCACAAAAGCAATCAGCGCTGCTCCACGAGATGTGTCCATATTTAACTAGCGCGCACATGCCGTTACGCAACTAGAATTTAGTCTCCATTGCATTTCATCCCCGGCAGACGCTTAATCCTGAGGCTAAGCAAACTCTTCTCCTAATGCCTCCATGCTGCTCTGACAACACAATGAAGCACGAGGAGAAGAACAGACTTTATGTAGAAGTAAGAGACAGTGAAAAGCATAATCAAACTAAATGAGAGAATAAAAATAACAAAAAATAAACCAGATTGTCAGAATTTAGATGGAAATATTTATAGATAGATGGGTTTCTGAGATTATTCACGCTACACTGAACACATGGTGCGCTACTGCTACTGCAGTTAAATATTAACTCTCAAGCATTTGTGACGGTAATGTGTTGACATTGTGCCTTTGTGTAGCTGAATGACACATTATGCGTATGTGCATGTATGTGGTTTAACTCTGCTACCTTGCTCCGAATCTCATTATCCTGCTCAATGATGGTCCTACCTGTTGAATGCAGGTAGCCTGGGATTCAACAACCTTATCTGTAGGAGCAAAACGATGTAAACACGCTACAAGGTATCTAGATGGACCCAGTTGGACAGTTGTACGGTTTCCAACTTGGCAGGACATAAGCTCTGGGGGAATCTCTTGCTCAGTAAGCATCGCTTAATCTGCCTTTTTCCATACTAGCAAGAAGGAAGCCACGCCCACCTCCTTCCCCGGGGACCACTGATCTGTGACAGCCTCACTGGTGGCATATATTAGCCTATAAAAAGTGAGCACATTTGTACAGTAGTACAGATGAAGGGAGATTGGTTAATTCGGTGCAAATCATTGCATTTCTATATTCTTTGTTGTTGCATAGCCAGGGACATGAACTACTAGAGTACCTCCTATTACAGAATACAATGGTATGGTTATTGCCAGTGATGTTGGGGGTGATAAATAATAAAAGCTTGATGGACATACCCATAAAGCTTTGCATTAATAATCAAACTTTCACTATTTTATTTTGAAATTCCAGCAAGCAGATAACCATTCAGTTAATATGATCTTCATGTCTGAATCCTACCTGACATTGTCATGACGTTGGATATAGATTTTGTGAAAAATCCTTTCAGGGGGCTTCAGGAAATCTTCCTTCATCTCCATCGCTACGTTCCTCGGCAACAGGCTCATCAACAGGCGTTCCTGTATGTGTGGAGGGAGAAGGAGGTGTTGACAATGAAGGGAGTTGAAAAAGAGAGAAAGTTCTTTGCAATAAATAGTCATTAATACCTAAGTCACAAGTGTGAGCACAGGTATTATTAGCAATAAGAAGGTGATGCTGATGGGTACAGTACAAAACCTCTCAAGTTTTCATTCAATTACGTCATTTAGTAGACATTTCTGTCCAAAGCTACAAACTGTGCAGGGAGTACATTTGATCAAACTTACAGCAGTGGCATATATGAGTAGCCTCGTGAGACCGACCTGATATCACTAGCTTCAGTTTAATTTCGCCGTGAGAATCAATTTGAAAAGGTCAGACATTTTTTGCATTTTGTCCGAGTAGCTGAACTTTCCAATCAGCGTTGTGTTTATAGCTATATGGGCGTGGTTAAGGATTGCCAACAGCAAAAACGACCAGATGGTTCATCCAATCAACTGCCAAGTATTTTTTTTTACGTACTTGCCTTTACAAACAGTTTCAATGCACGGCTCCCCAGATGGAGTTGTGACAACAATTCATCTGGCATGCCAGGTTAATATATGAGGTTAATATATGAGGGCAGAGTCCACTAAAGTGGATTGTGTCCTCTCAAGCAGTGTTGTGTGGCTGTACCTGCTTCTCATTTTCATCCTCCATGCGCAGCCGCTCCTCGATGCAGTTGCGCGCCTGGAGAAAGGCCTTCCTCTGGGCTCTCTCTGTCAGGATGCGCACGAACATCCCTGACAGGTTGACACTGGTGAACAGCACCATGTTGGCAACCAGCTACAAACAGAGAACACACACTCTCAAATGGCTACCACTTTCATTAAACACTCAGTGAAGCTGGTTCTCAATAGAAATTAGAATCACTTTCAAAGGGATGCCCACCGAGTATTTCCACCTCCTAGCTCACTGTTGTTTTTCTTTCTGCTAACAGCTCAACCCTAACTTTACCAGCTCATTGTTTATGTTTTGCATAACTCTACAGTCACACATACGACAAAAATGACAGTTGCCGATTTAGCACAAGAGACAGCCGTTTATTTAACGCAAATGCTGAGCAAGGCAACACCGTAACTACCAATGCGAGTGAAGGTAGCGTGCCAAGCGTTGCAGAATGAGCCCACCAAACAGCAAAAACAAGGAATGCCCATTAGCAAAGAGCGGCGATAAGGGTGTCTCCCTGTTTTGTTGTCCGTGTGAATGTAAGGTAACTGTACTCAGGTGCGTGGCTGTAGGGGAGGGATGTGATCCTGTATGGGCAAGCGTAGTGTGGAGTGTGAGCCAATCAGCACTCTGCATTGTCAAAATGAATTCACTGATTATTGTCTGGTTTGTTTCTGCATACAGTACTGCATTTTCAGCCAGAGGAAAATGTTACAAAACCAATGCATTGAATATAGAGAATAGTTGTCACAGTTGTTACATGCATGTGGCCATGCAGGTGTTCAAATATTTCTGCTGAAGTAAAACATTTAGAATAATAGCTTATACTCACAGCAGGTGATACAAGGTTCGGTTCTAAAAAGAACATGGGGTGGTTTTGAAAAAGTGTGACTTCCTCCAATGAAAACAAAGACACATGCGATTTGAAACTGCACAGCACTGCCAAGCTGCACCCCAAAGCAACATTAATACAATAAAGTATTCTCATTCTGTCTGAAGGCCATTCGTCAATGCTATGCTGTACCAGACAGTGATTGAGCGCAAGGACTAGGAAAGCAAGTCTTAAACAAATACCAAGCACCGCCGAACTATAAGATCATTAGTAAAAAAGCTGTGTTTACTTTTATAATTGAGGATTTTAATTATAATAGTTACTTCAGGGCATTTGTATGAACCACTGGAAAAAACAAAGAAGCAGAATAAATGTTAACTTAATGTGCTAGTATATACAGTACATTCTATTGGCCATAGGGGGTCAGAGTGGATTAAGGGTCCTCACAAACACACACAACAATGGGGCATGTAAACGTGGGTGCACGCATGTGTGTGTGTGTGTGTGCACGTGTGTAACAACAAAGTGCTACGAACTCTAAAGTGCAGTACTGTATAGTCCATTATAAAATGGTTAGGCAGTAAAATGATGCTGTTTCATTAAAAGTTTTAATTTGTGTGCAGGGTATTTATATACTGTTTGTAATGTATGTACATGCTGATTTGTGTAATCATTTCACAAAACAGTTATACATGCATGCAATAACTAATCTGTGCCCTTTGGGCAATAAAGACACACCTTAACAAAGACTATTAAAGTGACTGGAAATGTGATGCTGCACACTAATGTTACATGAAAGCTTTCATGAAAGGTTCTCAAACACTTAAGTAGGCTTTAGGCACAGAGGTTATAGTTACATTACTGTATGTGTAACTGTACTTGTTTTTACTTCAAAACAAATTCATTTGACTTTAGGTTTTATTATCTTGAGGGCAGTTAGCTTGTAGATTATAGTAGTCAGTAAACACTAGTCTGAGAGGTTGAAGTGTAAGGTGGATGGGCGGTGTAGGGTCACACTACAGAGGTCATCTCTAAGCTTAATGGATTAGCTATCCTTGGTAACAGATAACAATGCTCTTCACATGCTACCCTCTTTATACGGGCATCCCACTGCAAAAACAATCAATTTGCCTATTTGAGAGGAGAGGGAAACAGTAATTAAAAACAATTAAAATGTCAATGTTTCTAGCATCAAACACCCAGTCTTCATGTCATAATCAACAGAAAAGTGGAAAGGTGGAAATGCAACATTGTACTGGTTTGAGTGATATGAGTCTCCATTTCCCACACTGTGTGTGTGTGTGTGTGTGTGTGTGTGTGTGTGTTTGTGTGTGGGGGAATGGGGGGGGGGGGGGGTAGTCTGGTTCTGACTTGTCCCACTTCTAAGTCAGATCCTGTAGGGAATACTGTTGTTTTGGCAACTATATTAAAATGTATTTCTTCCCTTACATATTTGTGTTTTCTTTGTTGTGAGACATATAAAAGGTCTCCTACTTTGGTGAGAGATCTTCTAAAATGGTCTGTGTTTAAGGAACGACCCCCTTCTCAGTTATTTGGGTGTGCATATTAATCAGTTATGACGTAACAACTTTCTGCCCATCAAATAAAGGAAAAAGTGACAGCAGGTTTGCTTAGCTGAGTTGAATCCAAATCTATGTTCTTAAAGTAGAAAGCATGATCTTTGTTTGAATATCATTTAACAATAAACAAATTGCCTACTGTATGTTTCAGTAAATTAAAATCAACAAACTGCTATGTAAAAATCCACATTGTTCCTCCATTATTTACAAACTCATAATTAATAAAAGAAAAAAAGAGCAAAGGTTTGCAAAACAGATGACAGATGACAAAACAACCAAGCTGACCAGTCAACTCCCCAAAGTGTCTCAATCAGAAAAGCGCCGAGTAGCTTGTTCTGCTCAAAATCAGCATAGGCTAGCATGGAGCTGTCCTTAGTACTGAACTCCATACAGCAGCGCCAAGGCCTATCTAAATATCAGAATGATATGTACTGTATGGCTGCCTGGTGCACTCTAAAGTGCAAGTGGTCTATCACAGGCTACTTACCGTTCTCCACAGTTTCTGTCTTTTGACAGTGACAGAAGTCGCGGTTATGATTAGGTGCGACACGGAGACCATTACTCCGAAAAGAACGGCTAAAAGAGTTCGCACGGGCAGGAGCGCATAGGCGACGAAGGTGACCAGAATGAGCTGCCACATGCCCTGTTCCGGAGACGTCGACGGTTCGATCCCCATCGCCCCCAGGGAGAAGGGACAGCAGAGGAAAGCGAACGTGAAGCCAAAGAGCAAGGTAAGGTTAACGATCTGCTGCAGCTGGGTCACTTGCAGGTACTTGACGTTTGTGACGATGAACAGGGAGACGAAAATGATGCAGTGGACGGGATGGGACCCTTTGGAGATGGTGAGACTGGGACCGGACAGCAGCTCGACCACGGCCAAGGTTGATGCCATGAATATGAGGACTGCCAGGGCTTTCAGAGTAGACGTCTGCTCCAGCTTCAGGTTGTAGTTCTGAAAAAGGGACTCGAGCTCTTTGCAGTCGAACTCGTCCTCGCAAACGATGGTGGTCAAAGGGACCCCCGGTGGACAGTGACTTTTCTTTCGTCGGGTTTTGACTTTCTGAAACGGAATTTCCTCCATGTCAGTGCCATTCATAAACCGAAAATATGTTCTCAGCTTAGATCTACGGAAAGCAAGCAAATTATTCGATTTGGACCGAAGACAGCGTCCCGGATAGCGCAGACTGGCCGGTGGCCACCGTGCACAAGCGTGCCACACTATCCACAGGTTGAAATATGTTGTCTGTCACCAAGGACACCCGCGTGTCTCTTCTCGACGTGTGGACATCGCCAAAATTGCCCCCTTTTTAATATTCGCTTTAGCACTACTGTAGACAGTAAACACAGAGCTGTGTACGTGCGGCGTCGAGTTCAGATTCTAACAGCTTTTTGCGAAGCTCAGACTGGATCACGCATGCGCAATGTGAGATGAGGATAAAACTGGTCCCAGCGACTCAGCGTTGAGCCAAGGCAATTTGAGGGGCGCGACTACAGAGCATGGCTCACCCCACCAATCTGGGACAACAGCCAAGAGAGCAACATATACATTGCGCAGGTTATTTTAATAGACTATCCACATGCGAAAACAAGCATTGCAGCCTAATTGTAAAGGGTTTCCTCTCTCATCCATCTACAACACGTACACATATATAGCACAATATGCATGCATGCATGCAAGCGCACACATACACATACACAAATAGCTTATTACTAAAGGATAACATCCTTGGCCTACTCAAGCATGCATCTAAAAATGATATAGAAATATATCAATATGATGGTAGAGCTAACGTGTAGCCATAGGCTGCAGAATGACTAACCAGTAGGATACCCTATTAAAAGCTGAAAGTGACAGGTGAAAGCTTGTGAGAATGCGAGATAGGTTCTGCTAAGCTGACAGCTATGCTCGGCAGGGAATCTCCTGACTTGGGGGTGAAATGATTGCATATACATACTGTATATATATAGTCCATAAACTTTGGTCGACATACTGTAGGCGTTTTGTGATGCCAGCGAGGCAGCCATTCTTGCCATTCTCCGGGCATTCAGAGGAGGGCTTCTCACTCATTACCTGGCATAGATTAGTCATCCGTCGCAGGTGCTGCTGCCGTGGCCTGCTAGTAGGAGTCTTACAGATGGATGGATGGAGACAAACCAACAATAACAACATACAGTGTTCCTGTAGATTCTCGTCGGGTTACATCCGATGTGGACACGCAGATAGACCAACACATGAGACCATTTTCACCCCTTATACAATGGAAAACAGAGAATGTACAGGGAGACAAGCCTGCTGTAGATGTGACTGTGTGAGAAGCAACATGTCAACATGCAACATGTACAGCAAATTGCACACACGCACTGGCCCACACGCATGCGCATGCACGCACACACACACACACACACACACACACACAACACTTCAAGATAAAACAGCACTCCTAAATACTTAATCAATAATCAATGTGAGGAAAGAACACACATTCAAAACAACACAAATCAGTTTATAAATACTGTACATGTAAAAAAAAACTTTTGGAAAGATGGAATATATTTCTGTCTGTCAGAACATCATTTTGAATAGAATATCTCAGTATTCTATATAGCATCTGTAGTTCATTTTAGATAATAAACACGGTTAGTGTTTTAATGATATATTAAAATATTTCAAAGCAAATGTGAAACTATCCAAACAAAATGCTAATTAGGCATTCTTTCTGATGAATATCTATATGATGAATATCTATATGTAGCTGTCGATATTTGTTATTATTTCCAACAGTGGATTAGGGCCTATGGACGGGGATGAAAGCAGAGGTATAGCGCAGAATAAAGGTGATTTATCCCTCTGCCTTTGAATGCTTCAGGAGTCACTGACCAGCCAGGCCTCATCTTCTCAGGACAAAGAGGAGCATGGTGGCGGCTTGTGTCATAGCACTGCAGTCCAAGGGCATCTGACAACGAGACAGCAACCAGCTTCCGGTCATTTGCTTCTCTCTCTTTCACCTCATTGCTGTGTATTTGCTCATAACACGTGGAAAAAAACCAAATTCAGCTCATTTGTTTTCATTCTTGGCATGTAAAATTAATTATAATAATAATCAATGGCATTGCAGAAAATAATGTTAAAGAAAAAGAAATGTTAAAAGTAAAGACGTAAAGACTCAAGATTTGATCATGCATCTGCAAAGATGTCTCTTCAGTTTATTTAGGTCCCTAACCTTTAATAACATGAATGACATGAGAAACAGACGTTCGCAATGTTAAGTATCCAACAAGCATGTCTGTACCTGCAGATGCGGCACAGTTCCTATAGTAAGCCAATCGACTATTTCATGATGGGGTTAAATGAAAGATGTTTGACAGGAAGAAAAATATCAAGCGCAAGATCAGCGATAGCGGGGAGGCTGCCTTGGTAACCTAGCATCTGTGATGATAGCTGAGCCATCCCACTCGTGTCCAGATGTGACAAATGTAATGCTGGTGTTATAATCACAGACAGATTGGCTCAACACCAGCTAATGAATCAGCCTAGCCAGACCCATAAGGGACTGGCAAAGCATGTTGTGAATAAGTTAATGTTAGCCTTAACTAAAATGTGCTGAGAAAAAAAATAAAAAACATTTTTTTCACATTAGCTGCTCCTATCTGCTCCTGCAAGGATAAGCAGCATATATAAGGCAATGCATCACATTGTTTCAGTTTTATGTATAGAAACATCAAATATGGCCAAAAGCTAGTCATTTTTCACACAAACCTAAAGAGCCTATATCCAGCCTTAAGCAAGAACCTGGAGACTCCATTCGTCACAGATGAAAACATAATACACATAATGACCAAATTTAAACTGGCATCAGGCAAAAAAAAAAAAAAACATTCACCAAAGTGTATTGTCTCGTCAACAAATCACATTCAGGACATATCCCAGCAGATAGAAAACCCTCAAATGTTCTGATGTGAGTTTCTGTATATCTGTAATTTTATTCACACCAGCTTTCCTACAATATAGCTACAAAAACTTTGATGAAGAAATTGATCAGGCTTGAATTATAGTGCTATAAGACATGAATATTTTAATTACATTTGCATGAAAGGTGGCAGATAACACATTATCACCAGTAGATTGTTATAGCTTAACAGTATCACACGTGAAAACAAGAAATGCTGTAGGCTGGCAAAATGTCTCTTATCTCAATATTACACATACAATTTAATAGAATATATTAGGGGGATGAGTATAAATGTGCAATGGTTTTAAATAATATGATGATCTTTCATGAAATGAACTAGACTCTGTAGTGCTTAATCACTGTGTATTGTAAACATGTACTGTAAATCTTTCTGTTTTCATGACTGCTTTCTAATTTTCTTATCTGGCTCTGTATTTCTTGATACACAATGTCATCATCTAAACGCTCACATCAACAAAGCTTATAAGGCAGGCATGGCTTAAACTGTTCAGCATACATACTGTATTTATTTCATTTGCATCACATTGTGACACTGGGAGTGTGTGGCAGAATGTGACTGACTCAGCAGTGTTGATACTTGACAGGTTATTCATTTGAACCATGTATGTGTTCTCTTTGCTGAGCTCTGAGTTAGTGAACTATTCATCCATTTTCTGACAAACACACTCTTGTCATACTTGTATCTACGTGTCAGTAGCAGGTGCATAAGTTTATACTGTGTAACCCTTCTAAATGGTAGTGTTACACTCACTGACAGTCAAGTAATCTGGAGAAGGGCGAGTGTTGCTTGTGCTTGATTCTGTCTGCTCTATTTCCTCCCACGATGAACCTTAGTGCAAGCTTGCACAGTTTGAGATCTCTCTTTCTCTAGAAATAGAGATCAAGAAAATATAAAAAGAGAGAGAGAGAGAGAGAGAGAGAGAGAGAGAGAGAGAGAGAGAGAGAGAGAGAGGCGAATGGAGTCCGTTTCACACTCGGGATAGCAGGTGGCGATATGGGGGTCTGCATACAGCAGGACGCAGCAGATGCAGAGACAGATAACGGACAACACAAACAGTGACTGGATATTGCATTTTGTAGAGACGAGCAGAACCACACACTGCATGCACAGTATGGCTATAGCTGTAGTTCCCGCATGATCCAAGAGCTGACAATGGCAATCAATATCCGGGAGAAAGCAACCACTAGCCTTGATCCTAATTAGTGCAGGGCTAGAGCCGATGAGCATGCACCTGAGCCCCTTTTCTCAGCCTTCCTTAAACATCTCCCTCCCGGAAACTGGGAGAGGCACATACCTAGAACATGACAGTCAGCATAATGCAGGCACTGTACAGTGTGTGGCACTATCATCTCTCCCTTTAACTCTAACTCTACACTGGATGTCTTTTCTAAACCTTATTCACGTCTGTACGAATAGAAAGCTATGAGCGTATACAGTAGAAACCCGAAGGCTGAGCGGCACTTTTTGATTTCTCAAGCAGGTGTATCCATCTTCACCGACAGACCGACGCTTAATAAATATGGGATTAGCCGACTATACCATCACAGCCAAGCTGTTAATAAACAGATGGAGTTCAGAAAAAGGTTGGGAAAGAAAAGAGAGGAGCTTAGCAGCCATTGTTGTCTACGTGAGTGTGAGGGGGTTGCACTGCAATGTTGTGAGGTGAATTGAAAGTTGCTATAAATAGAACACACCTAGGCCTTTGCAAGCTGCTCTGTTAATCTGTTTTTTTCCCATGTAAACAGCTGAGTCAAAGATGGAAATGTTACTGTAAATCACAAAATATGTACATACCATATGCAGAGTGAAATTGTTACCAAACATTTGTTGTTGAGTACCATATAAAATTGAGTATGTTTTCTGTATGTGTAAGTCAATGGGAATCCTCTGAAAATGGAAGTGGCTTGTGGACTTTCATACCATCAATCATATAGACACTTGTTTCACTGATATACAGTATCTCATTTTGCAATGACATGCTTATATCGGTTTAATATTCAAGGCTGTTTCTCCTGCCTGACCTGGCCTGACACTCCAGTCCATCTGCAGAAACAGAAACCGCCCATGTACACACATGCAAACAAACACTTAAAGCGACAGGACAACAACAGAAACATACACAGCAAATGCACACTTCACTGTGGCGCAGGGCGATACACATACGATACAATCCCCCTGCCAATCTACTCATCCGCTGACTACAAAATACCATTCAAAACTTTTTCAAACAGACACTCGAGCAAGAATCAATACACTGTAGCACACAAACACAAACAGTTAAGACTTCCTTGCAGTCAATCTACGTCTTCATTCAAAGAAGTGGTGTAGCTGCCACCAGTCATGATTAGTCTGTTATCCAGAGGGCTAGTGGGCTAGACAAGAACCGTTCCACTTCCAATATCTCATTCTTCCCTTATGCATTGATCTATGGGAATCGAGAGACCTGGCGCAGAGGGGCAGTGCCACACCTGAACCAAATGAAACAGCTAAGATGTATCCAATAGGCTACTGCTCCATGTGGTACGCAGTATATATACAAGCCTATAGGCTATCAAGACAGCTTTGCCACTCCATGTGGAGCAGATATAATGTAAGGAGGGGGTGGAAACGAGGGGAACTAATTAGGCCTATAAAAGTGAGGATGAGGATGATGATTATGACATTTAAGGTGGAGGAAAACACAATGGAAAACTTATTGTCGAGGAACGTATCAAGCATGGGTGCCACGATAGAGACATGGGCTACTTGTGGATTGCAGATTACTAAATAGCCTACTTAATAATAACATTGGAGCCAGGTGTGTACGCTGAGATGTACACACCTCGAGAACTGCTGCCCCACAGTCTCAATAGACATACTAGGCCTACTGTATGTGCATTACATTGTGCTTATGACCTCTGTGTCTCTGTCTCCTTAGCGACAGACAGCATCCTGATCCAGTTACTGAGTAGATACGCTGTGGGGAGACCTCCTTACTATCGCTGTGTTGCTCAAAAGTCCCAACAACAGCATAGGCTACTGTACAGCAGATGGAACAACATCTGGATGGAAATCCCCTGGGTTGCATGCTGAAACGTAACCTCTGGACCTGTGTCACCTTGAACAGTGTTTTCTACAAAGGCAGGCTACATTATAGAACTGCAATATCCTGACAATGAATATCTTAATCCGTGGACGCAAAGGACACGTGGAGTATAGGCTATTAATGCTGAAGAAAGACTGTTGCTGTTTGAACTCAACATCCAAACATCCTTTCTTCAGTGCTTTGATGGTACATGATACAAATGATGCCACATAATATCCTGGTTCATTGTGAGACATTTTATTGATAAAACACTTTTTTTTCTTCTTACCTAGCCTGTACAGTATCATATTGTGTTATCCATGATACAAGGATAATTTTTCCCCTTAAGTAATTTGCCATATCACAATATTGATATTGAAATTGATATATTGATATATTGATATATTATAAATGTGATACCATCAAACAGTCAGCAAAAACAACCTTTAAAAGTTCCCCTCATCTCGTTTCCCTGAGGTAATGGAAAGGCCAACTGAATTTCTGAACATGCAAAATAAAAACTACTCCCTAAAACCTGACAAAAGTATTCTCCAGACCTTCATACACACACATATATTCTATATTGATAGTAATTTTAAATAGGGTTAGGCTACTAAAGCAAGAAATATTACCATTCTCACACCATGTGCTCCTGTGACCATCCATCCATCCATCTCCCGTAGTCGGGTCACGGGGGGCAGTAGCTCCAGCAGGGGACCCCAAACTTCTCTTTCCCGAGCCACATTGTCCAGCTCTGACTGGGGGATCCCGTGGCATTCTTAGGCCAGTGTGGAGATATAATCTCTCCACCTGGTCCTGGGTCTTCCCCGAGGCCTCCTCCCAGCTGGACGTGCCTGG
>JAODTR010001676.1:0-13372 GCA_025399935.1 Amblyopsis rosae
TTCCAATGTGGCTCGGGAAAGGGAGGTTTGGGGTCCCCTGCTGAAGCTGCTGCCCCCGCGACCCGACTCCGGATAAGTGGATGACGATGGATGGATGGATGGATAGTCATAATTAAACGTAGGCCTTATATTATATGGCACACCGATTAACAAGAAATTTGGAAAAGGGTACTTAATATCAAAAAGGTTGCCAACCCTTTCCCTACACCCAGGCTATATTCAAATATTGTGCTGTAAGAAAAAACGTTTTTGCTCTCCGTTTGTGGCCATAGTCAATTATGACCCTTTTGGTTGTCCATATATTACAAGGCATGCGCGAAATGACGACACTACTTCCGATTTTGCGAACAAAGCATACGTTACGTTTATTTACTGATATTTTGGTTGAACCCTCCTCTCTCTTTCTCCCCTTGGCAGTGCGTCGCCCAATCGCCCTAATGAACAAACCGTCCCTGATCCATGACCTAACCAGCTCAGCTGCGTCTGTTAACTGAAATAGTGGCACAGCAACTTCACTAGATATCTCTCTATTTCTCCAGTGTGAGATCTGCAACTGGTGACACGTTTTCGCTCTCCGTTTGTGGCCATAGTCAATTTTGACCCTTTTGGCTGTCCATATATTACAAGGCATGCGCGACAATGACGACACTACTTCCGGTTATGCGAACACAGCATACGATACGTTTATTTACTGATATTTTGGTTGAAACTTGAACAAGTTCCACTTCTTTTATTTCACTGTTATTATTCACTGTGGCGCAGGTGATAGTCTGCAAGTCAGGATGGAGAGCAAACGGTACTGTACAACAAGCAATACTGTACTGTGTGTGTGAGATATATATGTATGTATGTATATATATGTATATATATTTATATTTATATGTATGCATGTATGTGTATATATATATGTATGTATGTATGTATATGAGAGAGAGAGAGTAATACATATTTGCTTACACTACGGTACAGCGAGGTACTGTACAGGCCAGATGTAGACCTAGAAACACTGCCTTGAATGTGTTTTAAACACGACCGTGTTCCTGGCTTTGAGGTTTCTCTGCGCATAAGCTTTAATGTACCATGTCTCAAGTAGCCTATTATTTGCAATGTTGGCAATTGAGTCGTTATGTTACCGTCCGGTATGCTAGACCAGTATTTCCAGTTTCAGAGTTCTGACTTAAAGTATTGCTTGTTACGGTAGTCTAAGTGTCAACAGTATGGGTAAATAGATTCTTAGGCCATTCGGGTTAGTAATGGCATGTTATCTTACTGCTCCAGTTTATTGATCTGGCAATGGCTACTGGTTGTTACCACGTACAAATTCAGTAATCACAATTTAACACATTTTACTGGCTAAACTGTATCAGCTGTCCTGCCTGACAATAATAGATTTTTTTTCCATAGAGAACAGGAGAACAACGTTCGTCGGGTTATAAAGGAGAATAAAATAGATCTGTCCAAACTGTTTTCGGTATGTTATCACTTTCTAATGTCTTAATTGTAACCATTACCCACTGTTAAGAAAACCAACGCTTCAGTTAGGAATTTTGATAATTCTTTTGCAGCTTGATGAAGAGGCAATTCTAAATTTTGTGAAGTCAGAGCTCAATGACGTTCAGAGGGTTTTAACTGAAGACTCTTCTGGGAGCTCAGAGTACCAAGGGGAGTCTACAGAGATGAGTGAGATTGATGAGGAAAAGAGTGGTGCCAGGGAAGCACTCCTGAGACTTGTAATGGGTGTCTTAAGGAATATGAAACAGGAAGAGCTGGCAGAATCTGTGGAGATCAGTAAGTTCACTTTTTCACTAATTTAACATTGTTGAAAAAATCAATAGTTGGTACCTGTAGGACAATGAAGATTGATTTTAGACCACACACTAACTGCATATAAAGCTGATATCTCTTTTTTTTATGTTTGTGTGGTGGCCATACAAACTTATTTTCTTTATTTGTTTTCCAACAGAGAGCATTAGCATAAGTTATACAAAATGAACACACCAATAACTTACTTTAAGGGCACACGGGGTCTACCACCACTGTTGATTAGTATGTATCATTGCTTTGAGAAATTGTTTACAGTTCTCTCTGCTACAATAAAGACCTCTCTGTTCTTGTATTTGTTGTGCAGAAATAGTTAGTTCCATGTGTCGGCGAAAACTAAAGGTCAGTTTGAAGGGAACACTTCAGAAACCAGCTGAAGCAGAGAGTATAAAACCAAAGCCAACATTTCAGAGTTTGGTAAACCCACAGCTCTATGTCACAGAAAGGGGGACTGGAGATGCCAACAATAAACATGAGATACGACTTATTGAAACGGCATCCAGGATGCCAGGGCAAGCAACACCACCCATTACATGTGAAGACATCTTTAGTTCCTTATCTGGGCATAATATCAGAACATTGTTGACAAAGGGAGTGGCTGGCATCGGTAAAACAATTTTAACACAGAAGTTCACACTGGATTGGGTCGATGGTAAATCCAACCAAGACATACACTTCGTATTTCCATTCACCTTTAGAGAGCTAAATTTGCTGAAAGGAAAGAGGCATAGCTTGGTGGGACTTCTCAATCGTGTATTTAGTGAAACTGAAGACACGGGACTCTGCAGTTATGACAACTTCAATGTTCTGTTCATATTTGACGGTCTGGACGAGTGTCGCCTCTCCCTGGACTTCCAGAACAATGAGGTCTGGACTGATATCACAAAGGTAACTAGTGTGGACATCTTGCTGACAAACCTCATCAAAGGGAACCTACTTCCATCCGCTCATGTCTGGATGCTCACTCGACCCGCAGCAGCCACTCATATCCCTCCTGAGTGTGTTGATATGGTAACGGAACTGAGAGGGTTTACCGACCCAGAGAAAGAGGAGTACTTCAGGAAAAAGAATGTGGATAAGAAGCTGGCCAATCGAATCATCGCCTACATCAAGGCATCGAGAAGCTTCCACTCAATGTGCCGCAGCCCATCCTTCTGCTGGATTTCCTCCACAGTTCTGGAGCATGTACTGACAGTAAAAAAAGTAGAAATGCCCAAGACCCTAACTGACATATACATACACTTGTTAGTAGTTCAGTCCATACACTATGAAACCTATCCACAGTGGAATACAGATGGCAGGAAGTTTATTTTAGCTCTGGGAAAGCTGGCTTTTGAACAGCTAAAAAAAGGCAACCTGATCTTCTACGAAGCAGACCTGGCACAGTGTGGCGTTGACCTCAAATCGGCGACAGTGTACTCAACAGTGCTGCCACAGATCTTTAAAGAGGAGTGTGTGCTCAACATGGCCAAAGTGTTCTCTTTCATCCATCTGAGCATTCAGGAGTTTTTTGCTTCGCTTTACGTGTTTCTTTCACATGTAAATACTGGTGTCAATCTCCTAGCTGAAACACAATCCTCCTCCAAAAGGTCTGCACAGTCAAGAAACAAATCGAAAGCGAAGCTCTTCTACCAAAGTGCTGTGGACAAGGCATTACACAGTGAGAACGGACACCTGGACATGATTCTCCGCTTCCTCCTGGGCCTCTCACTGGAGGCCAATCAGAATCTCCTACAAGGACTGCTGAAACGGTCCGGGACGGTCACAGGCCCACAGACCAATCAGAAGTTAGTCCAGTATATCAAAGAGAGGATCAGTGAGCACCCATCATCAGAGAGAACCATCAACCTGTTCCACTGTCTGCATGAACTCAAGGACAATTCCCTTGTAGAGGAGATTCAACAGAACCTCAGATCTGGACGTCTCTCCACAGACACTATGTCCCCCGTTCAGTGGTCAGCTCTGGTATTTGTCTTACTATCATCAGAGAAGGATCTGGATTTGTTTGAACTGAAGAAATACTCTGCTTCCGACGAGACTCTTGAGAGATTGCTGCCGGTGGCCAAGGTCGCCAGTGTATGTCTGTAAGTGTAAAAATAGTATTCAAGGTAGTAAACAAACTATTGACTGTATATATTACATGATGAATTATGTATGCAAAAATGTTTTATAAAAAACATTCCTGTCATAAACAGAGATGCTTTTTAAATGTAATTCTGGTAAATGTGTATAAAAGATGCACTGCCGTGCTAGGTGTTATAGATGCTTTTCTTTTGACAGTGCAAACATTTCCCAGTACTTGAAATAAGGACTAACAATGCTTGGTCATCTGTCTAAAGGCTTAGTGGCTGTGGGCTCACAGAGAGGTGTTGCCAGGGGTTGGCCTCAATTCTCAGCTGCACTTCCTCCAGACTCAGAGAACTGGACCTGAGTGACAATGAGCTTAAGGATGCTGGAATAAAGCTGCTCTCTGATGGACTGGCCAGTCCACACTGTAAACTGGAGGTTCTCAGGTCAGTGGTCCAGTTATAAATGGATAATAGATCATTAAGATCTGTCACTAGGTTAACCTCTTACTACTGCATTTGTACAGTAGATACAGTATGAGTGTCCAGTGTCACTGCAGTGTAGTTTTGGCACCTAGTCTATTCTCTCATCAGCACAGTTGCTTCTAGTGTGACGTAAACCCACACTACTCAACTTTTTAAACGGCACAGGTTAGGATTCCCAACCTGGCTAATGTCCTAATAAGGCTTTTTCACTACAAATGATGCTAACCAACAATTAACTATCCAAGAGAGTTAACTGAATAGCTATTAACTGTGTGTGATTGTGTGTAGGTTATCAGGTTGCATGGTTACAGAGGCTGGCTGTGTTGCGTTGGCCACAGCTCTTACCTCCAACCCCTGCCATCTGAGAGAGCTGGATCTGAGCTACAACCACCCAGGAGACTCCAGTGTGGCACTGCTCTATGCTGGACTGAATAATCAACACTGGAGACTTGACACACTCAGGTATGACGGCTTCTAGCAGTGTTTCCGTGTTTCCTACCGGAAATCATACGTCTGTCTGTCTGTCTGTCTGTCTGTCTGTCCTGTGGTATCGACAACCGTGGAATTACACTGGTATTGGTATCGACTACAACATTTCTGGTATCGTGACATCCTTAGTGGTGTCCCACCACTGCTAAATGGCTCGCACCACCCCTTCAGAATTTTATTAAAATCATTTCATGAAGTCGCGACAATGTCCTGCATAGCCCAGTATTGTAAGAACTAGCACAGCTTGACCCCCCCCCCCCCCCAGATTTCATTCAGTATACTAGTAACTTTCATTTCACCTGTTGGGTGTTGGTTATTTGTTCTTGGTCCATGTGTCAATTGTCTTTTACAGCGTAACGTTTTATTAAATGCCAATCTCTTCTCTGGGCGCGTTTATTGTTCTTCTTGTTCAGTGTTGAGGTTAATTCTTGTTCATCTGTTCGTGTAGACTAGTAGCTACTAGGCAACTCTATTGGAACTTTCATCATCCTTCCAGTTCGATGTTATGCAGCTATAGGAAGGTTAACGTTAGCTTGGTGAAGCACAATACCCCAGTAACGTTACTTTAATAAACGTCAGTAAAATAGCCTAATTGCCAATGATGTAATACATGCATGGAGTGGCTCAAAGGAAATGTTTTTGAATGTACATTAAGTTTTTAACATAATAGAAATCTTAATGAAGCACAGGCTATAAGCTATTAAAAATGCAGTGGTTTATAAATGAATGTATATGTATTAATGTATCATTGACATGAATAGTGCCTGTAGTGCCACATTTAAAGAGGTTACTGTCAATGGACGGGAGGACAGAAGGGTAAAGCCTTGTTTACTCTTCAGCGGGTCTGCATTGTTAAAATCATGTGCGGGTGTACCCTGACATCCTCAGTATTTAGGGTTGTGCGGCCTAGTTACTTGGAAATGTTTACTGCATGTGAAGCCCCACTTTACTATACACATATGATGTGTGGTTAAACGATTGGAAATAGGTTACAGGACGCTGTTATAAAATAATGATTGCTGCACTCATTAAGCACGGCATACAGGCTTACATTTGCAATACAGTTGTTGCAAACACCTCCCTTTTCACTGTCCAACGAATCATCGGTTGCGCGGCAGCGCAGGTGACGAACGAGCATCGAGATTTTGGAGCTGGTGCACGCGGCGTGCGCAGCCTGGCCCTACGCAGACGCATTTCACATTGAAGCATAAACCAGGCTTAACTTATCATGCATGTGTGTTTTGACTCAGCTGGGATCATATTAATTGAGAAGTTGATCAACAGGAGAATGCAATTAATTACCACTGTATTGCAGGCCCTTGAGTCCATATCAGCAAACAAAACAGGGGAGACAACAATAATACAATTATCAATAGTTACAGTTCTGTACACTATAATGGCAGTTTATCATAAAAAGTCTCTAATGCAAAAATGTATTAGGTTTTTTCCCCCCTGTGTTTCCAGAAGCAAGAGAAATACAGAATGCAGAGCCTTTAGGCCTACTGCATTCTATTCAGTTATATTTTGTATTCCTTTAGCTTATATAAATATACATACCTCCACCATACATTGATAGCAAAGGCACAAACTGGTGCTTTGAAATTCACCACAATGCAAGAAATAAAGTGTTTGACCAACATTTCTGGGGAAGGACCCCCAAGCAAAAAATACATCCATGAGGTATTTTAAATAAATGTTATGTTAGATTATTATTATTATTATTATTATTATTATTATTATTATTATTATGAACTATTTCTATCCACTCCGACCACCAGTGTAGGCATGTGTGCACCCACTTCTTTAAAAAATCCTAGAGGAAACACTGCTTCTAGTCATAATTGTTTTGGGATGATGATGATGATAATAATACAGTGCACTGACTTTGTTTGCACCCCTCTCATACACCCACAGTGTTGCCCATGGTGGAATATGGAGGTTGAAATCAGGTCATAAAAAATGTAAGTGTATTTATATTTGGTACAAGTCCAAATGCACACATTCAGCTACAGTATATTTAGATCATGGTATAAAATGTTACCCGTTGATGTCAATTTCACAGTTTTCTGTATGATTATGGTAATGTTGCTGTGACTCAATACGTTCAGATTGTAATTTAAATAAATCACAAATGAACTGAATAAGTACTCAGAAAACATGCTTGTGATTTATTCCTGAACATTTAGATGTGTGTGATCTCACACTGGACCCAAACACGGCACACAGAGAACTGTCTCTGTCTGAGGACAACAGGAAGGCGTCTGTGGTGAAGGAAAAACAGCCCTACCCTGACCATCCAGAGAGATTTGATTTCTGGTCCCAGGTGTTCTGTAGAGAGGGTCTGACAGGCCGCTGTTACTGGGAAGTAGAGTGGGAAGGCGAGGTTTATATAGGAGCCACTTACAGAGGGATCAAGAGAAGGGGCGTGGGTGGTGACTGTAGGCTTGGAGGGAACGACATTTCCTGGAGCCTGGAGTGCCTTGGGAACACCTATTCCGCCTGGCACAACCAGAGAAAAAACGCAGTTAATCTCCCGCCAACCACCGGTGCCCACAAAGTGGGGGTTTATCTGGACTGGGCTGCCGGCTGGCTCTCCTTCTACAGAGTGTCTGCCAAAACAATGACACACATTCACACTTTCAGGACCACATTCACCGAGCCCCTGTACCCAGGATTCTGGGTTGGCTTTGGATTCTGCTTGGGGTCTGGATCCTCAGTGTCCCTGTGTCCAATAGATGAGGTTGTATAGCTTTGGGAGGGCACCCTGGAGGATTTAGTTATTCTTGGGATTTAACATTGATGGTGATATTAATACACTGTAAAAAGTAGGAGTGTAACGGTTCTGAAACCGAAACCGCGAGACAAACGTCCACTGTTTTGTGTCACGGTTCCGGAATACAGAACCGCGGTCCGCACACACACACCCAGCCTGCTATAGATGCAGCCTGTTGCGCTCTCCTATACGTTGCTACTGTAATTAAACTAAAATTTTCATTTCACATTTAGCTCAACACTAGATTAGAACCACTGAGCATTTTTATAGTTGTCAAAATACAATACAAAGCAATTTTATAGAATGCATCTGTTCTCGTTCATGGAATTAACCCGTCACTACGATTATGGCAACGAGTCTATTGCCTTCGCTTCTTTACACAAACGAAACAATGTGGGATAATATTAAACTTTATTTAGAAACATCAATGGTGTGTGTGCAATTTTACTGAGAAATTACAAGATGGCAGCGCGCACAAACAAATACTGTGTTGTCTTCGTAGGGGGGTTAGGCATGACGCAGCACTTACATTTCTTGTGGGTGTCCACGAAACCTATCTGACGTGTGTCATGAAAATATCCATGATGCAGGGTGTTGTAACGTTATCTGATCTCATCTTTTTGTTTGTTTACCTAGTGCTGTGTGGGCGGCAACAAAAACAGTGTTCTTGTTTGGCTGAGAAGCTGGTACTAGTGTGCCATCTAGTGGCAGAAAGTATAGAAAAAAGACTATTCTACAGAATGTAATAAAGGCCAGAAAGAATTCCCAGATGATACCGCTCAAAGAAAAGAAAAATAAAACCGCGATACGAACCGAACCGTGGATTTGGTGAACCGTTACACCTCTAGTAACAAGTATTAGGCTATAGCATGGGCTTCATTGAATTAGCCATATGGTATCAGAGAGAGACATGCTGTATGTAGAAATACATGTAAAAACGGCAGGTTTTCAAAGTCTTGAATCAAAGATTTTCAAAAGAATGAAATTGAAATCTAAATATGTCTTGAAAGGAATTTCACTTTTATAGTAAAATCAAGTGCTTTTGTGTCCAGAGGGCAATACTTGCTTTCTTTCTGTCTTAGTAGGGCTTACATAAATTGGTCCGATTCAGTACATAATTACTTGCATTCATTTATGTAATTAAGATGTCAAACAGGCATCGTTTGTAGGTCTTTATTTTGTTGAAGTGAGGTTTTGTGGCAAGACTTTTGGACCACACTCTATACAGTGTATACTGGTCTCAAAATTAAGTTTGTCCTATTGGTCACTACAATACAAAGTGCCTCCCACTATTTTCAGAATGCAACATGATTATTTGTGAAGCACAGGTTAACACAGTGAACACCTGCACCCGCACACACGTGACCCTAAACATAAAATAACAAAATGAAAACATGTATTCTCACTTTAATAAAACTGTTGGGTAACATGGGTTAAACATCTGAACCAAAATAATCGTAATTTTTATAATCCAGAAATAAAATGTAATTTTCTTAAATATTGTTTTTCTTTATTTTTGTTTGGCAACATGCAAAATCACTTTTACCTTTCTAACTGGATATAATTTCTTCAAGTTTTGATATAAGTAGGCATAGGCTTGTGCATTTTGTTATGAATGCTAGTTTCACTTAACTGTATATATTCTGAACATTTTAAATGATAATATAAAACCTTTATCAATGAGTGGCACAGTTCATACTTTGATCATAGGAAACTGTTTTGGCCTTTCTAGTTTCTACAGATGTTCAGAATCATTATTAGGCCTATTTAGATGTCCCAAATATTATCTCCATCCGCATTGGCCACCACAATTTGAAATATTACATTAGGTTCTTTGTCTATCTGAAAAAAGACCTTCTCTTTTAATAATCTTATTATGCTGCCGTTAAGGCAGAATAGAAGCAGGATCTTCAATAACCTGTCCACGAGTCACAACCTTTAATGAGGGGTGGATGATGAAAAAGTTTAGTTAAAAATAAATTAGTAAATCAAATTCACAGTAATAGATCTAATGGAAAACAATCATTGACAATTACATGTAATTTAAATTGAAGAATTTTAACTGAAAGTTATATATCATTTTAAGTTTTATCCATCCATCCTCATCCGCTTATCCAGAGTCGGGTCACGGGGGTAGCAGCTCCAGCAAGGGACCCCAAACTTCCCTTTCCCGAGCCACATTAGCGAGCTCTGACTGGGGGATCCCGAGACGTTCCCAGGCCAGTGTGGAGAGATCATCTCTCCACCTAGTCCTGTGTCTTCCCCGGTCTTCCTCCTCCCAGCCAGACGTGCTTGGAGCACCTCGCAAGGGAGGCACCCAGGGGGCATCCTTACTAGATGCCCTTACCACCACCTGGCTCCTTTCGATGCAAAGGAGCAGCGGTTCTACTCCGACTTCCTCACGGATAGCTGAGTTTCTCACCTTATCTCTAAGGGAGACACCATCCACCCTTCTGAGAAAACCCATTTCAGCCGCTTGTACCCATGATCTTCGGTGATGACCCACCCTTCATGACCATAGGTGAAACGAAAATTGCCTGGAAGATTGAGAGCTTAGCCTTCTGGCTCAGCTCTTTTTTTGTCACAACGGTGCGGTAAAGTGATTGCAATATCGCTGCCGCTGCTGTGATTCTCCGGCCAATCTCCCACTCCAATGTCCCCTCACTCGCAAACAAGACCCTGAGGTACTTGAACTCCTTCACTTGGGGTAAGGACTCATTCCCTACCCGGAGTAGGCATTTCACCAGTTTCCTGCTGAGAACTATGGCCTCAGATTTTGCTGTGCTAATCCTCATCCCAGCCGCTTCACACTCTGCTGCGAACCTATCCAGTGAGTGCTGGAAGTCACAGGCCGATGATGCCATCAGGACCACATCATCTGCAAAAAGCAGCGATGAGATCCCCAGGTGCCTCAATATCCTGTCCATAAATATCAAACAGGATTGATGATAATGCGCAGCCCTGGTGGAGACCAACCCCCACCTGAAACAAGTCCGATTTACTGCCAAGAATCCGTTCACAGCTCACGCTTTGGGCATACAGGGATTGGATTGCCCTTAAAAGAGACTCCCTCACCCCGTACTCCCGTAGCACCTCCCACAGTATCTCCCGGGGGACCTGGTCTTGGACTTCTCCAAATCCACAAAACACATGTAGACCATAAGGGCATACTCCCAGGTGTCAGTCGGATTCAGGAGTTCCTCAAAGTGTTCCTTTCACCGTCCAATTACCTCCTCAGTTGAGGTCAACAGTGTCCCATCCTTACTGTACACAGCTTGGATGGCTCCCCGCTTCCCCCTCCTGAGGTGGCGTACAGTTTTCCAGAAACACTTTGCTGCCGACCAAAAGTATTTCTCCATGGCTTTTCCGAATCCTCTCACACCCACTTCTTTGCTTCTGCTACGGCAGATGCTGCAGCCCTTCGGGCCAGTCGGTACCCTGCAACCACCTCCGGAGACTTCCAGGACAACATTTTCCGAAAGGCCTCCTTCAGTCGGACGGCTTCCCTGACCACCGGTGTCCACCACGATGTTCGAGGGTTACCGCTCCTTGAGGCACCGATTACCTTGAAACCACAGCTTTCTGCCGCATTTTCAGCAATGGAAGCTTTGAACATTGCCCACTCAGGTTCAATGTCCCCAACCTTCACAGGGATGCCAAAGAAGCTCCGACGGAGGTGTGAGTTGAAGATCTCACGGACAGGGGCCTCCTCCAAACGTTCCTAGTTTACCCACACTACCTATTTAGGCTTACCAGGTCTGTCCAGAGTCTTCCCCCACCTCTTGACCCAACTCACCACCAGATATTGGTCAGTTGACAACTCTGCCCCTCTCTTCACCCGAGTGTCCAAAACATGCGGCCTTAGGTCAGATGATACGCTCATCGACCTTTGGTCTAGGGTGCATATGCATCGGTGCATATGCACAGACAAGAATCAGTTTTCACCCCCACCACCCGTAGGCGCAGGGAGGTGACAAGTCAATTTTATTTATATAGCCCTTAACCAGATTGCAGTCTCAAAGGGCTTTACAGCCTGCATTTCACATGGAAACAAACCTGCTCCTCCCTCCGGGCAAGAAAAAACTTCCATTAAAACCACATGGGGGGGGGGGGGTAGGAAAGGAACCTTGGCAGGGGACCACAGAGGGAGGAATTCACCCCTGCAGGACAATTAAGACAATAGGTGAGGGTAGGCAACCCTCTCGTCTACTGCCTCTCGTCTACTGCCTCTCGTCTACTTGTGAGTATCCCCACATCCGCCTGGTGCCTCACACCCTGGTCATCTCCAGAGTAGAATAAAGTCCATCCCCTATCCAGGAGTACGATTGCAGAACTAAGACGGTGCGTAGAGGTAAGCCCTTTATTTCAGTTTCATGCAATTCCATTTGCCACCGTTTTTATTTAGAAAGAGTTTGGTTGGTTGTTCTAGACCTCCTGTCAATCATAATCCCCACCTATCCACTGTAATATGGCTTGATTTAGCGCATAGGCTACTGTAGGCTATACACAGCATCCTTGAAGATGCCTGAAAGACAAACTCATTAAATCATTAACACAGCAGTAGCGAACCGTGACTATTCAACCTTGGCCTTCTGACCCACCTTCCCTTGTCAGCAAAAAAAAGCATATAACTAAAGCATGCTCACATAAGCATTAGGCCTAAATGAAATATATTACATTATGCATGGATATGTGCTGGCATATTGACGGCAGAGTTAGTCAATTTAGCCTACAGATTGACTGGTCATCACAATGCATTTTTTTCAAATTAACCATGACAAACAACTGGCAGCAGCGGCCATTATATAACCAGTTGGCATGTTGGCCGCATATATTTTGATGATCGAACTTGAAAACCATTTAAGTCCACTGATAGGCTACCGGTAGGCTACTTCTATTGTTTGTTTGTGTGATGAAGTGGTTGATGGCGGGGTCACACCGGTCAAAACTGAGCTTTTTATATAAATTAAATTCTGTACTAAATTAAGGACGCATGGATGAAATTATTTTCAGTACCCCTAAAATGTTGGGCGTATGTGTATATATAAAAAAACTAAATCTATATATTCAGAAAAAAATGTAAGCGAATTTCAGCCATTTAACGATACATTTTGCGAACTTGCACAGGTGAATATTTTGGGGGAGAATTTAGAATTGAATTTAGTGCTTAGTGACATTTCCACCAGAAATTGGTGCATAGAAATTCACCAGACTGCAGGAAATGGAAGTGTTTGATGCTAAAATGGTAAATGGACTGCATTTATATAGTGCTTTACAGTATTTTGCCTCACATTCAACCATTCACACACACATTCATAAACCGATGGTGATTGCTGCCATGCAAGGTGTGACCAACCACCAGGAGCAGTGTGGGGTTTGGCATCTTGCTCAAGGATGCTTACAGGTAGGTCAACACCGGGGTTCGAACCCACAATCTTCCGGCTGGGTGTCCAACACCCAGACCACTAAAATGAAAAAGAAATTAAAATTACATCCAAAAATACACATATGGATAAAAACACAGGAGGTTATAAGGCTAAACAGTGTGGCCAAGTAAAATAAGGATAAAAACATAGGTTATAAGGCTAAACAGTGTGGTAAAAATTCTCAGTCATAGGCACATGAGAAGAGAAGTGTTTTTAACCTGGATTTAAAAATTGATATATTTGGGGCATGTCTAAGATCCTCTGGTAATTTATTCCAAATGTGGACAGCATAAGTGCTAAACGCAGCTTCT
>JAODTR010001687.1:0-13369 GCA_025399935.1 Amblyopsis rosae
GGTCCCTTGCTGAAGCTGCTGCCCCCGCGACCCGACTCCGGATAAGCGGGAGAAGATGGATGGATGGATGGTTTACTCATACAAACAAGGCATTGCGTACGGTATCAAGTGGCATCAATGCTCTGGTAGACTGAGTAAATAAAAATGGCAGTCACTTAGGTCCGGGACGACAAAGACAACAGCCCTGACAGCAAAGACTATGTCCGCATCTACATCTTTCTCTGCCGTATCTTGAGTCATGAATCCATTCCATTTGTACTTCCACCTTCATGTCGCCCTGGCCACCAGCAGTATGGTCCTTTCCAGCTAGAAGAAAGGAACAGGGATCTAATTAAGAGAAAATCTCCTGACTTGAAAGGATGAGTAGGCTAATTCCCAAAGACTGGTAGCTATAGGCTTGTACTTTTTGGTCATTCTGTCTGATGAATACAGATAATGACAATATATGTGTGTTAAGGGTCCATTAACAGGGAAGGTCTGCAAGATGACATTTAGCTGGCTGCCCCTGTGGACATAGAGGTCTTTTCATTAGAGCCTTGGGAACTTAAAACCAGAACAGTACATACATATGCGTATGGAGAGCTTACTAGCGTACTGTAGTTGAAAGGAATGTTCAGGGCCATCATAGTCACAGAATGAATTTAGCTTATTTAATGTAATCAGACACCTATTTATCAGGGATTGTGTACCAGCTGTAAACCACTGTGTCTTGATTAAGTGATTAATCCACCCCCTTCCTACACATGACAGCTCCTTGAAGCACAAGTGAAGGAGAGACTCAGGACACACACAATGAAGCCACAAGCCAGAAACGTTCAGCAGCATCAGCACCTGCAGATAAAAGGGAATATTGTACACGTTTATCATTTGGGTGTGCCGTGGTTCTTTGGGCAGGTAACAGAAGTAAGCACTTTTTAAATGATGTAGGAAGTTGGATATGATTGTCAGAAATAACATCATACAGAAATGTCAATGGAATCCTCTTAAACACCAAAGGATGGCAAAATCATGAGCTACACTAAATGTACTGGCAGTGTACATGGTTGTTACTCTGTCCTTTGAGACACCAGATGGTATAGAATAAGTCTCTCATATTTCAATTTGAGTGATCACAGCAATACCATATCCTGATTTATTAAATTTCTTTGCTTATTTTCAAATAGTGTTGGAGGAGTAATATAGGTCTAGGATAAGGGTGTACATTCATTTGTCTCATACATTACTTTTCATTATGTATTTTTGAGAATTTTGAAACCTTGGCTAAGCTTGACATGACCGTCGTCCAGATATATAAATATACAACAAAAGAAAAATGTCTCACTGACAAAACGTAGTTACAAGGCTGTGTACATGAAGTTTCAAGGAATTAACTACTATTGCAATACATAGATCATTTAATTCAAGAATAATTAATTCACTGCAGACCTCAGAAATGTCAGCTTCACCAACACACCAATAAAGAATAATCTTTTCTACAATTAATGTTGATGATAACAAGGCAAATAAAAAAAAAGAGACCATGTTGAACTAACATGAATATGCATCATCTAAATGAGTTACAAAGCCACTAGTGTAACCATGGTGAAAACAGAAAATATAGAAGGTTAAGCTACAGCCTGAAGATAAGAAGAAATAAAAAAGCAGATTCCACATAAAAGCATACAAGCAGCAATAATAAGGTTAGATGCAATAAGCACCACCATTGCAGATAACAATGCTGTGAAACACAATATCCAAATACAATTTGCAAGTTTGGTCATCGGTCAGACTAACTGATCTGCAGCTCTAACACATTGAAGTTTGAGGATCAGCCAAGCTGTTGCATTCAAAGGAACATTGGTTCCCTAACCTAACTAGTGTCTAATGGGACATTGTTTTACTTCTCAATTTGAGTGGCCGAGATCAGATGAGAAATCTGGCAAAATGTTTGGGGGTTTAGTAATAATTGTGTCAGTCCAGCCCACTTTCAAATGCACAGCCTTTGCATAATTCATATTGAAGAAGATTTTCTTAATAAAAACAAAGCATGTCCAAGCTACCGTCTGTCCCCGTCGACTGCCCTCATACAACACAACAACAGCCACCAGCAGAAAAATCACATTGACACAGTATACATGTATGGGACGATCTATCAGCAGGTAAGAGCATCACTGCTGGGTCCAGTAAATACAGTATACAATGTCCTGTAGTGTGCATTATAAGGACACAGAAGTGGTTTGGTTTCTATTTTTATTTCATGGATTTTCAGCCTAGGGAAATGGCTGTGAAAATTGTCTATAATTATTAGCCATCTGTGATGAGAAAGCTAAAAGTTGAACTCAATGGGTGGTTGTTCAGAAACACTGTACGTGAATACATATATTCAATATCTAGTGCATATTAAGTCCTGCAGTGTAAATACAACACTGTTGTATTTCAATAAAAATGTGGTTTTGTGTGCAAACAATAATTCCCAAAAAGAAAAGTCCTCGATATTGGCAGCTAATGTATTCCAATGAGAACAACCTTAGATCAGCCCATCATAAAGGAGATATGAGGTGGAAAAGGAGACATTTGCAGAAAGCAGGAACAGGGAATCGACCATGTCTATGAATTGTGTTCTAACCTTTTGCCTAAGCCAGAGAGACATGGTTATTTTGTCAAGGTCGGTCTCCACCTCTAAGTCACATACTGTACACGCAAACGCAAGCAGGCACCCAAAAAGACCCAGGAGTGATGGAGCAGCAGTGTCTGGTTAACATCCATGACAAATCCCCTGTCAGACAGGTTCTCATTCTACTGACTGAACACACAGGGCAGAGCAGACACCTATAAGCCAGCTCCATCTTGAAAAGAACAGCTGTGTGTGGGGGCACTGTACAGCTTGAGATATAAAAATGATGACGGACAATTTGGTTTTGTCAAAAGAGACATTATCAAAAGAGAAATATCCAGGAACGCAAAATTGTAAAATGTATTGACTAGGAAATGTGTTCATTTGATGTGCAAATGAACTCATAGTATTCAGTAAGCGGTTTGTTTTAACAATCTCTCCTTTTACTGTACCTGTAACAGCCAGGAAGAAATGCACATGCTTGTCTAACAAACATCAAAGAAGAAACAAATATTTATTAAGTAGACTTACAGTAACACCGATTATGGGAAATGTATATTAATTTATGAAATTGTTTCCCTGTCAACAGTAATATGATGGTACTGTGAAGATATCACACCATATGGCTGCACATCTATTTCTTCATTGCAAGGACTTGTTAGGTGTGACACACTGCTTGGCTAAAAATACTATTAGACAGGCCTCATGAAATGGACTGAATGGGCTCTATTCCAGTTCTTTTTGATTTTAAAGGCATTGTAATTCATTTAGTTATTATGAAACATCCTACTATGCTTTAAAGATGTAACCACCATTTGTTTTCCTAGCAATGTCATATTTTCCATATTAGCTGTAGAACCAGTTTAGCATAATAATAATAATGTATAATAAATATTTTTAAATAATCAAATAAATTAATTTACTACCACTGGCGCCAACTGGTATCGCCCTTACTACTATATTTATTTGATTTCTTCAAAAATGTTGCACAACACAAATTAAATACATAAAATAAAATAAATAACAATACAATAAAATGTCACTTCATCCATATGATGGTATTAATGCAACACCAAGTCAGCATACCAATAAAATAATGTATACTCTACTACAGTACTCTTTAGGTCAGCCTATCCTTTCAGCAAACGTCATGTCCAGAGCCGCTTGGTTTAATTTCCCCACAATTGTCACACTAACATTATCAGATCTTCAAAGGGATAGAGAGTACGGGCTGTATTATATCAGCTCTGTAAAAGGATAGGAGGAATGGGGAATTATATCACTTCCATGAAAACCCAGTTACACTGTGAACAGCAGCAGATTGGTTTTAATGACTGCTTCATTTAATAGATGTAAAAAATCCCTTTCCCAAAAAACAAAAAGATAAAAACAAATCATATACTTTTTTAAATCTAAAAATTGTAATGAAGATAATTAGTTTTGCCTAATAATGTGTGAGGGACTATTTCACGCTAACTACACACACAGTACAGTACACATATGAAACATGCATGTTTTCTGAAACATGCACGCATTCACAAAACTCATACAGCTACAGGTGAAACGAGCTCACACAATGACACAAACATATGAAGTGCTACTTCAGCATAAGAAAAATGTGTACAAGGCTGAATGTGCATGCAACACAAATTCTGTATACGCCCCACTAGTATACGGCAATGGATGTCCGGCTAAGCTCACAAATATCATGTTAAAACATTGTTCCTTAAGCATATACAAATATTTCTTTCCACCAAAACTCTTACTGTACAGTAATTACACCACATTTGTGTTTGTACCAATAGAAAAAGATCCCTGATTATTATGTTGGTTTATGTCTGAACAACTGCAACATTTGTTTCAAGTAGTCTTGAATAACGTTCAAGGCATATAAAAACGTTTTTATGTTTCATTGTGTATGTGGTGCATGTACAAGAAGCCGTAATTCCAAAGCATGATATATGTATCTTTTTTGCATACAGAAATACAGTAATAGACATGCCCACAATTCTTTGAGGTGTGTCCACAAGAGTTGAAAATAAATATATCTGGAAGATTTTGAAAATAATCTATGTGAGTGTATAATGTTACAAAAGATTATGTTTCACATGTCTGTATGTGTGAGAATTACATATGTATGTGTGTGTGTGTGTCCATTTCAAATGTGTCATTAACATTTCATGTTCCACCTGCTTCTGTATGAGTTTTTTAACAGGTTTTACATGTGTGTGAGTTTTCAGTAGTATGGATGACTGTGAATGCATGTGTGTTTCAGATATATTTGTGTAACAGAGTCTGACATATTTCCTAAACGGACCTTCATAGCCCAATGTTTCTTTATAGTCACGTTATGTTACAATGTCTATTGAAAATGAAAAAAATGAATATAAAACATAATTTCAGGAATGGAATAACAAGTTACACAATCCAGTCACTTCAATCTGAGCAGTTGTTGGTATAGCCTACTGTCCAGGATGGCTTAAATCAGCATATGTCTTTATTGAGATAGAAGAGCAGATGAGCTCAGTTGGAAACATGTCACCATCAACAACAGAATGCAAAATAGGCAATTTGGACATGAGATATTGCTAGAAGAAATAATGATTTAAATAGTATACTAACTCTGTTTAAGTTTCAATATTGAAGGTACAATTGTGTTATAGCATCCCCAAATCCATAAATCTAAAACCTGACACTCCATAAAAGGGTGTGTGATGAGGTTGTGGTCCTATGTGCTCTGTGGGCAGTGTAGAGAGGAACTAGCCACATTGTAAGCATTGTTGAGGACATTTTTCTAACAATAGTTTCAACCACTTGAAATAACATACACTTTATTGTTTAAATAATTATGACAACATATGCATGGATGTCAGTACCTTCAATGTGTGAAAAATGGCGAATGCTGATTAGGAACTTGGCATAATGTTTTGTTCTGTGTTTTTTCGTCAAGGTGCAACAGTCTGTCAGGGTTTCAGTCAAGCACGGGTTCTGAATGTCCACGGGTTCTAAATGTCCACAGGTTCTGAATGTCCACAGCGGAACAACTTGTTTAAGTCATTATGTGTAACAAAACATAGCTGCCACTGTAAGAGGCAGAAGAGCCCTCACAATGCTGAACACATACTCCCCCAATGTCACATACTCGCTGGCTCCATCCATATGGGGCAGGCAGAATGCTCACCAAAGCGAAAAAGATGGTGTGTTACCATCGTAAAGGAACTGCAGGAGCAACATGACTTCACCAGAGGCAAATCCACTGATCTCGAATCTTCCACATCACAGCTCAAACAATTCCCTTGTTCCAAGCTCCTCCGAATCGCCCGCCTGTCTGATTCAAGCTACCATCTACTGGAGATGTGCCATCTGAGACACTGGCTCAATGACTCAGAAAAAGTCTGACTCCCCAGGCCTCCCGCTTGGGGGGTTGTCTGCTATACCGGCTGACACCGATAGCCAGGACCCGTTCTGTAGAGATTATGAATAATGGAAGAAGGTGAAGGTGTTTGATCTGCTCATCCTGGCAGCATGGAGCTATTTTCTGCTGTCTACAACTCCCGCATCTGGAGTCAAGAGGTTCTAAGGAAACCCGCTCCATGCAACCTGATGAAGTGAGGGCAACAGGAACGTGTGGCGATCTGTGTTGAGATTAAGCATACAGTAAATAGTAAAAGAATGCGAGGTGCTGAGACTACGTATTGCACCATGTGTGGTGCCAACTATACTGTTGTGGAATATAGCAGGAGAAAAAAACGACCACTAACAGTAGTTGCTAAGAAACAGTGCTCCGTGTTGGACAGTGATTCATATACAGTTGGAAGAGGACTTGTGAATGATTTATACAATGCATGGTGGAGAGACAAGAGCATAGGGAATGTCACATCCCCATGTGCCTAAGTACATACAGTAATGAGCAGCCTGTCAATGGAGCGACTTTGAAGATCTCAGTCAGAATAAGATGAAATGAGGTTTGCTGCTGAGTGTGGACTTTAAAGAGAGATTCCTCTGATGGAGACATTGACAGCTATGGTACATTAGGAATCAATGGGAAGCAGAATTTAAACAGCGCAGCGCTCGGAATACAACAGCTGACACATCTTGCTTGTTGTGATTTTGTTTTTTCATACACATGCAATTAGAAATATAGGCTGATGTCTGATTGTTCATTGTCCTTGTTCAACTGGCAATATAGTTTTTTCATCCTTTTAAAAAGTGATTTAGAAAAATTATGTGAAAAAAGCTTTTGCTACAGTAAACCAAAAACATACACGTTGATTCTCTGGATGACATTAATTCTTTGTTACTTTGACCCCTGATTAACTGGAACATCAATTCCCCCTTAATCACATTTGGCTTCCATTGTTTCACAAAAACATATATTATGTATGTGTCTAGAAATCTCAGTTAAAACATGTACAGTATAGGCTATGTATTTGGCAAAAAGGGTAGTGCACATATAGGCTCACTACAGCCTAATGGAGCAGATTACAAATAATAATACTGAAAATGACAAAAATACATGTACCAATTTCACTAGGAGTGTGATGTATAATGTTATCCCAAAGAGGGACACAGCCTTGATCACCATGAAGGGTTGTAGACTGTTGTCAAATAAAACATATTCATGTCCAGAGGATCTTATTCTAGTCACTGTATTTACCATCAAGGCAAGCCAACATCAACATTATTAACTGGAGGTATGTTAATATGAGCAATCAAGGAAAATAAGTGAAACCCAAATATAATAACCAAAAATGTCCTTTTCTGGTACTAGCTAGGCACTAGCTATTCTAGTAGTCAGCTAACAGATGTGTAAAGTAGCTGTCCAAACAAATGTAGATTTCAGATTTGTTATTTCATTAATGTTAAGTTGTGATGCAGTTAAGTTACAATACTAAGATAATAACATATAGAATATTCTGTAAACTGTAGGGTTACAAGATATTTGGTTGGCCTGTGCCCACCCAAACCCACCTCTCCCATGCAGGCCTTGAACAGCGTATATGAAATGCAGCTGCCTTGAAGTCTGTCTCACAGATCTGTCAGTACCCCCTTTGCCAGCTAGCCACTCTTCTCTGCTGCTCTTTATTCCATTTACCACCTCCTCTTGCATGTGCTGTTGCCTCAAGCTAATGAAAGCAGTGCAGGATCCATAATTGGGTTTGCTTGCAAAGTGATTACATCAAAGGATAGTCTTTTCAGACAAGCAGCAAAAGCAAAACAAAGAAGCTTGAAGATGAAAAGGACGTCCACTGTTTTCCCATATCCATTTTTAACCCATGGTTCATTTTCTGCTGTTATTGATTTTGAAATGAGAACACCTGTGGCTCCTACTTTATAGAAATCTTATGTTATTGAATTCTATTGTTGACATTCTGGTGATTTGAATGAGAGTTTTGGTGGGTCTGTTGATTCAAACGGCTGTGAAAACAGCAAAATAACATGTGACATTGATCTGAGTGAAACTTTGCTAGAAGCAGGACTTTCACAAGTGGTAAATGTCATTACCATTGACAGAGGTTCTAATGAAGGCTGTCACTCAGTCTTGTTAAAGAAAATGTAAATTTCTGTTCATCATAGACAAGCACATCTCTGATACCTGAATCACATGCATTGTAGGGACTGTGAAGAAGGTTAAAATGTATTGCCTCAAGGGGACATTAATATCTTACAGCAGTGGCAAAGAGCAGAGCAATAAATATGATAAGTGTAATCTAGTGTGTAAGTGTTGTGCACTAAATAGTGCTACATGAAAATTGAATTGAAAATTAAATACACATTACAGCTGTTTAATATATGGGCTGTTTGAAAAGCTGTTACAAACATTTCCCATCACAGGTATCAAGTCAAGGATATTTATATAGCCCTTAATCTCATTACAGTCTCAAAGGGCTGCACAAGTCCACATTTCTGGAAACAAACAACACCCCTTCACCTGTTTCTCCCACCAGGCAAGGATACTCTTCCATGAAAACCATGTGGGTAAAAAAAGTGTTAGAAACCTTGGGAAGGGACAAAAGAGGCAGGAATCCAGTTAGGATGCAATAGGTACCAAGTGGGCAACAGCAAGCAATTATATTGAATGATATATCACAGCGTGTCTAGATAAACAGGGAACTCGTAAGCCCTTTCCATACATGCTGTATAACTGTAATTTACAGGAGCCGTTCCTACATGGGGTAATGTGTGGACAGAAGCAGGGGTCGATAAATCCATTAATCCTCTCCCCCAATGTCTCACGACCTATAACATTTCATGGATAATGCCTGTATGAGAACGAACCACTTAATTCTGACGCAAAAAGTGATCACGTGGCATGAGCAAAGCAATCACAAGACTGTATTTAAGTTACAAATACGCATTGTATATACCTTGAACATTAGCCTACAACTTTAAACTCATCTTGAGTTAAATAGATGTACCGGGTTTGCTAGACAATGAGCTCAAAACATCAAAAGTAAGCTGTAAACTGAAGAAAACTTTGTTTATGTCGCTTGGTAGCATCCATAAAGTGTTGCATTAGCTACCGCCCTCTGTTGGACTGTACAGGCTATTGTACTTTGCTGGTATTTGCCACAGCATGTATGAACTAGGCTCTGCCCAACTGTTGCTCTCGCTGAGGTTACAGTCTGGAAACCCTGATCACATTAGCGTTCGCACAGCCATTCTGCTGACGGCCCAATCAGCGTGGGTTACTGAGATCGTTGAAGATGTTTCGACATGCAGAGCTGAGGCTATAAAAACAATTGTAACAACACCGATTGGTTCAGCACTGTCCAATAGTTTCAAGATTAACCAGAGGTCTACACCAAGTAGGAAGAAATGACTGTGAACACTTACCAGTGTATCAGCGATGCTACAATGGTTGTTACACCAGGGCCAGGCTATGTATGAACAGAGGCAAGAGGTAGCCTAAATGTCCCTGGATGGAGCTGCATGTCTGAATAGAGGAAATCACTAGCTGTGCCTGCACGGTCATGCAGGTAATTAACACAATAACATTGTGTGAAAACAGATTCAGAATTGAGCTGTGCAATGGTCAGTCTACTGTAATACAGATAGATGCCACATGGAGATGTGTCCTGCATGGTCCCAGTTATGGTCAGGTCTGCTCACCATCCCTTGTGTCTGCATACAGCACAACACCCCCATCACAGGGGCAGGAGACATGGCTGAGGAGAAAGACAGCCATGGCTGTCTCCTTGACAACAGCCGGGGGAGGAGAAAGATGGACAGAAGCACACAAAAGCACACAAAAGGGCCCAATGCATAACTCCTCATTCCCTAAGCAGGGCTGGGGTGTATTACTGGCTAAAAGCCTGAATATTAATAGGTTTTAAATTAGACTTCAGGTTTGAACAAAGTTGCGATATATCCAGCACAAGGTGGCTGGTAATCATGTGCAAATGATCATGATCTGTGCAAGCTGGTATGCAGGTTAAAGTCAAAGCTGTTGACGACTTACCACCATTGACTTACAAGCGTCAGTTGACGGAAAGAATATGCAGTAAAGTTTAGAGTCATGTTGTGTGTCCATCTTCTGTGAGCGATTGCCTCCCTTATTATAGATGACGGACGTCAGCCTCACTGTCCTTTGCTATGCACCCGCAGGCAACATTGCACCCTGCCTGTCCACAGTAATGATGTCATGCATGCAGATGGCTGAAGGTCAAGAGGCAGCGCTTCATCTCCCAGCTGGCTGCAGCTACAGTAGAAGGCCTTGGTCACTGCTGCGCATTAAATAGACACTTGAATGCCCAATGTAACAGTGTTTCAGATAAGGTGCTTTAGCATTGGGATGCCTCTGTTTAGTGTGTAAAACGCAGAGGTGACAATATCCGCAGTTCCACAAATGGCCACTTGAGGCTGGCAGCAAAAGGGAGTCAATCCCTATAGACTGCCATGTTAATATGTCAAAATTTACAGCAAAAATAAACATGTTTACATCTTGGTTAAAAAAAAGTTTTGGTCTCTATAGCTAGTCTTCCTATTCATGACAAATGTGCTGGGGGTACATTTTTATACAACTAATCAGTTAAACATAGCCAGCACGGAGCCAGCACAGCACGAGCTTCAAACCCGTTGTTGAGAAAACCTATGGTTGACATCACAGAGGATTTGCCCATGTATATACAGTCCCACACAGGTCTGAATGCACTTTGTTATATTGATACACAAAAGCATGCTCCACTTCTGTTGTGGTACTGTAATTCACTATTAAAACATGGTGTGGGAAATACAAACTAGTGGCTGTATACTGAAGCAAACCCTGAAAGAACGTTCCATTCCCGGCATGCCCACCAAACTGTAAAGATACAAATTACTTGAGAAAGACGTATGTACCGAAGATTACCTTTGGATATAAGGCATTTTACAGCAATACAATCATTAATTGTACCCAGTGTAGGGCAGTAAATAGTTATAGTTACTAGTTACTAATTACTGTAATGTTATTACATTTTCAGTAACTAGTAGTGTAACAAATTGCTTAAGTAATGCTGCATTACTGCATTACAAGAACAAGAATTCCCTCCCTAGACTTCCATCTATTTTGCTGGTCGTAGCAAATTTAGGGTAGGCTAATATAACCAACCTGTCCAATCATCTGGTTTGAGAGGCTGCAAACTTTGGCTGATTGCTGACTCCTAAGGTTAATTATTGTTCTAATAGATTACATTCTAAAATGAGTGATTTTTCAGTAGAGATGAGGCAGGGTAGTGATTGTGAAAGTCATATAGTAATGTAACTAGTAATTTAACTAATTACTTTTAAGTAAAGTAATATTATTATTTTTTGAAGGAGTGATAATAAAGAGTAATTTATTACAATTCTTGGGTTACTTGCCAAACATTGATTGTACCTAAGATTAAAGTATTTTACAGGTGGTCATTATCCAATGAACTGTAAGCTTCTACTCTGTCCAAAAGTGTTTCTGATTTTGTTCTTGAGAGAAAATATCCACATTAGGCTATAAAAGCAAACACAAACAGTGTGTCTTACTATTGGTACCAATAATCACATAAATACTTAATATGTAATTTTGTCTAATCAAGATGAACTCAAAGAGGAGCTGATTATATCAAGTTTTTTGATGGTATGATGGGTAGGGATAGTTACAGATTTTACGCAATGATCTTCAGATGGATTTGCTCACATTTTAATTCTGTGAGCTTTTGCTACTTGCTTATAACATATCATGTTTGCATCACGCCATAAACATACTGTTCTCATAGATATCCTTGAATCCTTTGACGCATGGACACTTTAGAATAATATAACCAGTTGGAACTGGACTGTGGCAGGTCGAACCTTAGAATGTGCCACCACAAGAGCTACTCAGGTGGATGTAATGCCATATTAATTTGTGAGGAGAGCATTGTAGCATAGTTTTACACTAAAGCCTGAATTGGTATTAATTCAGGTTTAAACCTTACAATCACACCATCTTTTGGACATTGCCAGGTTACTAAGTCAATACAACAAATGGAACTTTCCATTTGTTATATTTAATTGTTACCCCTTTATACTCGCTTTGTTTAAGCATCCTTTAAAACAGAGTAATTGTTCCAGTATATCAGACAGAGGCTTTTAATTCACAGGTCACATATACTAATCAACCAAAACACAAAGACTCAGTAATACATTTTAATGATTTGTTGATGATTTCTGTAAAAGAAAATAATAGCTTGTAGCAGTGAGATTTCTGCTTTGAAGCAAGCTTTGTCATTGTCCTAGAAGCACACTCTAGATAATTAGCTCTAGGAAAGTGGAGTCTTTTGGTTAAGCCTGTTTGTTGATCAAAGGCCTTTAACAGACTTGCTAATCCCCTCTGAGTGCTAAAAGGAATACTGGTGCTCAGATTGTTGAGTAGTTGACACACTCAAGGTTTTTAACCTCACCCAAGATGTTGTTCCATGCAACTATTATTTATTATACATGCCTATGCCAGTGGAAGATAACATTTCTTATCACACTGACACACTGATTGACTGCAGACCATGGTTTCTGATATAGACCACTTATTAAGAAGTTGCATATACTTTTTAACAATCATATCTGTGAAATAAATAGCTCTGCTCATGTCTTATTTTCTGATGTATTTTTCAAGGCTTAAATGTTTCAAAAGAGTCTATATGTTGCTGTTAGATCAAATAAATCAGCCCTAAGTCCTTCTTGTCTTATATTTGTTTATGTAAAAAAACAGCTTGGCCAAGGAGAAACACATACAGCATGCAATGTAGAATGTTTTTGAAGAAGAAAAGACATCAATTTACTGAGAGTTTATCAAATGAGAAAGAGGTCACAAGTCAGTCAGCATATTAGGTACTGTTAACAGTATTGCAGTCTTGGTCTCGAGACCGGTATCGAGACCACTTTTTTAAGGTCTCGGCCTCGTCTTGGACTCGACAGCATTTTTACTCGGTCTTGTCTTGGCCTCGGACCAAGAGGTCTCGGATTTTACTTTGAGACCAGTCAAGACCACAACTGCGGCAATATAACTATTGCCGCCCGGTGTATGCCTAATGATAATTCTTGTGATTAGAAGTAAATCCTCCCTTAAATGTCTAATGTTTTACTTTACGTTTTGCCACTGAACAGGCCGGCTGGCCGCAGCAGAGCATCGAGCATCGCGCTGTCTCTGTGTGTTTGTCAGACTGGGCCAAACTAATACGCAATGTTGAGGGAGGAGATACAAGCGGCCCCTCCCATCTTGGACTGATCCTTGAAATTCTAAGAGCTGATTGGCCCAAGAGCATTTTAGCAGTATTGAATAGAATG
>JAODTR010001708.1:0-13367 GCA_025399935.1 Amblyopsis rosae
GTTAAAATCTATTAAGCTTCAGTCCCTCAAAGCCGGCAAAAGCGAAACCCCGGACACCCGGACTCGGCCCTACCCCCTACATTGGGGGACATAGCACTAATCAAAGCAAATAGTGAGGACAATTCTGTTAAAAACCTGTCAGATGGTTTGGGAGGTCTATAAATAGTTACAACAATCAGAGGTTGGGAGCCAGTGAGTTTAAAAGCTATACATTCAAATGTAGTAAATGCAGGTATATTAACAGATCTGGCTTTCAGAATGTCATGCGAATGTCACCTATAGGCTTATCAGATGAGATTAAGATTGATTGCTAAGAGTTTACTTTTGGGCAATTTTGTAATTAGCATAATGAGATCATTGCATTGTTACTTTTCTCATATCTGAAAGTAACTTGTGAGTATACATACAAAAAATATGATTAGATAGGGATACCTGAAGCTGCACTGATTACCCTGTTGCCACCACGACCCTAATAGATGAGCGGTGAAGATTAAGGATGGATGGATACATTTTTGTTTGGTTTTATTGTGATAACAAACCCAACGGTCAGATCTACACATATCAGTTTATCAAAACATTGTTATTTCATGGAAAGACACTTTTAATACAAAAACATTTAGGTTCTATGTATAATTTCAATGGGTTACATTCAGATTTGAGAAAAGGATAAAATAAGATTAGAAGCAAGTCACTATCTGTATAACCATGCCTTAATTATCTCATAATGCTAATTACTAAAATTGCCCAAAATCCAAATCATAGCAATCCATTAGGCCTATAGATGATATTTCATTAATAAAGTTAATATGATACAACATTTCTCGGCCCATATTTCCAATAGACTAATTTGCAGCTTTTAATAGCAAGTGATTCCTTAACATTTATTAAAAAGCTGAAACTGTTTGGGTATTTATACAAGTGAGCTATAGGCTATTTGACATTATCGCTGATCAGTGGTTCCATTACCATTTTTTTTCACCTGAAATAAATGCTACTTAATTCTGAAATGAAATGCATTCCATACATTTTTATAAACAAGTTAAAGAAGGTTGTGTCTCACTGGATGGTCATGGTTAGCAAAAACTCAAGTAGCCTAGTTGAGTTGCTTTAGAAGACAAGCTTGTCTGTGTGTGTGTGAGAAGCCAGTGAAAATGTTAACGTGACTGGTTTAGTGAACATTTGGATTAGAGAAATGAACATGAGAGGGAAGGGTCAGATGATATAACGCCAGCAGGGACAGCATATGTTTAGAGGGAGCATGAAGGGAGAGAGAAGTACAGAAACAATTCTAACTTATTTCCCTGCATGGGATAGTATGATCAAAGTGGTAGACTTTTACACTGCACCACACTGAAGGTATAGGGAAGGATTAGAAAGCGTTGTAATACCAGACAGTTTGGTGGTGTTATCACACTTAAGAACATAATACTGTAGTAAAATATTGTAATCTTAATTGTTTGATCAATTTAAATCTCCGCAAAGGTGGGAGAGATGGGGAAAATAAGTAATTCCCCACATAACTCCCATTTTAATGCAACAATGTTTTATTTTTTTTATATATTTTTTATATTAGTTAACTCATTGAATCAATAAATGATCAACTGAATGTATGTATTCAACATTTTGAAAGATCGGAAGATTTGAATAAATTAAAAAAATTGAAATAAATAGTTTAGTCTGAAGTTAGTATCATTGGTCCATCAGATAATGGCACAGCACAGATCCAACACATCTTTACATCCTTACTGGTATTCTTCAAACTGTAAAATGCAAGGGATTATTTTATCTTCAAGGCTAGAGATGTCATGTGTTCAACTCTATAGAATATATGTGCATACTGTCCTTGTTGAAACAGAGCTCTATGCTGTTATAGTCATTGAATATCACTGACAGTTCACAAAGTCTTAGACAGCAACATCTCCATAATAAATTAGGATAGGCTCCCTGATTTTAAATTGAAAACCGGGCAAATGGTAAATACATAATTTCTTATCGCAAAACAATTGGCATCTTTCCTTCTGTACTTTGTCTTCAACAAAATGTATTTCTATCTACTATATGAACTATATAACTTATACATCGGTACAGTCTGTGATGATATAGCCTACATCGTAAAGTTACAAGAGCAATGGGCCTGAGTATCTTAACTGCAGGGCCTGTATGCTTTGGAACAACCTGAATAGACAGAAAAGCTATACTGTAACACTTCTACAAACACACTATAGTAAAAAAAAACATTTGCAATGATCTGCATGGGTGAATCTTCAGACCACTTGAATAAGTAAACAATGATCAACTGCAGCACAGTTTCAAAAATATCTGTAACTTGATACCAAACTACAATATTTGTTGTTGATTATGTCGAAGATTCTCAGAATTACATTGAAAGTCTCGTTTTTTTGGGCGATAGTTATTTGAATCTGACTAACACTTTCTTACCATCCTGCAGAGCATTGTGCGTCTCTTATGCCAGTGGTTCTGTATAATACTAATAATACAATTAATAATAATCTATAATAACTCTATAAAATAGTAACTATAGTACTATTTAAATAGCAATACTCCATATAGCTATCGTCCCCCTCATCTACACCAAACCAGTATGATCCTGATTTTGTTCTATTAAACTGATTAAAATAAATATTCATGTGATACTGTTGTTGAACACAGGGCTAATATTATTGGGATAATGACAAAATAAATGAACATCCTACAGATGCCATTACCGACTGTAATACATTTATTTGACAAGTCAATGATATCAATATCAAGCAATAGGGGCTTGCTTTGTATAATAAATCCACAGTGTATTTCCTTGTATCCCCTATTGCTCATATACCCCGCCCATGGGGTAGCCTTCAGAAGATGTATGCTGTAGTATCCAGAAGTAGTAGTACGTGACTAAGTGAAGTCTCAACCCAGCATCTCCTCAGCCACAAAGGGCTTCATATGGAGAGAATTTGTATTTGCCAATGTACTCTATAGGTAGCTCTCTGTACCACTATTGCTCTGAACTTTGTTATCTGTACAAAATGCCAATGGTGTAAGTTGGAAAGGACAAACATGTTAAAGCATTAAAACAAATCTCCGACCAATATTTCCAAGTCTCTCATACAAGGCTAGATCCTCATCAATCATTGAGAAACTTTTTGTAGCTGTTGTGGCTTCCATTTTGCACCACGAGGCGTTTCCTTTGAGGGAAGATGTCAGCCCGTAGCAGACGGTAGAAATATACGAGCATCATTATGTTCATCATCGTGATGGTGATGAGAAAGTAGCCCGCATGGTCCAACCAGGAGTAATTGTCAACGATGTACCAGGTGAGGTAGAACTGGGTCAGCAGACGAAACACAACGTAGGTGAAGAGGTTGATCGCCCTGTTGACTCGGTACGTCGGCGAGCTCTGCAGCTCAGCTAGCTTGAGCATCAGCCGTAGGTGGAGGGTGACGCTGTTGATCTCCACGAAGAGCGCTACCACGGCTCCGGCTATGTACAGGCGTGAGAAGAGGGCATACAAGAAGCACCAGATCACCTGAGAAGCAGAGCACAGTCATGAACCAGTAGCATTATGAGTTCACACAAAGGGACGTGTCTTCACATGTTGTCCAGCCACAGTGGAATATTACTTGCTGACTTTCACACACACGCACGCGTGCGTGCGCACACACACACACACACAAAGCACACACTCTCTTCTGTCTGTCTCTTTAACACACATAGAGCAGCAAAAAAAATTACGAGACATTTGCAGCAGTTTCTCTGATTTCTGCTATTTTTCTATTTGTTAAATTTGTTCTATTCACATGATATTTATACTATGACATTTTGAAGAATGTACAGTGGTCTCTTAATTTGTTCTGCCGCTGTATGGTATGCAATAACAAGTTTGTAACATGCATACATGCACACATTCTTTCTTCTGTCGCTCTTAAAGTGGCACATGATAAAGTATGTACGTTTGCTAACAAGCTTTGGACAGACCTGTTTTTTTTAACACACACACACATACTGTAGATTCTATAACACACACACACACACACATACTGTATATTCTATAACACTAAATACAATTATGATATAAACTATTTTTAAACAAAAAATTAAATTGCAATCTCGGGCAAATTACCATTGCATGATGAAGTAAGAATTCCCATGATCCTTTTGCATGTCCACTGATAATAATGTCACATGCATCTTGGACAAAGTACCCTGTGAGCACAGAACACATGAACTCTCAGTCATGGACCTGCTTACTACATAGTGGTGGTATTAGAAATACTAGAGAAGCATTTATTAAATTAATATTATTAATAATATAATATAATATTAATATTAAATTAAACAGTTATTTAGTATTTAGTCATAGAATGACACCATGTGTTTAAATCACATAGGTGATAATAGTCAGACATGTTGTGAGTGGTCCATGGCTAAACAGATAGTATTGCACACTATACTCTGTCCTCATGAGGCATCCAGTGCTCTGTCTCTTTTATGAAGTGCATCTAATAATAGCAGTGGGGTGATTTCTCAATCTCATGTTAAACGCCTCTCATTGCTTGCTGGTAGGCAATGAGAGGCTCAGTAAACAGTCACTATGTTGATAATGGTGTGAACAGGTCTGATGTGGCTTGTCTCGGTGGATGGGTTGGAGTAGTTAGGTTGGAGCTGCACACATGTGTGTCTTTGTGGTTATCACATAGACAGACAAGTGGAAGACCCCAAAACACACCAGCAGGCAGCCCAGAACATAGAGCAGACCCTTTAGACTTTACACAATTACTTTGGTGCCTATAGTGATTTAGTTGGACGCCCATTTGCCTCTTGCAGAGCAGGTAAAGTGGGTGGATTTGAATAGTTCTCTGTTTGAAAATGTTCAGCGGTTGAAAAATGGCAGTACTCCAACCCCTGGAACACAGACAAATATGTACTGACAATACACCAGTGCATTCGCTGGATTTGATTGGATAATAGGCTACGGACAATGCTGTAGTCCACATTTCATATTTGTGCATAAATCAGATACTGCAATCTTTGAGAAGGCAGCTGACTCACTTTTTTAAACAGGCATATGGCTAATCAGTTTGTTGTCTGTCTGTTTTATTGTGTGCTTTCTGTATCTATTGTATTATTATGATGTATTTTACTGTGTATTGTACCTTTTCTTATTGTGCGTTGGATTTGTTTCTCCACTGTTTTGTGAAGCACTTTGTGACTATTGTTTGTGAAAAGCGCTTTATAAATAAATGTGACTTGCTTACTGTTATATTAACATGTAGACTTGTTGATAGTCTGTGTGTCCAGTGCCTGGCCTATAGTACTTTATAGTCTACTGAATGATCTAATCCACCCGAGAACATATCTAATGACACACAAAAAAAACTCTAATCTCTTCCATTACAGTGCTCAAAGACCCAGTTACTATAGTAACAGGTAACAAGGTGAAGTCCATGCATGGCACATGTTGTTTATACTGGCCTGTTGAAATGCAGACAAGCAGGTAGGACAGTGGTGTGTAGTAAGAGTGGATGTTGTGCAGCAACTCTGGCCCAAGCAGAACACTGGAGGGAAACACATACAGTATTATGGAGACTTACAGTACAAGGGCTCTCCTCTCTCCTGGAGAGAAGAACCTGGCCAAGCAGAGACATTAAAGGTACACTCACAAAGCAGCTCTCCCTTCGATGCCACAGGTTGCTCCCTGAGAAGATGACTATACCTTTTTAATTACAACATTATGGATTTTGAATGAATATGAATACATCTACTTTTCAGTACATGTGGAATATCTATTGTGCATTGCTGTAGCAGCAATGCTATTGCATTAGCCTGTTCTTTTGGAAGAACAGTACAGTACATTCCTTGATTGTGTTATAGCTCCCACAGCACCACCCGTTGTGGTACTGTGGGGATTTCAAACTAAAACAGCTTTACGGCTGGTTTGATTTTGGACACATATCGAGAAGTGTCTCTTTAACTGTTGTGAGTTATAGCTTCATCTCTCTGCCTCTCCCTACCTCGTACACATATAGGATAAAGGAAGGAAGTTGATAATTAACCATAACTATTTAATTCATCGTGGCATCATGCACGTGTCTGCATTGTGTGTACAGCTGTACTCCTCCTTGAATAATTCACAATTCATCATACAGTACACTCTAAAACAAGTTTGTTGTCAGCTTAGCAGGTAGCCTAGGTGGCACAAGCATTCTATATTTTAGTTTAGGCTACTAACTCTAGCATGGTAGACATCATGTGACTCTTGTGAAGGTTGATGCAGGAGTGTGCCTCATCATACATTCATTGTTTAGCCAACAGGTTTTTCAAGTTATTTTTGCCAGTTGCTTGCTCCTGTTGGAATCTGCAGGGTGTAACGACAACTGCTGGGTATGACTTTGGTCATTATGATTTTGGACATTCAGACATTTGAAATCCTTAATAATAATGCGCCATTTTCATTATAGCAAAACTCCATAACAGATGCCGGCCATGGAGAGGCGTGTGTAGGTCGCACGCTGGTATTTCCCCCACTCCCTAACATAGATATGGCATTGTCTTGCCCATCCCTGCCACTGTCTTAACACGCTCTTCCTCGGCTGCTGCCACTGAGTGTCACGGCCGGGAGCAACCAGCAGTAGAGTCATGTGGCTCCGCGCAGACAAGGAACAATGGTGCCCCACAGTGTAGCCTATAGGCTCTACTCACATACTAACGGCCCACGTCCCCGTCAGCAAGGAGTGGACCAGGGACACGGAGAGGTTCCTCCACTTCCATGAGCGGAAGTCGTTCTGCTGGACCACCTTGGGCACGGGCAGCCGCTGGAGCAGCCGGTGGACCACCCTGAACAGCAGAGAGCTCAGCAGGATCGAAGTTCCAGGGTGATTCTGTAGCACAGGAAGCAGGGCATCCATCCTCTGCTGCCCTGTTGGTACTTGCGGTAGATCTTAACTGTCCGCGGTCTGCCTTTCTCTATATAGTTTGCCTTTCTAGATCGAACACTACAGTATGCTATGCTTCTACTGACTCTTCTTGCTGTTCTCGTCCCATGTGATGGGAGTGTCCTCCTGGCATCTGTGAAGTCAGAGATCCTCTCTGGAGATGTTCTTTCCCTCCCCCTTTCACCCGCCTTTGCAAGGAGCCGTCTCCGGCAGATGAAGCCTGTCACGTTCTCAACGGCTGGAGCCGTAAACGAACACGGAGGGAGGCTCCGCGAAGCGTCTCATCCCAAATGTGTCACGCACGTTTGGTCATTTTCACATCCGTCGTAGCATGTTTGCTAGGCAGCCTGCCTAGCGCTCTCTCTCTCTCTCTCTCTCTCTCTCTCTCTGTCTGTCTGTCTGTCTGTCTGTCTGTCTGTCTCTTTCGGTCTCTGCGTGTGTGGGAGGGAGGGGCCAGAGCTGTGGGCGGCAGACTGCCTTGCATAGGACTAGTAGACAGTTTTCTCCCTAAACAGTCACAAAGACCAGTGATGGCTGATCTCATTCTCACTCAGTTCAAACTCAAATCATGTTTTTGTAATACTTGTTTATGTAATGGTTAAACAGTGAGTGTTCATATTTTTGATTGTAATTGTACAATAGCATTTGTAAGTGTAACACATTTAACTCAACTCAATGTAGCGCACACACTTCACAACCAATACCTCCCCCCATCCAGAGACTTCCATCTTATCGTCCTACGCCTTTCATAAACAGAGCGTGGCATTCATCCTGACAGATGGCCTCTTGAAAACCTTTGGGGGAGGGGAAAGGGACATATAGAGAAGGTTATATGAATATTGGAACAGCTAAGACCCTGCTTTCTTTCTATCTGTCTGTCTGTCTGTCTGTCTATCTGTTTGTCCATACATACATACATACATACATATATACGCAACTGTTCCTTTGTGTCAAAAGGATCCAGTTGAGGTGGTACGGTATCTAGAAAGGATGCCCCCTGGGCGCCTCCCTAGGAAGGTGTTCCAGGCACATCCAGCTGGGAGGAGGCCTCGGGGAAGACCCAGTTCTAGGTGGAGAGATTATACCTCCACACTGGCCTGGGAACGCCTCTGGATCCTGGAACGCCTCTGGATGGTAACTCAGGAAAGATAAGTTTGGGGTCTCTTGCTGGAGCTGCTGCCCCCGCAACCCCATCCCTCAAGGCAGCAATGGGCAGCACCCAGGGACCACTGCCAGATTGAAGCCAGTGTCACATGACACTAACATGTTTTTTGATAGTGGGGGAAACCAGAGCACCCAGAGAAAACTCCACACAGAAAGGCCTGGACGACCAGGGTTTGAACCTGGGACCTTCTTGCTGTGAGGCCACAGTGCAGTATATGGGCCACCATGTTGCCTGCTTATGTGTGTTATGTTGTGTGTTGGCATTGTGCACAAATCCTTTCACTGTCATATGCAACACCCACCAGGCCCAGCAGATGTAAGCAAAACCTCAAGTATAGCACCACAGTATTCAGCTAGCAGCGCTATGATAGGTCAATAGCTTACAGTTCATTTTGAAACCACTTGAGGGCACTTATGTTACAGTCTCAAAAGGACACTATAAGATACACTTTATTATTTTAATAATGTAATTTCAAGTAAACATTTTATATTTTGTTAGTTTATCAAACTAACACACTATTATAATTTGCCCAGTTTTCTTTAGAGGGTGAAACACAGCAGTCAGTGTAAATGGAAGAAAATTCAGACAGCAGCAAAATTTGACAGAATAAAAACATATGTCATGAGTATTGTCAATGAGTTGTGTTAGTGCTTCCAGAATGCTTTGTGTCTTTGGAAACACAAATGCGTGTGGCTGTAGTGCAAACCCTAGCCTAAATTGTGCTCTTGGTGTGTCCTGTAAAAAAAATGATATAAAAAGGATCTACAATATAGATTGACTGTGGGGACATTTGGTACAGTACTGGCTGAGCCACAACATTGTAACGCAAGCAAGCACCTATATCTAAAGCTACCTCTGGGGAGTTAGTGCTGTAGGAGGAGGAGTAGAGAAGAGTGCGAACCACTCAACAAGAGCAATTCCAGACACAAGTTACGGTTAAGGTTAGGTTAACACAGTGACTGCAGCTTCACACTGAATCAATAGCCTACTGATTGAGTTGATTACTGTTTTCTTGTTAGGTTATAATTTTCCCTTTGGCAGGCATTTTAAGCTCACTGTACAGTATATACCATATATCAGTGTGTCATGGAGCTGTCAGTAATCACTGAAGGAAGTGCAACTTGATGATAGTGCATATGTTTCATGCTGATCTTTTGTAGTTGGCTTTCACATGAACATGAGAGCCTGTTAATCCTATCGTTTTGTCATGCTGGATTGGTTTTATGACCAAGACCTAAAATGCAGTATGTCCACTATCAGTAAACCACAAAGGCATATTGGCAGAAGGTGATGATGAATAAGATCTTGATCTGTACAGTTTTAGAAAGATTCCTAGAAAACAGGGATTTATTTGTAACATTTCACAGCAGGTGCAGTGTCATAACATACTGTACATTTGTTTTGGGTTTGAATTGTTTTCATATGGCAAATAGAACATTCTCATTCTGAAGCCTACAGTCTACAGACATTGGTGAAGCTAAGCAGCATAGAATGTAATCAAATATATCACAATTAACAATATACAGTCAGAATATCACCTCCCTGTGGTTTCACCTATCTAAATGTTTCTTCAGGGGACAGTGAGGGAAGTTTTGTGTTTCTTTCATCTGCATTTGCAAGTCAATTTACTTATAATTGAATTTACCATCACACTATCAAATATAACCACATAATTATGAATTACACATTAGTGACCAGTGTTGGACAGAACTAGTTACTAGTAACTAGGTACTAGGTAGGTAACTAATAGGGTCCTAAGAGGTGTCGGGGAGTGAGGATTAACTCCACTGCACAGCTACCTGCTGGCCACCGTTACACAAGTACCTGGGGGTCTTGTTCGCAAGTGAGGGGACATTGGAGCGGGAGATTGGCTGGAGAATCAGAGCAGCGGGAGCGGTATTGCAATCACTTTACCGCACCGTTGTTACGAAAAGAGAGCAGAACTGGAAGGCAAAGCTCTCAATCTACCGGGCAATTTTCATTCCTAACTTCATATGGTCATGAAAGGTGGGGTCATGATGACCAAAAGAACCAGGGTACAAGCGACGTAATAGGTTTTCTCAGGAGGGTGGTGGGCGTCTCCCTTAGAGAGAGGGTGAGAACCTCGGCTATCCGTGAGGAACTCTGTATAGAGCACACTGCTCCTTTGTGTTGAAAGGAGCCAGTTGAGGTGGTACGGGCATCTGGTAAGGATGCCCCCTGGGCACCTCCCTAGGGAGGTGTTCCAAGCACGTCCAGCTGGGAGGAGGCCTCGGGGAAGACCCAGGACTAAAGGTTGAGAGATTATATCTCCACATTAGCCTGGGAACGCCTCAGGATTTCCCAGTCAGAGCTGGTTAATGTGGCTCAGTAAAGAGAAGTTTGGGGTCCTCTGCTGGAGCTGCTGCCCCCACGACCGGACAACAGATAAACGGATGAGGATGGATGGATGGATCTTACTTTTAAATTTTCCTTTTTGTCTCAATCAGTAAAAAGTCTGAAAATATGTATTGTTCTAGCTTCACCACAGAATTTTGTCATAGTCATGTGCTAATCACATAATTGTATGTGTGCTGAAACATAGGCCTACGGTATTTGAAAACAGAAACTCTCCTCAATTCTCCTCACTGTAATTGATAAACACCCCCTCTACTAAAACCAGTTTTGAAGTGGTTTTAAGATAAATAGTCAAAGCGCTGTTGTCTTGTAGTCAATAGGCTCACTACTATGACACACAATAAAGGGCCTCTGTCAGCAACACTAGAGATACAGTATAACATCAGAGTTAGTCATGGCAGCAGGGTGCTAATCTGATACTGTACCTCTCCCTTTCTGACAGGTTGTAAGGAGATATGAGAGAGGCAAGCATTGGCAATGTACTTAAACAATGTACTGTTGCTGTAATCTTCTCTGGAAAACCTAAAATGATTCATGACAAGTGCTTCTGTTCAGACAGTTCTGACTGACAGGTAGCCTAAATAGCATAGACCAGTTTCACTGTACACATTCCCCTACAGTGACTGTTGCGTTCAGAATTATATCCATTTACCCAGACAACAGCCACTGTTGTCTGGGTATAGGCTATCTATCTTTAAGTATGTTGTCTAAAATGCCACTCAGCTAGTGTATAAGGTGAGGTCTTACAGAGGAGAATAAGAAGGCAGAGTCTGTATTTTATATTCCACTTCATAAACATAGCATACAGTATGTTTTTATTTTAACACACCAATTATCAGGCACTGATTTCACATTTCCATCAACCTATTTACAGCAAACAAAAATTAAGTAGTAGTTTAGTTTAACTGTGGGATGTTTGCATTATTTCAGAATCACAATAATGGTGTACTTCAACACAACAGACCATTCTTTGTCAGAGCACAAAGCATTTATTATATCACCCATTATTGCAGAGAAGGAAACAGGACTCAAACAGCTCCTATCCTGCTTATCTCAGTTGAGAGGAAGGCGCTTCATAATAATCAAATGTCTAGACATCAGTCTACCTGCAGTCCCAGTCTCCCAACTTTGAAAATGTGGTAATAAGGCAAGGCTATTTGCCAATATGTTCCCCTCTGTTGAAGGAGACTACTAAAATAATATTGTATGTAGGTGTATATGACTCGAGTAATACAGCTAATCATGGACAAAGACTCAATACAGTAATCCTTTTCGTTTCGCTAGTTTTGTCCATAGTTGCTTCACGTAGGAAGAGGTATGCGTTGCTTGGAGACTACGGAAATGTTTGAGGGAGAAAATCGATGGAGAAGTATGAAAAAATTAAAGTTGTTGGAAGAGGAGCCTTTGGGTAAAAAACACAATAACAACGTTTCGTGCTTTTACACAGAGTAACATATTATGCAATCGCGGATGTTATTTTGTAACGCCGCCCCTTTCACGGTGAACTAGCGACATAAAACGTTCCCAAATATCCTCTATAATGTAGACACAGTACGGTAGGCTAATGTGTGTACGGTACACCGCTATGAAAACATCCATGCTGAAAACTGGGCCCAAACCTGTGACGTCACTATGCAATACATTCATTTTCTATTGTAGCCTACATACATGTCTACTAGTAAATTCATACTTAGAGTTAGATGAGGCTTTGATAATATTTTCAATTAGCTTGACAGCACTGTGCATGCAGTACAAAACATGATTTCTCTATTCTGTAATAGAATTGTGCACCTGTGCCGGCGGCGCACCGATGGGGCTTTTGTCATCCTAAAGGAGATCCCGGTGGAGCAGATGTCACGTGATGAGCGCCTGGCAGCCCAAAATGAGTGTCAGGTGCTGAAACTGCTCAGCCATCCAAATATTATAGAATACTATGAGAACTTCCTGGAGGATAAGGCTCTCATGATAGCAATGGAGTATGCACCAGGTACCGTAGCATGGCCTTACTCATTGTACATTGCGACCTTTGTTCATTACGTAGTGATTAGTGAAAAGCCTAGCCAAATAAGGCTACTTACCCCTTTACACTGTTCTCACTTGAGACATTCCCAAGTAAGATTATAGGCAAACTCATGGGAATTCATCACATAGTCCTTGTGGCGCTTATGGGGAGTATGATAACTGTCCCTGAAACATTATAATGTAACGTCTGTATTATAGTTCTGGAAGATACGGTAGAACCTGATCTGTTGTTCATGCAGGAGGAACCCTGGCAGATTATATCCAGAAGCGGTGTAATTCCCTGCTGGACGAAGACACCATACTGCACTTCTTTGTTCAGATCTTGCTGGCTCTTTACCACGTGCACAATAAACTAATTTTGCACAGAGATCTGAAGACACAGAACATTCTGCTGGATAAGCATCAGATGATAGTCAAAATTGGAGATTTTGGGATTTCTAAAATTCTTGTCAGCAAGAGCAAAGCTTATACGGTAAGCAGACCAGAACCCAGTTAAAGGTGGAGACAGTCATTCTGGAGAAACCGTGTTGATATTTGAGCCTAATTGGACACGCATCACCAAGGCTATGATAGTGTTGTGTGGTGTGGTCTGCATCACTTGGTTTGTGCTCCCATCTACAGAGCCAGGGCTGTGTAGAAACAACCAGAAAATGTTTTTCACGGTGCACACTAGGGATGTCACAAGAACCGATACTTAGGTACCAAGACGATGCCAACATTTTGAAAACATGACGGTACTCGCTTTTGTACAGGACCTTAGGTACCGGAAATCATACGTGGACGTGTACGGTACCATGGAAGTGCTCCGCCTCCACTCGTCGAAAATAAGGGGGATTACCAGGGAGTAATACATTCACAAAAAAACA
>JAODTR010001719.1:0-13367 GCA_025399935.1 Amblyopsis rosae
AGAATCCGTACACAGCTCTCGCTTTGGACATACAGGGATTGGATTGCCCTTAAAAGGGACCCCCTCACCCCATACTCTCTCAGCACCTCCCACAGTATCTCCCGGGGGACCCGGTCATACGCCTTCTCTAGATCCAAATAGTAAATAGTCAAACATATGATGTTTGACTATTTAAAATAAAATAATTTGAGTCAAGAAAGTCTCAGTTTGTCGTGCATTTGTTGAAGTATAAGACTGTGAATATATGTAATTAGTAAGACTACAAACCCCGTGTCGCGTTAAGTGTCATGTTGTTTTTGCGCCACAAGCCTATGAAATAATTGTTTTGGTGACACGTGTTGTACGAGACCAAAGCTGTAGTTCACTGAGTGTTTACACACAAAACTAAAGATTACTTTATAGTTTTACAACAAAGAGTAACGTTCTTGACTTGAACAATTATCTTTTAAATATACAAACATCATATTTGTACTTCGTGTCACAATTCAAACATTATTCTTGCCGTTGACTCCATACATATTTTTTCCAAACTAATGTCCCATAATGCGGAAGTGTCTTCTGCTCTCTCTGTGGTTCTAGATTATTTCTGCAAAAAATAGCATGAGGAACCAAAATAAATAAGATCAGTTACTGTAAGAGTGAGAAAAAAGACGGAGGAAGACAGAAATATTACATTTTATGCATGCAGCAAAACAACATGCTTGTATCACGATGCTATGTGTAATTGCTTCAACTGACAAACATGATTGTTTATTGCTAGCGAGGAAGGCGTCGTAGTTTGTTCCAGTCTAGATAAAATGTTCAGTGAATGCATGTCGGACAGCTAAGCACGTCTGCAACCGCTAGCTATGGCAAAAGTTGACGCGTTAACTGAACACCAGGGACCAATGGGGTTGTCTGTTGAACACCACTACCAGCAGTTACACGTCACACGTCTGTAACTCACATTACTCCTCCAGCTATAGGTCCACTCATGACCTGTCTGTCACAGGCCTTGTTCATGACGTGTTCTAAATCTGATATCCACTCCTGGAAATGAAGCATGTATACTGTATGAATCCTTTAATATCCTATCCACATCAACGACACATTTTGCCATGGTTACAGTATGTCCTGATAATACCATACCAACTCTAATCGGTTACCGCAACATGATAGTGTGAGAGATGTCATTTAATATTTGCATAATATTCAGAGGGCATATGAGCAGGAGGATGTAAAGGGGAGATGAATGTTCAAACCCTCTATTTATAACACTGAACGTGTGGATGAGTATTAATGGTATTAGTCGCTCTTGGCCGACATACATGCTGTGACCGAGTATCACTGTTTAACGATGAGGATGTTGGAGAGATGGTGTCACCAAGACAGGGTGCACCTAAGCCCACGCTGCCTGTATCTTATCATTTGGCAGATGCATTTGACAGTTTTGTTGATGTGACTTACGATAACATCATTTATTTACACAAACTCTCCTGTAAATAAAGATGGACAGGGTTAGCTAATCACTTTTTGAGTTTCCTGAGGGGGAATCTTTGCAAGTTATGATTATTGCCATTGTTTAATGACCATCTATGTAGTTATTAATCATAGTGACAAGGGAACGTGTTATCAATTACATACATTATAAAGAATATGTATTTTTGTCACTTAAACGAGGCACAGGCACATTTCATTCTGAAAGCAGATAAAAAATGTTGGCTAGCTACTTGTTCTCAAGTATTTAAATACTTCTCTATTCTTTTCCCGATTTCCTTCAGATTCTTAGTACATATATATATATATATTGTTTTATACACAAGAGAGGGACTATTCATTTGGGTTGACCCAGTTTAAACATTGTGACCATGACCTAGATTTGTCTGCAAGATGGATGATTCATATGACAGACAAGTACTCATAATTTCAGATGGATTGTCTTTTTATTTGGGTCATGGTACAGGGTTCTACAAAGGTATCAGTCTACTGTATATAACATGTATGAATCCCTATATCAAACTCAGTCCAGAATAGGATTATTTATATGAAAAACACATATTTCCTAATGGCTCACACTAGTAGAAATGGCTGTGCTTAAGAAATATTTCATGAGATTTAATAATTTTTTTACTGATACTGTTACCAACACTTTTAAATTCATATTTAATCCTGAGCGATCTACAGCAAGTACAAGTAGTTAGCAGATAAGGGTTAGGCATCTTGTGTAAGCTACAGTAGGTAAACAATGCTGGGCATCCAGCCAAGGCCATTCATCTTGTAGCAATCCCTCTTGACCACTAGGCTAATAGCCTTCAGTTGTAAAGCTCAAACATCAAAACCTTGTACGCAGCGAATTTGATTGATAGCATTGACAGTAGGTGTTTTAATAAAAGTCCTTAATTTACAAAGTATAGTTTGTCATTAACAGTTTTGCACAGCTGCGTGAGACATTAGGCTTGCAAGGCAGCGAATGCCAATAGGAAATAAAAATGATTGAAAGATTGTATACTATGCTGTTTTATTGCATGACAATGATACGAATTATAGCTTGCGTGTGTGAGGTCTTCGTTACTCGCCACCTGCTTTGTCACACGTTGCCGTGAAGATTTATGGACGAACAGAAGGGGAAGGAAGAAGAGGATGTGCTAATAGAGCTGGATGACAGGTTAAGGAACCAAGGAGCAATGAGCTTTACTGCCAAACTGTTTCAGTCAAAGGGCCCATATACAAATCAAAGAGCGCACCTAAATACCATGCAGCCATCGTCCGTTTTTTCCCTCTAGCTTGTCCTCAACCCTTACCAAAAATAAGTATACTTCAAGTTCATTTTTTAAAGTATGCTTAAAGTATACAAGTATATTTCTCAAGTATATACTTGATGTAGCAAGTATACTAATATCAATGTGTGTAAAAAATATTTTAATACTCGTTGAACCTTTTTCCACTTTTAAACATAGGTTACTTTTACTAAACTAACGTATTCAACTTGCATATGTCTACTCTCAGTAAACTTGTGAAGTCCATTTTTTGTAAACTTTTAAACATAATTTTAGTAAATGTAAATGTAAAGGTATAAGTTACTTTTAGTCAATTTTGAAGCATAATTTTAAGTAAAATAAATAATGTTATGTAAACTAAAAGTACGGGTAAAGAGTAGCAAGCTTCAGTAACATAAATAGTAAATGTTCCGCATATATTTTGCATTTTTGACATCATCTAATGGATTGGAAGGAGCGCCAAGTTGCCAAGCCCCCCCCCCCTCTGTTCACTTCTCGTTTTGCTATTGCGGCCTGCCTCGTGTCATTAAAGAAGACTTACAGTTTGGTGTACAGTTCCAAATTCTATCCCTGCATAGTGCGTTGGGTTTTAAGTTGCTCTGAGTTCAGAGAGATATCGTTAATGATATAGCAGGGCTCAGTTAACTTTTCACGTTCTCTTTGTAAGCTCTACTGGCGTGGTCGGTTGACCCTACATCTGTCTGTAATTCATCAAGAGACAGATAGCATACCGACCTGGGGGTGGCTGGGCTGATGACGGCCCTGGAATGAGGTAACGCTATACTTTGGCACTGTTTAGGGCAGAGGGGGTCGGGGGAGGAGGGGTCCGCAGGCCGCCGGGCTTCCTCGCTGCCCTCTTGTGGTGGATTCCCTCAGACAAAGTAAAATGTGCAGCCTATCTCCCCCCTCCCCCTCCCTGTGGTGCAGCGTAAAGACGTAGGCCTTGAGCAGCAGCATTAAAGTTAATTAGAAATCGCGTTGATATTCATGTAATGCATCAGGGCCAGCAGCATGTAAAAAAACACTCACAGCCATGTACAGTATAAGTAACACCAGCGTCAAGGTCACAACGGCTCGGTTCCATTGTGTTAATAAGCAGCAGGCTCATAAATGCCCGACATAGGGTTCCTGCAGAGCTCCTCTGAAAGCACAGGTCAACTGGGGGTCTACCCATGTGCGGACATTCCCTCTTGAGGCTCCTCTTTCTCCCTCTGTGGACTCACAAGGCCACAGCCTTCTCCCCGATCATCAGCAGCAGTCCTGCATCAGCACGCATCCCAATAAAGGCTGTTTATTGGGATGCGTGCGTCCTTTCCGTCCCCAGGGCTTCTTAAGTACCGGACAGACTGACAGACAGGGCCAGAGGGCCTCCAGAACGGCGAGGCTGTGAATAGTGTATGGCAAAAAATGCCCTATGAAATATATACTTGCAAATATATTAGTTATGAGCTTGCTAAGTGCACATTCACTTAAATTAAGTCACTAGATAAGATAAGATATATTAGAAACAACTAGATTTTGCATCTAAAAACAAGATTATCACACTAAATTAGATATTGTTTTTGCAGTGGTGAATGAACGGACAAGGATCCTGGATTGGTGGAAAAACTAGAGCAAAGAAAGTGTAGTGGGTCAAGCACAGTAGTAGTACCACTGTGTTTGAAATACAATATAGATGATGTCAGGATAAAGGACTGACTCCACATTGCTTGTACAAAAAAATGCAGGGGTGGAATTACTTCAGTGTAAATAACGGAGGGTGTAGCGCCATTACATGTGGCATTGCATATTTCCATATTACAGTAAGGGATAGAGTTCCAATGTTTCAAATCAGACCTTGTGAACATTTGGTTTAGCTTGACTATAGCCTACGTAGAGAAACATACCACTATGGTGAAACGTAGTCTTAAAATATGGTTCAATGGGCAAAACATTACAGTAAAATATGTGCTAAATGGATCGAAAACGGTAAACTCACAGATTAGTCAGATATGTATAACTAGGATACCTCAATGTCTGCTATATTTTACAAAAAATGTATGATTGGAAACATTTTTTAAATGTTTTAATCAGTTTTTATTCCGTGGCTACATCTGTGTGGGAAAGAAGTGTCCTGTAGCTGTCTAGTTATCTGTTTGTTACTGTCTAATGAAGATACACATCATTAATATACTGTGTGATTCCTATTTTTGAGAAGGTTCATTGTGATTTTGAATTAAGGCTTAAATGGTTTTCCATTGAACACTGTAATAACCCCAGTGAGAGTTGTCTCAGTACTCTTAGTGATGTTCAGTGAGGTTACACACCATTGTAAAATATAGGCAATTACATTTTAATTAGGTACGGGCTGACGTTGAACCAAATTCAATATTTCAGAGCTTGAACAGTAAGTCTACTAATTTAACAGCCTGTTTTTGTTAATATATGAGCTGAATCTGTATTTGGTTATCCTGACACACCAGGTGGCTTGCTACACTGCGAAAACTATATCTAACTAAGTGTAATAATCTTGTTTTTAGATTTAAAATCTAGTTGGACTAGTTTCTAAAATAAATAACAATAATAGTAAGAATAATAATAATACATTTTATTTGGGACGCCTTTCTAAACACTCAAGGACATCTTACATTGCAAATACAACAACAAAACAGTTGGCTGAAATATTCTAATGGCTTAAATTTATAAATATAAATGGCTATATAAATGTCTTATCTAGTGACTTAATTTAAGTAAATGTGCACTTCATTTACGAAATCCTATAAAGTGAATTTCACTTGCAATGGCAGCCAGTACTGCTTGTTTTAAGCATTAGTAAGCTCATAACTAATATATTTGCACTTATATTTAATAGGGCATTTTTGCAGTGTAAACACATGTCCATCTGGGAAGCTGTCCCTTAAAACAATTTGAAAAGGGCAGGCAAAAAAAATTTATGAATCATTGTCGAGTCATTGTTGCTTTCAAATTGTTTTTGTGGCACACCTAAGCTAAGCCTGTAGCTATGACTACAATGCTGATTGGTCAGATCAAATGCTACTCAGATTCAGTTGCAATGATTTCTTGCATGGTCTCTCAAGATTAATTTGGACTTGCCACGAGAATCAGTCCGGAGAGGTTGAGATCCTTCATCTTTCAGTGTGTGGTCAATCAGCGTCGCAGAAGTAGCTGCGGGCGTGGTTCAGGTGGACAGCCAGCGAATTTGCGAGTCTCAAAAACAACAACGGTGGTTTCTAAAAAGGTTAAAAATAACATCAGTTTTATTAGACTAGCAGAATAAAAAAGAGCAAAGAATGGCACTAAAGGCTTTTATCAATAAACACTGGCTTCAGCAAGAGTTGAACTGGCTCCACTGATTACTACTGTAACGGGTTTGTCCAATCACCTGCCAAGTAATTTTTGAAAGTACAAGCCCTTTTAAAACAGTTTCAATGGACGGATCCCCAGATGGGTCTGTGTAAACAAACCATTTGGTGTATCATCTTATTTCTTGGCTTTTCAGACTGTTCCTCGCTGTGAAGTTAAACTGAAGCCTGTGAGATCAGGACGGTCTCGAAAAGCAAAATGATTCTAATAGAATACAGACAGATTAAACATCGGGTGTCTGAGGTGGATACATGAAGTCAGCTACAGCTAATACATTTACTATAGCATCTACAGTATCTGCTGATAGCTCTTAGCTATTTATTCCACATCTCATCATATCTTTGCTATCAAAGTCTACATGTTCAAGATGTCGAGCTGGTATATTATTTACGGTTATTATAAGGTTACTATTGAAAACAGAGAGGTTGATATTTTAGACCCCTCCTTGAATGATGCATATACATTACTATGGCCAATAAAATGAAATGACACACTGTAAAGTTTTAAGACCTATCTTGGCTGCTTAAAGTTATGACAGACAACTGCATTTATGCCATACTAGAGCAAAACACTGATATTTTAAACCGTAAAGCAAAAGCATGCATGGTTTCAATAATACCAATACCAACAGCACTGACATTACCACGACAACATATTTACAAAGTAATTAGTTTCCAGTGGAAGGGTGATGACATTAGGGCTAAATGTATCTAACCTTGAACTTTGCGGTCACAAGTTCAATATGCTCTCCAGAGTAATTACTGCCATTCTCAGCTCAATATAAATAGACATTCATCTTTGCAATGGCTCCATCTTTTATGACCATGTATTTTCTTCAAATTCATTGCACTGTTGTACTTTTTCTATCCCCAATCTAATAAAACAAATAATAAAAAGCCATTGGTGGAAAAAAAAATGTTTTTTTTTTTATGTTGTTGAATAGATCTACTTCAGCGGACAATAACATGAAAAATATTTTTCTAACAAAAATAAAATGACAATGTCAACATGAAGGTAAGATTTGAATCTTAATTGTATTGTTTGTAGAAATGTTGACTTGCATTCATGTACTTAACAGTACATATTTGATTTTTTGTTCACAGAGTGTTTTGAGTATTTGACGAGATGCATGTGCAAACACGGGAGAAAACCAGATTTCTTCGAGTTTACCCATATTGTGAATGGAGTGCCATAATAACATTTTTAAGTTACAGCCTTATCATATCTGCATTAAGTCATCATTCTTGATCGGTCATTTAAAATTTGCCATTTTGACCAGATGGACATCAGCCATAACAAATCTTTGTTAGAGCATTTGTTATTTACATAACATTTAACTCCTGTCTTATTTAAATGTAGTTTTTAAGGTATTAAGATACATAAAATAAATACAGTATATGAATACAAGTGCTTTACTGGATCAAACAAGGCCCCAATGCTATCATTACACCAGTAAGAGCTGCTTACCTGTATCTTTGGGTTCAGGCATGGTCTCTCTTAGCAGTTATGTTCTCCAACCTCCTTGTCTTGCGATCTGCTGGCATTTCCCCCTTCATCCCTTTTTATCAAACCCAGCCTACACCTGTCCCCTCAAGCCCCCTCTCGATTGAACAAGGATAGTGGCAGTGGTGTGTGTGTGTGGAGAGTGGAGTCGATAGCAGAATGCCAGATGTCATCTGAAACCGTCTTGGAACTCAAGGGGTCTGAGGAGAGAGGGCATGGCTGGCACATCACAGAGATGAAAGGGTTTCAATACCACAATGATATGTGTTTAATTCTGGTATACCTGTTAATTGACTAATTAGAACAGGCAGCCAGACTAATTACCTCATTGACTGACACTTATCACCATTGATTGACAGGTTGATGGATTCCCACATGAATACCATCACAAAGGAAAATGAGGTCAAAGCGAGGGAGCTCATGTTACTGTCTGGAAGATGGCATTCACATTTGTTCTCTAATGGTTGTAGCGTCAAGCAGGAGAATTTCATCCTAGTGAGCGTCCTCACACACGAGATATGATGGATGAGCTCAAACATAGGAGCTGGTCACTGACCTCCTCAGTACTTGGAATGGTAAACTGTATATAGAATACAAGGGCAACATTGCTCTAACTGTACAAAGGCCTATTAGGGCCAATTACATAAATCAATCAATAAGAACTCTGGGGGTAATATTATGCAATTAAAATAGTACATTTACGAGAAGATTATGATATTCTTCGGACATTAGAAAGTTGTAAATTTGCATTTAAGAGAACGAATGCCGCTCCTTGTATATATAATAACAACAACAAATAATATCATACTTTCATTTGGAGTTCGCAACAAGTGGTGAACCTGGAGCACAAACTATCTTAGCCTTTCAGCAACTACGTGTTTAAGTTGCAGAGTGTGGCTTTCAAAGATCGCAGTAATGTCTCTTCAAGACAATATGATGATTCTGGGATATTGCTTAATCCGACCGAAAAGAATACAACCAATTTGGTTATAAACTGCAGGCATGTTTTGGTAAGGTTGATCCAACCTTGCAGAGTGAAGTGATGTGTTTCCTTGACGAGTTAAATGTTATCAATTTGTGATTTTACAATCTGAGATAATATTACAATTTGTGAGGTTTTCATCACAAATGTGCCTGCTTACAACTTTAACAGAATGCTCTTTTCATCGCTTAATCTAACTTCTTGTGTGTGCCCTATATTACTTTTGATTTCAAACAAAACGGTTCATACGTGTGGGAGGGGTAGAAAGCAGTGTGAGACCCTGACATGCCACTCAACAGCACCCATGTACACCACACAGTCGCTATTGTATCTTTAATCTGAAACAAGTATTTTCTATTTCAGAGTGTACATTTAATTTGGGAGATAGACAAGTTAACAGCAATGGCTATTTTCAGTAAGTGCAATGTGAGATTCAGATGTTCATGGAGAACAAAATATAAAGTATAACATGCTTGTGGTGTTTTTATATAATACAAACATAAATATGCAGTTTTGTTTATTACAGTGCAATCCTTTTATAGTCTACATATTTTCATCAAGCGTATTTTAAGCACAAGTCTAACCATGTTAAATCATATGGGCAACAGTTAAGTCTTTGCCATGAATGCTATGAAAACAATGTACAAACATGAAATGAATCATACATATCCCAGCTGTTAGAGCAAGCTAGATATACAGTTGATGTTAAACCTGTTACAGGTTTAGTGCAAGTCAAGCTTCTCACTATCTGAACCCCATAACTAGATCACTCACTATAGTGTGAATACCACAACACATTTTTTAAACCATCATATTAATAAATGCTTCAAGTAGAGCACATGTGCTTGCTGGGTAATTTCATGGAAAAGTTATTCTACAGCATTGCAGACTAATTTGAATTTACTTGGCCGAGTTCAGAGGCAGGGATTAAACCTAGGCCTATAGGATAAATGCAAAATGCAATGGAGACATTAATTGAAAAACATATTTAGTCTAGGACTAGGTTTATTCCCTGTCCAGAGAACCAGTGAGTGTGAACAACATTATATGACATCTTCACAAAATAACAACAAAAAAATGTATTGATGAAACTAACATTCAGGATATTTGGCATTATTGTAAACATCATCTGCTGCTCAAAATGCTTTGTATATTTTACCAAACTTTAACATAAATTCTAACAAGCCCTTTGCAATTACATGTCCCATATTGTGGCATGCAGAGGCTCGCTGTACAGAAACACCAGATCATTTTTTCAATGTGAACACGGAATGGGAAGCTAGATCGTCATCAAATATTTGTTGAATTTGACAAAATGCATATTAGCATAACATTTCTGACTCCAATTTTAACATCCTAATGCTTATCGTATACATTTAGGCCATAAACTGTAGTTTATTGCCATAGTATGGTCTCCCTTAACAGGTTTCCAAACCAGTATCAAACACAATAACTATAAAATATGCCCTGTCTGAGTCCTAAACCAAAATGACAGAAGGTTTGCAATACTATTTTCCAACCAGAAGTGTCAATCTGGGCAGAAGCAAAGTGTGTACAGATACAGCAATGTCTTACACACGCCAACAATTCACAGCCTACAGGTACTGTACAACAAGTGCTTAGCCATTGGAAACAGCAGGGTTTATCCAATTCAAGATGGTGGACTGTATCAGTGAAGCTTTTAATATTTTGTGGAGTGAGATCCTCTGACAGCCACATTTAGATAGACAGGCAAGACACCTGAGATTGCTAACTAGTCAGCAAGTGCATGCAATAAAGTAGTCTCCATTAGTCTCCCCTGTGCTTTATATGGAAATATTAATCCCGTATCAGATCGCTACAAGATGTCATGTTTCATCTAAAACTGGGGAAGATTAACTACACTTTAAAGGGTAACTGTGGGCCACACATAAATAATACATGTACTATATGTTACTGTATTTATGTAGCTGTAGTGGATTGTAAATTACTTGATAGATTAACATTAATAGATAGATTAATTTATTGAAAGGAATATCCATGTTTTGCCTTCATAACTAATGTCACTGGCTAAACATTTAACCCTGAGAAAAACAAACAACAGCAAATTAACTAAACACATTTATTTTAATTACAATTAAGTCATTCACTGGTTGAATAATCTACAGTAGTCATATATGAAATGTGATTGAAATACCTTGGGTTTTAAATAAAATAAAAAAAGAATTATCCACATTCCATAAACCTCCATGTAAAAATGCATGGGATTTCAGTTTTAGTAAGTCATTATAAATTATATTACATATTACATTATATTACATTTTTTTTCTCACAGCCTTACCATGAGAGCATGAGTTCCTGCAGTGCTGTGTTCAAAGACAACTGATTAGCAGCTGATGAAGGGAGAGGGGGCATATGTATACATAATACAGGACTGTACATAACTTATACAGGTTAAATATCAGATAGCTATTTGTAGGAGTCATTTAAAATTACATTGTTGTTTCTATACTTTTATGTTAATATTTAATATATATAACAAATGCTTAAACCTTTCTGACATAGACAACAAATAATTTGGATTTGATTTAAGGCCTTACCAATACATATTTGAGCAAGGTAAACTGTTTTAGAGTGGGGACAAAGAGTAATGGATTGTCCCGGGCAGTAGATACTATATAGACCTACATCGTTTCAAAGTCAGAGCCAGGGGGAATTGATTGGCTAGAACACCATATGCCCCATGCAATGCAGCACTACTGTATATTAAAAATGAAAAATAAACCTGAGGAAGAAGGAACACTGTTTCATAAAAGAGTGAATTTGCAAGCTTTTGTTTTGTTATCAACTTTAGCATCTTAGATTATTTTGGCATTGCAGAAATTGTTTATAGCGATGAGAAAATGTGAAATACATAAAATACTTATATTATATAATACTTACATTACTCACCTGTTTGTATTGTATCTCATTATCTCCAATATGCATTATGTATTTTCCCCTTTTATACACTCAATCTACATCAAATAATGTATTTCTGTGAAGCTGGAAAAAAAGACAAATCAGTATTATAAAAAAAAGTAATCATCATTATTGGGAAACAAGTTTGCAATATCATGGGGATTTATGTCCAGTTAATAATGGGTTTAGCCTTGGGTTTTGAAATGATATGTCAGCTATTTCAGATACCCGGGCTGGCTGCTAAAATCTAGGTGAGGAGAAGGAATCCCTCGGGGCTCAGTAAAAGCTGTAGTTGTGCTGGGTATTGCCTGCGTAACGGTGGCTAAGAAAGCAAGGTCCCTGACCTACTTTCTCTTTAATAAAACCCAAAAGAAATTATATTACAGTCGTTTAGCATTGAAAACTAAATAGGATAAGTAGATAGTTTCGGGGCCCATTTTCTGGTCTATAGGCTATAACCTGTGGCGTCTGTCAGTGATACTTCTTTAGACCTGGGACTCCTATGGGGTCCGTCAATGCTACAATTGACAGACCACTCTTAATTTACAAAATTGACAAAACGCTTTAAATTTCTCTGATGTGTTAGTTCATATGTACTGCACAATGCGAAACATATTATTCAGATATATTACTAAATCTTGTTTGCCTAGCATCACCTACTGCATCTTAACTGTCCTGGAGGGGTGGATTCCTCCCTCTGTGGTCCCAAGGTTTCTCCCCTTTTTTCCTCATGTTGTTTTTAATGGAAGTATTTCCTTGCTCGTGGGGAGAGGCAGGTTAAGGGGGTGTTGCTTGTTTCCATGTGAAATGCAGGCTGTAAAGCCTTTTGACACGGCAATGTGATTAAATAAACTTGATTTGACTTGATTAGTATTCTGTGAAAGATGAAATGTGTGATATATTCCCAACATGTTTATTGCGTTTCTAACATTGTTTACATAATTAGTGTAATCTAGTATTTAGAGATAAGAGGGCCTCCCATAAAATATACTGCAGCTTAGTCTGTGGGTTGGGTGAATATATTGTCTGTGAGTGACACCTGCTGGTCACAGTAAGCAACACCGCATGCATCAGAAACAGGGCGTGACTATTTGCGCACCTCCAAAATGCGCGTTTACTGCCCTGCGCATATGTGCGACAGAGCAAATCTACTCCGAGTTGACGTTAAGTTGTTACCGCCCCTTTTGGGGAGAAATAACCATAGAACTGTATGTATTTTTTTTATTTGGAAATACATTAAAATCAAACCAACGTAGAAATACTGTATAAATTAATTAGGCCTATATTTGGCAGGTGAGGGCTCATGCCAGTATTTCAATAAAGTTAACTTTTCTTTGTTAATTATATGTATTTAATATGTACATGGTACACTCTTATATATCTCGGGATCAATACATTATTTGTTAAACATATTGCACATCAAATTTTAAAAAGTGAGTGTGAACATGTGCCAAGTTGCCCAATCAACGGGTAAATTGTCACACTGTGTAGTAAGATGTCACACTGGATTTCTGTAAGACATAAAACAATAACCAATTAATTGTTGGTTAACCTATTTGTTTAGTATTTTACATAAATTTCACAATTATATTAAGATACAGTAAAACATATTTATTATTAATATACTAATACATACTGGAAAGTGGCTGTCAAATACATGTGATCAAACAAATGCCAAACCACATCTTAAACCTCACTACACTCACCTAAAGGATTATTAGGAACACCATACTAATACTGTGTTTAACCCCCTTTCGCCTTCAGAACTGCCTTAATTCTACGTGGCATTGATTCAACAAGGTGCTGAAAGCATTCTTTAGAAA
>JAODTR010001730.1:0-13367 GCA_025399935.1 Amblyopsis rosae
GGACCAGGTGGAGAGATTATATCTCCAAACTGGCCTGGGAACGTCTCGGGATCCCCCAGTCAGAGCTTGCTGATGTTTGCTCGGGAAAGGGAAGTTTGGGGTCCCTTGCTGAAGCTGCTGCCCCCCGCGACCCGACTCCGGATAAGCGGAGAAGATGGATAGATTATTCAAAGGATAACAATCAGGTAAGAGACTAGAATCTAGTCTCTTACCTGTGTGAAAAACCTTGAATATCTGCTTCCCAGCCTACTGTATAACATTGGGAATAAGTGTGTGTATGTGTGTGTCTGTGTTGGTGGATGGGTGGGGGTTGTATTCCTGGGTGTGTTATTGGGGACTGAAGTTTAATCGTTTTGAGTTAACTATAGCCTATCTTGAACAACAACAGGAAGAAAAAAAAAACATTATGCATATTCATATATGGGGTTTCACAGACCCCAAACATGAGGGTTAGTCTTGCCATATTTTCATACATTCTGAGATCCCTTTTGTTTTACCTACAGTACCGCATTTACTTTCTCACAGATACACTCCCTTATGGTGTTTTTTCTTGTTACATTCACTTCTTTGCTGTAGCTCACCAATATGTTTATTTGTCTCTTACACCAATACCGCTAATTCCATTGTATTGAGTTTGCGCTTACAGTCAGTTTGCATTGTGTCCCGACTCACCATGGAAGGAAACCATTAAAACACGCAAACGTCTTATTTAAATACTCCATAGTGTTTGCACTGGTTATTTACACAATAATTCTTAGTTGTTCAACCGTAATACGTACTTAAATTACACATGCAATATTATACAATACCGACACTATATATCACTATTTATGCTATATTTTAGTATATTCGGCCCTATATCTTTACATAGAATTATTTGTTTGCTGTTATATTAATATTTAAAATATTGAACACCTTTTAAGAATATCACTCTTGAAATGTGTAGTTTGTAGTGTTACATTTATTGGTTTCCAGAGAGATATGTAGATATAGATATGTAAAAAATACCCTAAGCATTCTGAATATGTCTACTGTACATGTTACATAATAGTAGTTTGGCCATGCCAACAGTGAGGAGAAAAGGGTCTCCATGAACGAAAGTCAGTGAGTCATTCCTTGGCGTGGGTACTGTCCACCATGTACCCCTGCTAACATAGTATGCCCCCTCCCCCCAGACGTGGTGCTGCCCCACCAGCAGCAGATCGAGCGCCTGGCCCAGTTCCGGGAGCAGTTGGGCGAGGACTGGCTGCGCTTCCAGCACCACCTGGAGGGGGAGCCGCTGGCCCCTGCTCCGGTGGACAAGCCCCCGGGGACGATCCCCAACGGCCCCCGCGCCACCCTCAGAGACGTGGGGCCGGCCCCGGAACAGCCCCGGGAGGAGGCGGAGCAGGAGGCAGAGCTTGAGACGGATTCCACGCTGCAGTGGCCCGGCCACACGGACTCCACCCTGGACACCAGTCTGCTGGACAGCCAGGGACGGGAGGAGGCCCTGGAGGAGGTCCTGGAGGAGACCCGCGTTCATGCCAGGGAGGACGTGGAGGTGCAGGATGATGACCTAGGAGGTGGGGAGAAGAGGCTGGGTCATCACAGACACAACCTCTGATAGCACGTGCCATATGTATTCTACTCTAGCTAAAGACAATGGGCTGCTGTTTGGCTGGGTAGGGGAGGTTACTTTTTAAATGTAATCCATTACTAGTTACCACACTAAAATTATAATCAGTAATTTTTGGATTATAACATATTCTGATTACTTTCCATAAATTTCATATAACTTCACACGCATACAATTATTTATTTGAAATGCCATCCAAAGCAATTTACGGCGTTTATTTTTATGACCGTTCATGTTGCTCAGGGGATCAAGTTAAAGTAGTACTTCATTTATAGATGGACTTTAATGAAAGGTTCCTTTTACATTTTAAAGTAGTCCTAGGAAAAACCGTTACTTCCCATCCCTGTCGATTAGTAGATGTGTTAATGATAAGTTAATTGTGGAGCAGCTATGCACGCAGCACCTTTGACGGCCACTAGGATTAGTGACAGTTTAATATGATTAGTGACAGTGTAATTTACATGATGCATGCAATGTTGTATGTTGAGTCTATTTTGTGGTGGATTGTGTTGGTTTGAAGATATTGCAGTGAATTGGTAGCGTAACATCTTGGTGTTCTTTTATTAAAATGTAACAGCACCCCAGTTCTGAGCCTGAATCGACCCACTACAGCTTTGAAAAATTTGCTGAGTGAGGGGCCCCTCCATTAACATTAATGTAAACATTTTAATTTGATAATGCGTACTAAGTGTACCGATGAAAACCAGCCAGGTCCTGGGGTGATTTGTAACGGATATGACGTGTAGCTAATGTTTTCAGCCCATAAAATGCAGAGTTTTATAAAAACGAAAATGTTGTCAATATTAACACCAGTGTCTCATCGCCACTGATGGGCAATTACTCAGGGATTGTAAAGTTACTATTTACTTATTACTCCTTCAAAAAGTAATAAGATTACTTACATAATTACTTAATTAAAAGTAATGTGTTATGTTACTAGTTACTTTACTATAACACTTTCACAATCACTACCCTGCATCCCCCCTTCCGAAAAATAACAATCTGTGTAGCCAGCTCATTTTAGAATTGAGTCCTATTTATTGTAACAATAATAAACCTTAGGAGTTAACAATCAGCCAAAATGAAAGCATTGCAGCCTCTCAAACCAGATGATTGGACAGGTTGGTTCAATTAGCCTAGCCTAAGTTTGATAGAACCAGAAATATTGTTCTTGTAACCCAGTAATGCAGCATTATTAGTAATTGTAGTATTATTACCGTTTTGGAAATAGTAATTAGTTACACTACTAGTTGCTGAAAAAAGAAACGATATTACAGTAGCTAGATACTAGTAACTAGTTTCTGCCCAACACTTCTTATCACAGATCAGTCCTATTACTTAGTTTTCTGCTCAAAATAGCACATTTTAGGATGCAGTTACAATTTAACTAGTCTTTCCACCACTATGCTCTGTGCGTCGTCAGTGGACCTCTGTCTCCCCCTGGTGGTGGGCGTGCTGGCAGACGGCAGGGGGCGGGAGGTGTTCCTGCGGATCAAGCAGGGCGTAGCTCTGGAGGTGGACCTGCAGCACGGCCTGGAGAGGAGACGCCTGCAGCTGGACAGCCTGACCCGGGTGGAGGCCACCCAGGCTGCCTGGCTCCGTGGGGTGAGGGGGGGATGGGGGGCCGGCCAAAGATCCACGAGCCCTGTGGTTCAGGAATCCAGACCGAAGCCTGCGTTTTTGCAGATGAATTTGCATTAAAGGTAGAGTCAGGGGTGCCGGAGAAAGCTTGCCTCCCCTCTGAGAGGTGCTCCCTCAGAAGCTCCGCCCCCCCACATTGAAAATGCATTGTTAAGGCTAAGATAGTGTTGCTGTGTGGTGCGGTCTGCACCACTTTGTTTGTGTTATTATGCACAGAGCTATGGCTGTATTGTGTTGGACAAAGCTGTAGCAGTTATATGTATTTATTCATAATGTTGGCGAGGTCTAGATGTAGAATCAAGATGATCTCTTCTCAGCCATGTTGAAAGGTCAAAAGTCACCCCAATTCAGGAACTTTGAATTTCTGCACAAAATTACAACTTGAGGGGTCGTTCATGCGCGACTTCCAAGACAGATACTGGTATTTACCATAATTCCAATAGCACATTAAGGCGGCAGTATTGGCACCTTACGCCAGCTTAATCACCTGCAAGTTCCTTAAATGTTTCTTTTCTCGTCTCTCCCTCCCAGGAGACAGAGGAGATGCTGCCAGCAGTGAGGCTTCACTTCCGCTACATCAGCAGGGACAGGAGGATGAGAAGCTACGTCATGCTGGATGACGACCCACAGCAGGCGCTGCAGGTTAGCAGAGCAGGCATACACACATAGGCAAGCTATGCCTGCTGAGAGTAGAGAGGAGTGCAAACCAAACCAGCAGTGTTTTTGTATTGCTTGTTTGATGCCAGGTCAATGATGAACACAATAACATGCACTACATTGCATAGAAACAGACTCTGGGTATGTAGAGTTGTAATATCTCTGGATACAGTGTATTGTACGTGCGCTTATTGCTTCCCACCGTGCACGCGCAGACCCTGACTGACCTGCTGACGCCCGTGGCGGAGGAGAACCAGCGGGACGACGGCGGCCCCAGCCCCGATCTTTCTCTGGGCCTCGTGCGGCTGCAGTGCCTCCGCTGCAAGGCGGAGTTCACCCTCCAGGGGGCGCCAGGCGACGTGCTGGAGGACTGGGAGCAGGGGGAGAGGGAGCGAGGGAGTGGCAGGAGAGGAGAGGCGAGGATGGAGGGCATCAACAGTGATGACCGCCTCTCACAGCGTGAGAGTGGAGAAGATGGTGAAGGTCTGTTCTGGTCAACTGTAACGCTGTAACCTTATGCATTTAGACCAGAGGTCATCAATGTGATGCAGGCCATGGTTGATACAAACGGACAAAGAGGACCCCCTTATAACTTTTTTCTTATTGAACTGGGCCAGCAACAAGGTGGCCATATATGAAAATACTTTGTAATGTTTAATGCTAAACAATTACAAAAATGGACATTCATATTTATATCTTATTATAGGATATATATATTTATATATATTATATATATTTATGTTAATGTATATTTTCAGACATACAGTATTTTGATTTTTGTAAGAAAAAGTCATTTGGGATTAAATAATATTGCGGACCCCTTCAATACCTCTGAGGACCCTCCAGGGGTTATGGACCCCCAATTGAATATCTGTGATTTATACCATTACCAGGGAAGAGTGAACGCAAGCTGCTTTGTTTTCAGAAGCACTACTTTGATGTAACATGACAGATTTAGAGTTGCAGCAGGTCAATCTATTTAACCTTTGACTCGCGTAACGTCACTGCCTAGAGCCGATTGGCAACCTCCGATAGGAACATGTAGTACTCTATTTCACGGAGTCTCCGTTTGACACAGAGACACGTTAACTTGGAACTACCATCTGGCAAACTCCCTTTCCTGTTGCCGATAAAATGCAGCTCTGGTTTTGCCAAAACAGTTCCCATGTTATAAAAAAAACAGAACAACAAAAGCATTCCCAAAAGGCTGTCTTCCCTTCTCCTCTCCTCTTCCTCTGTGTTCCCACCCCTGTAAGGAGCAGTGCAGAGATGATATGTCTAGGTCCCCCTGTCTGGCTCCAGCCTGCCAGACCTGCTCCGACACGCTCTGGAATCACACCAGTTTTGTTCCACACGTTTTTATGGATTGTTCAAAGACACTCGCTTGCTTGAAGCGCTGCCTTCCTGGTGCTCTAATCCACATCCAGCCTAACAGACGCGTGTCTCTACCAGGCAATTAGTTTGCTCATGAGTCAGAGAAGTAGCCCACGGCAGAATCAGTGTTTCCTTGTGCTTCATCAATATGTCTCTGTCTTAAAGTGGTAGTGCCTTAAAGCTATTGTATGCTAATATCATTTTGTCAAATACAACAAGTATCTTATCGCGGCCTGCCAACTTACTGTTCCCGTGCGTGCTGAAAATATAGTCTGGTACTTCTACACAGCCCTGAATCCGTAAATAGGAAAGAAATCAAAGTGTTGCAGACCGAACACAACAAACTTCGCAATGTGTTTCCAATGTGTGGGGGCGGAGCACGATATGTCACTGAAGGGAGAGGTGAGAGGAGTTTTTGCACTGGAATAGCAATTCTTTTGCTCAACATTTTATACAGTGTATATGTACATGTTAATTTCTAATTAGGAAGGTTTATATTTTCTAAAGAAATACACTACGGTACACCAATATATGTACTTTTACTGGAGTGGATAATTTCTTTGCTTTAGTTTGATTGCAACTTGACTGTAATGTATTTTGTGTCTATAGGGAATAAAATGGTGTGCCCAGAATGCAACAGTGACCACGTGGTCCAGCTGGCTGGCCAATTGTCTCCGTCCACCAGCACGCCAAAACACCGTCCATCCGGGCTGGCCTCCAGAGAGCCTCTGTCACTCCATGACCAGGTTGACACCCCGGTGGGCGGCTGCCCCACCACCGAGGCTAGGTTAGCTCGCAGCGCTAGCCTCCGCGGTTGTAGTCCGGCGCCGGGCTCTACCACAGAAGAGTCCACCGTAGCCTTTGCCACTGCCCAGGGGAGCTCCTTCTTCCTGATTGGAGGAGAGAGCGAGGGAAGCTACAGCTACGACATGTTGCCTGACGGCTCCAGCCTGCTGCCTGTCCAGCATGCAGAAAGTGGTGGGTCCCTCCAGAAGAGCTCAGTGAAGATATGTCTGTCTGATGAACCACCTTTCACACAAGAATTGCAGCTCAACGTTCTTTACAATTAAGACATTACATGCGCTTAGGTGAAAAACAAGGATACAATGGTAAAATAAAAACTGGACTAAGAAACAAGATATTTTCCATCCTATAAATGTTAAAAGCAGGGGTAAAATGCTTTAATATAAAGAACTGCATCAGTGCGTTTGCAAGCTGTAAAGCAGTTTAAATTACTTTCAATTGCTTTCAAATTACATAAAATTACTAATTATTTAGGCTAAGCTCTCCTCTTGTAAAATGAAAAAAAGAAAAGACTTGCCTCTTTTAACCACAAACCTAACCTACTGCAAGTAAAATCCTGACACAAGCTTAGACAATGAATAATGGGATTTTGTTTTTTTGTTTAGTTTTTGTTTTTTTGTTCTCGTTTATACAGTGTACCCATTGTTGCAGAGCCGTTCTGTGAACTTGCTTTTCTAAGCTTCTTTTGAGAGGGCACTTTGTATCCCACCTGTGCAGGCTTGTGTGTGTGTGTGTGCACGCGCGCAAGTGTTCTTTGTAATGAATGCATATGAGCGTTCCTTCAGCCTTTACACATACAGTAAACTTAGCCTGAGCCTTTTTTCAATGGGTTCAAATAATGCAATTCAGCTTTTACTGAAAGAGCAAAGAGATGGTTTGTTTTGGCATGTACACGTGTTGGTTTTGATAACCTCAAACGTAATGTATGAGCAGGTTTAGTGGGTGCACACTGGAAAGAAAAAAGCATTGTGGGCAACGATGACCTGATTTAGTGGTGTGTGTGTTGGCAGAGCATTTGGACCTGTTGTCTGAAGACTATGAGGCCGTAGACCACCGTTTGAAGCTCTACCTGGACATGGAGGTCTTTGAGGAGGAAGAGGAACTGCACTCTTTCCTCAAGGTGGGAGAACAAGGCTTGTTGACTACATGATGGACGTTAGAGCAGGAATCTGCTCCTGCCATAAACCCTCCCCGAGAAATGCCATAGACGTCAGTCAGCTACATGAGTCAAATGCTTTGTAAGAATATCTACTCTGGTTCATAGCCCCTGCCTGCGTATAAATACATTTATATTTGTGACAGCGCCTGAAAGACTAATCTACCTTGCCTCTCAATTGCTGGTGTGTGTGTGGAAGAATGGGGGGTTGGGGGGGGTTGTAGGGTGTGAGTGTGTGCACGCATGTTTGTTTGGGTTTGCACACCTGAGCAAAGAATGGAAGGACGTGCGAATGCAAGAGACATATGGAGAAGGTTTATGTACTGTGTTTAATAATGTTACATGTTAACTATTGGATGGCATCCAAGAGTTTAGATTACATATTTTACCTTTTTACTACAGAACAACATGCTAGGGTTGCTTTTTCCACTTTCAGATGTCCACTGTCAAATTTGGAGAGCCATGGGAGTTCCCATGTCTCTTGGTGGTGTCCAATTTGAGGATCTACTTCCTGGAAAGGACCTTGGAAGCCAGGTGAGTACAGCAATATGTAATCTATATTATACTGAATCTATACAGCTGTATAGATAGAAGGCCTGCTGTTGTAAACCAAGGATTACAGTAAATATATAAATCCTTCTCTACATGGTTTAGAGTCAGGCTGTGCCAGCAATTATGTTTCTGTGATTTTTTTTTTAAAACAAACAAAACCATGTCAGGGTCCTTTAGGACCACTTGGTTCTACATTGTTAAACATCATCACATCTTTAAACCCAATGTTAGTTAGTGCTGTTATCATGTGATATTGGTCCTGAATGGACACACCAAATGAGTGGTCCATAGCGTCCATCCCAGCATGAGACATCTCAACACATCTTCTACAGCCTCTGATCACATCTTTTTCCCTTTTGGTCAGAGGCCAGCTCTCTGATTGGCTCCATAAGAGGGCCACCCACCCAATCACTGACCTGAGTTACCTGGAGGTGGGCCTGGGCTCTCAGACCATCCACATGGAGTTTGAGGACGGGGGTGCGTCCTACACCCTCCTAGTGCGTGACACCTCACGCTGCAAGCGCTTCTTTGGACTTCTGACAGGTACATGGATAATGCATACAATAATACAAATAACTAGATAAACATTCTGACAGCCATTACTAACTGCTAACTGTCTTACTTAAGGCCCGGATATACTACCAAATGCGTGGCGAAGGTAAAGTCAGCTATTGCAAGCTAAATGTAAGCTAATAAACATTTACTCAAATTCAACAAATATCTCCTAGCATTTCGCTAGTTTACTGTTATCTGTGCGTGTTGAAATAATAATCTGATACTTCCACACAGTCCTGGCTCTGTAAAAAGGGACATAAACAAAGTAGCGAACACCGCTCACATTTGCTTTGCATTTGCAGTTCGTTTCGATGTGTGGGGCAGCGTCGCAGAGTAATATTGTTTTAACGTTCTTGAGAATGACTGACCCTGCCTTCTAGTGTTCACTGCCACATCAGAGCCCGCATCAGAACAAAAAACATGGTTTCGATTAGAATGTTTTTCGCGGCTCAGCGCATTATATATTTTTTACAGTTTCTGACATAACTATGGAAACGGAAAAGAGCACACACAATGTTTGAAGGTACCACTTCACCACTGGTATAGCATCATCAGAGGAAATCATGAATAGGCTTACCATTTATTAAATGTTTTAGACTACAATTTTTGGTTAGCACAGTTCTATCACTAAACCGTACTGTGAATATTGTGTTGGGAACTGGGATGCCCAAAGTAAAATTTGACCTAATAATTGCGTCAAGAAAGCATTAGTCTGTTTTTGGAATAAGGATTTGTGTTTTGTAGTTAACTTCCACCTTGTAGTTAACTTTAAGGGTGACTTAATTTGCCTTTTTGGAGACAGAAATTGGATGCTGTCTGCTTTATCCCTCTCTGACCCACCATAGATAACGTTACCAGCCAACACTGTGCAGCTTGTCCCAGTCAGAACCTAGGGCTAACATTGGGACGGAACTCGGTGTATCCGTTTTGTATTGTCCCCCCCCCCCCCCCCCCCCTCCTTTTTTTCCAGTAGTCTGACATTGCCAATCTGGAATATATGTCTGCTTTTTGACAGATGGACTACAGCCAGCTATTTCTTGTGAAAATAAACTGGGACGTCAGTGTTGGTTACGGAGGTAACAGATGCGCCTGTGAATATTTATGCTGGACAGAACACACACTGAGAGGAAATGAATAGTTGTGAATTCAGAGGTTGATAGATGTTCATCAGAGCAGGTGATCCTATGTGGTCATTGAATAGATCACATAAGAGATATGCGCTTCGCTCAGCGCGAGGGAGGGTGCAGGGCATAGAGAGCATCGCAGTCACCATGTCTCTAGGCAACGATACACTGCAGGAGTTTGAAGAACAGCTAGCTAGCCGCCCTGCTAAACAATATGTATTTTTCTAACGTAAGTGTAAAATAATCATTATTTTCAGCGGATCTCTTAGTTACCGTATACGTTTTAACCAATATTATGCGCGTGAACCATTTGTGCCGTCATGAAAAGTATTATGAAAGTATCGTTTGTGTTTTCCTGTCTGAACAACCAGGTAGTCTCCAACATCTGACCAAAGGTGTAACTACCATAATGCAAACAATGCAACCGCATAGCCGAGTTAACGCGAGCCCTTTTTATCCATAAACCAGGCCCTCTAATGTACAACTCTTCAACCAAGCTTCCGAGCTGGTCAAGATCTAGATAACACCATTACTGTTTACATGCTAGCTGCCAGTGTATATATATCAAGTCAATACATCTTTATTATCCCCGAGGGGAAATTCTTTCAGCCACAGGAGAGACCACACAATCCATACATAAATAACAAATACACAATATGACATACAGTATACAGAATAGATAATATGAGAGTCAAGATATGAAGACTTTTCCGTTGGACACGCCGTTAATTAGTAGTTTGTAGCATTTAATAGTGTAATGGCCATGGGAATAAAGGAGTTTCTGGTCCTCTTAGTTCTGCCTTTAGGCATTCTGAAGCGCCGCCCCGAGGGAGGCCTACAACATTGATCCTCCAAGGGGTGGCCAGGCAGTCTAGAATGGCATTGGCCTTCCTGAGCACATGCCTATTAAATATGTCATTTATCTGTGCCTGGTTCACTCCAATGATCTTATTGGCTATATTAACAAGACTACTTATTCTGTTCTTGTTGTGCAGTCACAATTCCAAACCAGGAAACCAAACAGAATGTCAAGACTGACTCAATAAAACTCTTGTAAAACAAGGTCATCATAACACTGTTAACATGAAAAACTCTCATTTTGCGTAAAAAGTACAGCTGTTGCTGTACCTGCTTACAGATAGTGAAAACGGTTACCTCAAAGTTGAGTTTCCTGTCAATAATAGTCCCAAAGTACTTATGTGTGTCCACTATCTCAATATCAGTATTTTTAATAACTGTATGTTCCATGGTAGGAGATGACTTTCTAAAATCGATAACCATATTCTTGGTTTTTAAGACATTTAATTTAAAAAAAAAAAGTGTCACACCATGACAAATAATCATCCATAATTGGTCCATTCCTCATTCCGTGGCAGACTTCTTATCACAGAGTCGTCAGCATTTTCTGATATGTCGGTCATTGTAAAAGCTACAGCATTCGTTTGTGTATAATATGTACAAAAGAGGGGAGAGAGCCTTGCGGAGAGCCTGTGGAAGACCCACACCAATCAGAAAGGGCACTATTAACTTTCACACACTGAGACCTGTCAGTTAGAAAGTTAACTATCCAGCCCACAGTGTTCGGGTCTAGCTGAAGATGAATAAGAAGCGTCTCTGCGAGCAAGTGTGGTAGGATAGTATTAAATGCTGATGATAAATCTATGAAAACAAGCCTAGTGTGGGTATTGGGTCCTTCCAGATGCTGGTAGAGCAGATGGAGCAGTGTGAGGGTAGCATCCTCCACCCCTCTCTTTGCCCCATATGCAAACTGAAGTGGATCAAGAAGGTCCTCACCCTTCTATATATGCATATACTGTATAATGCTCAATATGCAGACATTTCCTGGAATGGTGTCATTCTTTATTTTGTTGACAAAATCTGCTATGCATAAAGCCTGCTTTCACTGCTCTGCATTGGGGCCCTTTGTTGCCTTGTTATGCCATTGCATCTGACTATAATCATATGAGAGCATTAACCTAATCAGAGGTTATACCGGAAAAACGGTGAGGCAGAGTATGCATTTGTTCCGAATTTCACTGCCACTTGTCAGTCACACAGGCTAGAGCTGTAATCTCACTGGTGCGCTTTGAAAGCGGTAACTAGGTCAAAGTTGAAATAATTACAACTTGCGCTAGGCGGCAATTTCAAGGTAGTGGTACCGCATAGTTGGGTTTCCCCATAGGAAATCAACGGCACAGCCAGCGCATATGTGTTTTGCCACTTACCATGTGTAGGCACCTTAGGGGAGTGACACTAAAATCCAGCGTAACACCTTTTTCTTTTTACATACGCTAGACAACATTACAGATTGAAAGTGTTCCAGCAGACATTGCCTTTTTTGTCACTTCTAAAACAGTGGGAGGGATTTAAAAGTTGACCTTGTTGACAATGTCAAACTTGACATTGTCAGCCACTGCTAATATCCCCTCTCTATTGTCACAGTCAATGACATGCTGCCATCCATGCATGAAATCCCTCCCCCCACACACACACCGTCTCTTGCTCTTTGTCCTATGATTTTCCCACCCCCATTTTGTGACTGACTATAGAGTAGAAATGATATCCATCAATATGGCCTCAGATCATGTATCAGTTCATATATATATAAACCGCCTTTTCCTGTGAATGTTGGGCTGTGACTTTTAAGGGGGCTACAAACTAATCTGTCTACTACAGTTTCAAGGCAAAGTAGATTTTCCATTGAACAAGCTGAACAGTAATCATAAGTGGCTTAGTACTGTAGTTATAAAGGTGGGTAAAAAAAAAGCGATGAACAATCTCTACATCAACAAATAACAAAGATGTCAATGCCACCATATCTATATATACATAACTGTATCCCTATTGACATGGATCTTGTTTTTACACGTCCCTTTCTTGGTTTGCAAATCAGTGGCACTGGCAATAATGGTGCAGCCTGTAAAATGTACAGTGTAAATACATCCATGTCAATCTGACCGGTTGAATCTTGAGAGATGGTGTCAATACATCAGCAGGGGCTTGGACCACCTTCCAGTGGAACAGGAAATGTGTGGGGTGATTTTTTTTTTTTTTTTTTTTTTTTTTAATGCACGCGCTTCTGGCATCAGCTAATCGAACTACTCACCAGAATGTTGATTGGCTGGTAGTTCTCTGGTAGTTTTGTGACCAAACAGTTCTGAATGGAGACTTCCCAGACTGATATTCATTCATTGTTGCCATCTGGATGTTCTCACAAGGCTCATGCATTTGAGGTGATTGTTCTCCCTTGCTTTACTCATATTCTCTGTAGGCATCGTGCGTGAGATGGCCTCCAAGGCCGAGAGCAAGCTGAAGTCCATCTCCACCACCAGGCTGAGCCCTCAACACCACCTATGGTACGTAGCTACGGTAGTGTTTAGGGACGCTCCCATGGCCCAATGCTTCTCATTGGGGGTCAACATGCAAAGATCCTCCGCAAAATTAAATTAGTGTATGTGTATGTATGTGTGTGTGTGTATATATATGTGTATATGTGTGTATATATATATATATGTATATATATATATACACATATATATATATATATATACACACATATATATATATGTGTATATATATATATGTATGTATATGTGTATATATGTATATGTGTGTGTATATATATATGTGTGTATGTATGTATGTATATATATATGTATGTGTATATATATATGTATGTGTATATATCTATGTATGTATGTGTGTATATATATGTATGTGTGTATATATATGTATGTGTGTGTGTATGTATGTATGTATGTATATGTGTATATGTATGTGTATATATGTATATGTGTATATATATGTATATGTGTATATATATGTATATATATCTATGTATGTATATATATATGTATGTATATATATATGTATGTATATATGTATGTAT
>JAODTR010001741.1:0-13366 GCA_025399935.1 Amblyopsis rosae
TTAATAGCCCACTGAAAATAAAAATAAACATTATTAGCTATAGAGGCTTTTTTGCAGCTTAATTGAAGGTGAAAATATATTGAGCCACACAGATGTCTCGACCGCCGTCTCGGGTTTAATTCGTTGATATAATTTCTGCAGACCACTAGATTTCACTGTTCAGCAGGTTGACACAGCTTCAGTGATTTGGCTCTTTTACCGGTACAATAAGGAAGAAGCTTTGAATGCTTCGTAAGGCATCAGTTTCCCATAACAAATTTTAAGCCTCCCTTGAATTTCTTCTGCAAGACTGTTTAGCCTTGCGAGAGACAAATAGTTTTATTAACATTATAGGCACATTAAAAGTATGTTGCATTGAAGGGAAACGATGTACAAGACTAAAATACAGAAATGGCTATAAACAGAACTTACACCCAAAAAAAACAAGAAAAACAAACATGCTAAGTTAAAGAATATACGGTAGGCAAAAGCTTTAGAAACATATGTAAACGTGAAACCTTAAAGAATTCACAATATGGAAAAGCCAATATAGACCGCATCACAATAGAGATTATCGTAGAAAACACATCAGAGATTATTGTGGTTCTCTAATGGACCATGTTTGTTCTGGAACTGAACAGGATTTATCTGCCAGCAGTCATCCCTATAACTGCTAGTCAGGGAGAGAGTGAGAGAGAGAGAGACATAGAGAGAGAGAGAGAGAGAGAGAGAGAAAGAGAGAGAGAGAGAGAGAGAGAGAGAAAGAGACATTTCATTGCATATCTTCACCAATTTCTGTCACAATGACATTGTCATGTCATTGTCTCAATGTCTGTGCTGACTTCAACAAGCTCGCATAGACCCTAAACAGTGTGGCAATGAAATTGTACGCTCATATTATTTTTTGCAGGTCTTTTATTTATATATTTTCAGTATTGTTGCCTTAGGTGTTGTTGTGTCCAGCATATAATGGCGACTCTTACCATAGTAATAAGTAGTAATAAATAGACCTCATACTTCTTGTGTGCCCTGTCATATTTTTGTACTAACGCATTAAATGCTTTGTATGGGCAACATTATTATTAAAATAGAATATTTTACAGTAAAACTTACAATGCAACTTTGAATAAAATTGATTTAATGTCACTGTGTGGCATTGAGATATACAGTATATAAATGGACTGCATTTATATAGCGCTTTTCTAACCTTCCGGCCACTCAAAATGCTGTACAGGATTGCCTCACATTCACACACACGGTGATTGCTGCCATGCAAGGTGCGACCAACCACCGGGAGTAGTTAGGGTTAGATGTCTTGCTCAAGGACACCTCAACACTTGGTGAGGAGATAGCCGGGATCGAACCAGCAACTTTTGGATTACTTGTCGCCCTGCTCTGCTCAATGTGCAACTGTCGCCCAAAATATCATAATAGTTTATATAAATATTTGACCATTAAAATGTTTCCTGTGTGTGTGTGTGTGTGTGTGTGTGCGTGTGTGCACGTGAGTGTATATAGTTTGACAGTGATTATGAAGATTTCCAGCTCCAAGTCCAATCTGTGTTTGATTCACTACACAATCTTCTAGATTCCTGTCTACACCAAAATGCCACTGTAAGAACATTATTTAACAATTTTTCATGACTAAAACCTGCTGACCAATATTTACTGTATTACAAGCATTTTTATTTATATATGCATATATGAAATTCTGACATAACAGAATAATTATTCAAATTTAGCCTTAAAACTGTAGTTTATGGAAGATTTACATAATTTGACATATTTGGATTTCTGCCATGTTTTTTTCACCTCTTCCAGACAGAGGGCATGATGGGCCTACTGGGAATCTTTGAGGCCAGACTGGGGGACAAGTTGGACCTTCGGAGTCGCTACCAGGTGGTTGTCCAGCGCTACAGCAGAGACCTGGACCTGATCCGCAGAACCTACCAGAACCAGAGAGAGAACCCGCCAATACCCAGGAACAGCCCCCCTGTACGAATACCTCTTTATGACTGTCTATCTGACTACATACTGGATACCTGCCTTTACATCTACCTCTCTGTCTGTGGGACTACATGTCTGTCTGTCTGGCTGTCTACCTGTATCCTGCAACAGTATACCTGTGTCTCGCTACTGGACGACCTGTCTATCTCTCAGACCTGTTTTTTGTCTTGTCTCCGGTGCTGAGAAATAAATACAACACGGAAGTGCTAAACCTTGCAGTTCATCCAATGGCTTCCTGAAGCTGGCTGCAAAAGGGAGGCAATCCCTAATAGACTCCAATGTTAACATGCCATACATTTATCCCATGTATCCCATTATCACTCGTGCATGTGGGAGTGACTGCTTATCAACAGGAATCACCAGGTCGCTAGTTGACTCTTTAGTGTTGCCTCTGGACCGATTTCGATAGCAAACGAGATCAGTCGAGCAACTTTTACTAGCGACTCATATTTTGAAGGAGCAGCAAGAGATCATAGGAATCTCTAGCGTTTCCACCAATCAGAATCTAGGTAAAGGCTATCAGGCTTTCTTGCTGAAAAAAATAAAATATAAAATCAATATAAAAACCATACCAAAACCTAATAACAGTGGGAACATTTATTTTTTCCAGCAGCCCAAAGCAAATAAACAGTTTTTTGTCAGTTTGCATTTCAACATGAAACCTCCAGATCACGACAAATGTATGTATACAAAAGGCATAGAAAGGCAAGCAAGCACTAGGCTACTAGATTGAGGTGTCAGGGTTTTGGCTCGCTCTTCACTAGCCGTCAGGAATAGTCCCGCAACATCCTTGTTGCTGTTTTCTCGACTCAGAAGGTACAGTAGATGAAAGAGCGTCCCCGTTCGATCGCGACGACAGAAATGGTCCTTTGGCTGTCGCTGGAAGACGCCCAGTCGCTATCCCATGCCTTGGTGTAGTTCTATCTTCAATGATTGGTCTCACTCTCTGTCTGTCTATGTCTCTCTCCCAGGTGTCAGGGCGAATCATGTGGTGTCGTCAGCTCTACAGGAAGATCGAGACTCCAATGATTGTCCTTAAAGACAAACTGGATGTCTTGCAGGTCTGTCTGACTGTCTACCTGTCTCCCTGTGCCTGTCTGGCTGACTGCCTGTCTGGCTGTCTCTCTGCCTGTCTGACTGCCTCACTGACTATCTGTCTGTCTGTCTGTCTGTCTGGCTGTCTGTCTGCCTTTCTGTCTGTCTGCCTGTCTGTCTGCCTCACTGACTACCTGTCTGTTTGCCTGTCTGGCTGTCTGTCTGCCTCACTGACTACCTGTCTGCCTGTCTGTCTGCGTGTCTAGCTCTCTGCCTGTCTGTCTGCCTCACTGACTACCTGTCTGTCTGTCTGACTGTCTGTCTGTCTATCTTCCCACCTCTCCCTCTCTGCCCAGGAATCAGAGAGGAGGAAGTTAGTTCGGTGTTACAACAAGATGGCCATGGCGCTTCTGGACTATGAGCTGGTGCTTCTTAAGCAGTGGAGCATGACGGCCCACAATGCACCTCACATGCTCAGCACATCGCTGCTTGTCAGAAGCCCCCACACCAAGGTACACATGCCAGGAGAAGCCAGTGCACACTAGTACACCTACATACAGTCATTATAGATGATTATATTTGATGATATATTTATTATGTTTATCTTTCACGTAACTGTGTTTCAGGAGGTCTTGTTGAATCTGGACCTGTCCGTGCTGGAGGTTCTAGAGGAGGCTCGTTGTCTTGACAGGTTGGGCGTGGCCATGCCAAAGTCCATCTCCATGCTGAGACACAGAGAGTCTGCCCTCAGGGTCCTGCACAACCGGTCAGAACCGCTGTTGCTTCTAAAATAGTCCCATGTGATTGGTATTGGAGACATGTTGCGATGATAGCATAGCTATGTACTGGAGTAGTGAGTCCCTTTATAAGCAGGCTTCTGTTTAGCTGGGAGTCGATTAAGAGTGCACTGTGCTGAACTGATCTGACCTGGCCTCCTCCAGGCTGGTGGAGTTGCTCCAGGATTACCGTTCAGTGGTCAGCAGGATCCCAGAGCTCCTTTCCCCGCTGATGCAGCCTGTCATCAGGGTTGTAGAGAAGAGTATGTCCCCTGGCCTGGTCTGTCTGTCCTGGAGAACCAGCAACACACAACCATGTAGGGAGATGGGTCGATGGAAGATTGGATGGATGGGTGGATGGATGGATGGAGATATATATGGATGGATGGAGATATATATGGATGGTTGGATGGATGGATATATGGATGGAAGGATGGATGGATAGATATATGGATGAAAGGATGGACGGACGGATGGATGGATGGATATATGGATGGATGGATGGATGGATGGATGGAGTAGTATATGGATAGATAGATTGATGGATGGGTGGATGGGTTGATATGTTGATGGATGGTATAGCAATGGATGGATAGCGGTATATGGATAATTGGATAGAGTGATATATTGACTATATATGTATCTCAGTATCTCTGTCTCTCTCTCAGCTCTAGACAGAGACAGACAGCCTGTCTCTCTCACTCAGTCTAAGACAGACATACAGACAGACTGTATCTCTCTCAGTCCTAGACAGACAGACAGACATCCCCTCTCTCTCTCTCTCTCTCTCTCTCAGTCCTAGACAAACAAATACATACAGACAGACAGCCTGTCTCTCTCTCAGTCTTAGACAAACAAACAGACAGACAGACAGACAGCCTGTCTCTGTCTCTCTCTCACAGTCCTAGACAAACAGATAGACAGACAGACAGACAGCCTCTCTCTCTCTCTCTCTCTCTCTCTCTCTCTCTCTCGCTCTCCCTCACAGTCTTAGACACCGTCCACACTGCTGTGCGGCATTTGGAGCAGGTGTCCCTTGTTGCCACGGATACACTGGAGTGTCGCATCGAGCGCGTCCTGGGAGACATGAGTTCCTGTCCCTTGCTGGAGGTGTCCCTGGAGTCCCCTGTAGGACCTCAGGACTTCATGCAGCTCACCGAGGCGTGTGTGAGGACCGCAGCCCTCACCCTGCAAGGGTACACACACAAACACACACACACCTCTGTCTGCGAACTGATCTGTCTGTTGAATTGGACTGGACCACTTTACACTGGATTACATTACTTAAGATTAGAGTCTATTATTTCACATGGGTATTACTGTATTACAGTTTGGTTAGAAAATATTTGTAATTTTCTTAAAATTTGAATGAATGTGTGTTGGCTGTAATTAGCTGGGATTCAGTTGATACATACTAACTACTAATTACACGCCCTAACAAACTAATTAGATTAGGATGTAGTTTATTAAATTGTGTTACTGTACAAAACTGTACAGGGTTGATGTACTATAATATTGTTGTGTTGTGTATGTTTGCGTGTGCGTGTGTAGGCAGAGCCAGCAGGTAGAGAAGTGTGTATTTGAGCTCCTGGAGGAATTAAAGAGGAACATAAGACCAGAAGAGACTGTCAACCTGACGGTATACACACACACACACACACACACACACACACACACACACACACACACACACGCGCACACACACATACACAGACACACACACCAATGGCATCTTCTCCTCTCCAGGACTCCTATCCATGTCTCCATCCAGACTCTAAGTTGAAGACTCGCTGTCAGGAATGTCTTCCCTGTCGTTTCTACTGCCTGATGGCTCAGCTGTGTCAGCGCAATACCAATGCCTTGCTCAGAGGTCAGGTCAACACCCACATCTACTTTATAGATTTAGAACCAATCTATCTATCTACATCAGGACTAGGGAACCCTGGTCCTGGAGGGTCACTATCCAGCATGTTTAAGATGTCTACCTGCTCCACACACCTGACTCCAATGAATGGGTCGTTAAATGCCTGATACCAACTTATTATCCCAGCCTTCACAGGAGTTTTTGTTTTGATCAAGTTGAAATCAACAAGCTTGTTAAGACAGTATGACTGTACTGTGCCTTTAACTAACTAAGATAAAGTTACCTCCCGCAGCAAGCAGAACTTCTCTAGAGGCACTGAGAAGAAGGCTTCATGTCACCTCCTGGCCCCAGGGACATCAGCCAGGCCACACCCCTTTGTTCAAGACATCGGTACAGCTGTCCATTCCCAATATTGTGCTGAACCCGAGCCTTGACCATATGCAGGTAACTGGTCGATTGGATCGCAGAGTACAATTAGAAATAGGTAGAAAATTAAAGGCAGGGAAATTCAACGAGTATATTCTCAAGCAGCCACCAATATTTGGGTACAAATAACGTTTGTGTGTACAAATTGTTTGTGTATGTACACACTATTTGTGTACGCACACTTCATGATTGACATCTTGATTGACAATTTCTTTTATTTTGCTGATACCTTCCTCGTGATTGATTATGAGTGTTTGCTGATATCTACCATGTAATGTTGTGTATTGTGTGTACAGTATATTGTGTTGCTCATTTTGCATATGTTTAAATCTGTATGTCTGTTTTTTCAAAACTGTACATTGCGTGTATGTGTGTGTGTGGGTGTGCGTGAATACGTGTGTGCGTGTGCGTGCGTTTCAGAGTATAGTCAACAAAGCAGCGAATGCTGTGTTGTGTGTTGCCAAAGACATTCCACTGTGGAGCGTCTGTCACATGCAACACCACCAGCTTCTGGTACACACACACACACATGCACGCATACAGTACATGCATGCACACATAGGTGCGCATACTTTTATTCACAGCACACATTTACGCAAAGCTGGAATTCAGCACCATTAGTTTTATTTGAGGGAAACATCTTGACAGTTTTTACCCATTCATTAAATTAACTAATTAATCAATGAATGACTCATGATATTAGTCCAATCCCATATAAAATAACTATATCTGCCTGTCTCTCTCTCACTTTCTCTCTCTCTCTTGCTCTGCCTGTCTCAATTCAATTCAAATTAGCTTTATTAGCATGACAGTTATTACAACAGTATTGCCAAAGCTAGATGGCAGGTAGCACTCAATAATAACAACAGGACAGTCATAGCAATAATAATAGTAATAGTAACTTGGGTAATAACAACAATAACATAATAATAATTAACAAAAATTAAAAAAAGACACATTTTAAATTTAAAAAAATTGCATATACTGTAAATAAAAGGAAAACATATAGTAACAATAACGGAATGTACAGGGCAGGTTACAGCAGACATCATCTAATTCCTTGTCTCTCACCACCTCTCCACACATTCTCACTCACCATCTCTCTCTCTCTCTCTCTCTCTCTCTATGCCTGTCTCTCACTCTCTCACTCTCTCTCACTCTGTCTCTCGGCCAGTTGGAGCAGGCAGCAATGAGGGACTCAGGAGATGACAGCCCTCTAAAACCTCCCGTCTTGAGACCTCTAGACCGCCAGCTAGCTGAACACAGAGACATCAGCAAGTCTGTACCCGTCCACTACAAACCAAGAGATATTTACATGCATTCTGCCATTTAACACTTGTATTCACAGTGATCATGTACCCACGGCAGTATGTATCACTGTAGTACTAAGAAGCCATGTATCTGCTCGAAAGCAGCTGGTTTCACTACCCAGTACTTTATCCCAAAACATGACAAATCTATTGGATACTGTAAAGTACTGTATAGCAAAATAAATATATTAATTGTGCCTAATGTAATATAATTTGTATGTTGTCACTTATACAGTAGGTCAACAACAGCTGTGTGTGTGTGTGTGTGTGTGTGTGTGTGTGTCCCCAACAGGTTAGTTGGACAGCTGGGGTCTGTAATGTCCTCCCTGAAGACCGAGGCTGCAGAAACACTGACAGCACTATCACACTTCTCCAGCTTGTGGAACCAGGTCTGCATGTGTGTGTGTGTGTGTTGTTCCTCTACGCTCCTCTTCTCTTTTCCACCATTGTACTTGAATAAACAGCAGGGACCTCTGCATCACTTAATATATGGAAGGTAAATTGGGATTTGATTCAATTTGAGGTTGTGTCTTTAGGACCCTGAGGAGCAGGTGAAGGTCTTTGTGGAGTCTGACCCCGCCCTCTCAGAGTTCAGCTCCCACATCACGTCCTACTCTGTAAGTCCTGAGCCAACATTAACAACACAAATTCAGAGCTTTATTGTGTTTCTACATAGTTTTTTACCATTTAAAGCTATGTTGCATTGCAGCCATTATTACAATAATATTTGTAATACTTTTTACTAGGGATGGCATGATACAGTTTTTTCAGTCCCGATACCGATACAGATACCAGCACTTTGGGTATCGGCCGATACCAAGTACCGATCCGATACCAGTGTTAAATACATTTTTAAGTTAAGTTGCAAAGTAAATGACAGCCAATCTCTATTTTAGGACTTAGATGCATTTTTTAAACCTGCTGCTGATAGTGTAGCCTGGGTAGGTTAGACATGGCTGATGCTTGACAGTAGACTTACAGTACGTGTGTAAATTAATTTAATTGGATTAGCCCCATGGATCGGTTACAACTGTCCAATTGTCACCGATACCGATCCAGCTATTTAAGTCAGTATCGGACCGATTTCCGATATCAGTATCATATCAATGCCATCCCTACTTTTTACATTGAAGAACAAGTATAGCCTACCCAGGCCTATTTAATTGGCGCCCGTGGGCCAAATGCGGCCCACCAACTGCCCTAATGATCAACACCATGAAATGTGTCTGAGTGACAAGTCCATACAGTACATGTGTGCACATAGCTCCTGTTAGTGAGGATAATGGTTGGGTATTGTACTAGTTACATTTGAACCCATACCGGTAGAAATACCTGGAATTTGGTGCCAAGAGTCTACCCAACTGTATTTGTATTTGTTTGTGTTTTTGTCTTTACTTTGTATAACAAATGTAATTTCAGTTATAGAACACCGCATTGCAAACTGGACAGATGTGGGCGTGACTGCTATTTTGTTGTGCAAAAGCCAATACGCCAGAGAGACTTGGAATTAGCGGCATCCTATATAATTCTATAGAAAACCTTTGCCATTAACTTGACACATTGAACATTAACTAAGCTGCAGGATGGATGCTCTTGTAGGCGCCCACGTAAATAATTGTTTTTCTGGCCCACTTGAATTTGTAATTGAATCGCCCTGGCCTACATGATAGATTACTGCCTCACACATATAAATCTGAACTAAATAAAAATTTCTCTGGGTTTGTCATTGGGTTAAATAAGGACCAGTTCCTAGTCCTTGACATATATATAATATATGCCTATATTAATACAGATAATAATATGCTAATAAATACATGTACATCTGCTGGGATCTGCAATTTAATATCTAAATATATCCTTAAATGTAAATTGCTTCTAGAAACTGGAAAGGTGTTTAGAATTCATTTAAAATAAAAATAACTGGAAAGCGACCTGTAATTGTGAAAAGCTTTGCCATTGGTGTCTTCCTGTCATAGAAGCAACAAGGGAATGGCATAATAGTAGCCTGTTGCTCCACAAGACACATTTTATTTAGTTTTATTTATTTTCTATGTGATTGTCAATGGATTAAATAGTAATGAGTACATACTATTTGAGATATATGTTTAATCTAATATTAGTTTAAATGTTTATATTATAAAAAATGAAATTGATAAAATCTAAATCAATACAGCTAATAATTCACATAAATATGTATAGCTCTGCAATCTGATGGGTTTTGCATAATATAATGTAAAATTCATATAAAAATCATATATATATACGCTAATATATGTTTTATATTTCCATTGCTTCTATAGACTGGATGCATGTTCATAATACATGTAAGAACTGTAATTGTAAACGCCTAGTCAACGTAATGCGTAAACCCTTGCTGTCATTATAGAAGCTGGAGGCAGAGACTGAGGGGCTTCCTGGCAGCTGGTTGGTGGGCTCAGTTCAGCTGGACACAGATGAGCTGAAGATGTCCTTGACGCAGGAATGCCAAGTTTGGAAACGATCGTTTGGCTCCGCCCTCAGTCGCCGTGCCTCAGCTGACACCAGTCGCGTCTTCTCATTCGTCGACGGGCTGACAAAGCGGCTGCAGCGACCAATCACAGACCTGGAAGATGTCCGAAGTGCCATGGCAGCGCTGCGCGAGGTCGGTCCATTCTGATGGGCCGGTTAATTGTTTGTCATTCTCATATGTCATCTGGGCTCGACCAGTAGTATTTGCTGGCTCTTTTGTAGGTGCGTGAGGCAGAGATTGAGGTGGAGGCGTCCATCGATCTGGTGGAAGAATCCTTTGCTCTCCTCAACAAACACAACATGGTGTTTAACAACTCATACACAGAACAGGTGGAAGGAATGAACTACGCCTGGAAAAGCCTCCAACAGCTGGTGAGAGAATAGAGTTTAAAGGTTTCAAATGTTTCAGAACATTGATTCATTATTTGCATTATTGTTTTTATATCTGTATATACAGTGTGTATACTGTACACTTAGATAATGGTCTCTGTTCTGTTTTTAGGTCCAACAGAACCAGGCCTATCTAGTCCGAGTTCAGCCCAGCATGAGATCTGACCTGCTGACTGGAGTTAAACTGTTTAGACAGCAGCTGGACACCTTCTGTTCAGAATACACCCTCAGGTAAACCCACACACACAGTTGATGTTGTAACAGACTTGCCATCACATCTCTATATATTGTATAACTTTGTACATCCTTGTGCATGTGTGTGTGTGTGCTCGTGAGTAGCGGACCAGCAATAGAAGGTGTGAGTCCTGAGGAGGCCAGTGAACGCCTCCAGATGTTCCAGATGGAGTTCGACGAGCTCTGGAGGAAACACACTATCTTCAGCTCTGGAGAGGAGCTGTTTGGTCTCCACGTCAATGGTGTGTTTCAGCCCGCCTGTACAGTATGTACCTGTACTGTCTGTGCAGTACCTGTGATATATACATGTGTGTGTTTGTGTGTTGCAGACTACCCAGAACTGCAGAGGATCAGGAGAGAGTTGTCTCTGCTGGCTAAACTGTACGGTCTATATAACAGCGTCAGGTCCAGCATAGCAGGGTTCTATGACCTGCTGTGGGCCGATGTCAACACAGAAAACATCAACAACACGCTGCTTGACCTCCAGAGCAGGCAAGTATCTCTACATTTGATTTATATACAGTAGTTTGACGTTTTTACATACTTTACATGAATAATAATAACAATAATATATCATATCATAATAATATGAATACAAAAACACGTGGTCACAACCTAGTCACAGTCCAGTTGATCTCTTCCTGTCTGACAGAATCCGCAAGCTTCCCAAAGCATTGAAGGATTATGAAGCGTACGGAGACTTGAAGAAAACCATCGATGACTTCAGTGAGACCTGCCCACTGTTGTCCATGATGGGCAACAAGGTGCCTGTCTGTCTGTCTGTCTGTCTGTCTGTCTGTCGTGTATGTACTACAATAGCCTGTCTGTCTATAATCAAGTGATTGTCTCCTCTCCTGGCAGGTCATGCTAAAGAGACACTGGGACAGGATCATTCAGATAACAGGCTGTGATATCCAGGTGCACTCTGACACCTTTTCCCTAAGGAACCTCATGGAGGCGCCACTGCTCAAATACAAGGAGGACATTGAAGTAATTACCCAGAATGCATCTCTGTTGTCTTTAGGGCACGGCTTATGACTGTATTAGAACCAAACTTGGAGGATCAATAAGTTGGAGCAGCTATAGGTTATAGCTATAATTCATGCTGTGCGTTCCCACGTTTCCCTACATCTTGAGTTTAATGAGTTTAGTGTTTTTATTAATGAATATTTGTTTTTAGAAATAATATTCCAAATAATACTATATGAATAATATTACATTTGTTGTGTATAAGTGACCATATGTGCTTGTGCCTGTGTGTGTGCGTAGGATGTGTGTATCAGCGCGGTGAAGGAGCGTGACATTGAGGCGAAGCTGAAGGACGTCATCGCAGACTGGAGTAGCCAGACACTGTCCTTCGCCCCCTTCAGGACACGAGGGGAACTGCTGCTCCGAGGGGCCGACACTGCAGAGAAAATTGGCCTGCTAGAGGACAGCCTCATGGTGCTGTCCTCATTGCTAGGCAACAGGTGAACCCAGGGAACTATAAATAAGTCAGGTGTATTATTATAGCGCTTAATCACATAGAAACAAACAGCACTCCCTTTGCCTGCTCCTCCCATCGGTCAAGGGAAACCTTCCCTAAAACATACACCAATACATAAATAAATAGGTTATTGCTTTACTACCTACATCATTTATGAAGTTTGTTATAGAATCAAATATGTTACAAGAGTAACTGAGAGGGAAACAGAGAGTGCAGGAATAGGAAAACTGAGAGAAAGTGTTAAATGGAATGCGTTTCTATAGCATTTATCTATAGCATTCACCCGTTCATACACTCCAACCAGTAACTTTTTGATCACCTGTCGCCCTGCTCTACCCACTGCTGTCCTTAGACAGACAGACAGACAGGCAGGCAGAAAGACAATCAAATAGCCAATAGACAGATTTCAAGTTGTCAGATAGTCAGAGAGAAAGCGTTTCTATTAACACAGTGTGTATGCGTGTGTGTGTGTGTGTGTGCGTGTGTGTACGTGCGTGTGTGTACGTGCGTGTGCGTGTGTGTACGTGCGTGTGTGTGTGTGTGTGTGTGTGTGTCAGGTACAATGCTCCGTTCAAAGCCTCCATCCAGCTGTGGGTCCAAAAGTTGTCCAACACCAGCGAGGTCATCGAGAAGTGGTTGTCGGTTCAAAACCTGTGGATATACCTGGAGGCTGTGTTTGTAGGCGGAGACATCGCCAAGCAGCTGCCGCAGGTTCAGATAACATGCTGCTGCATGTATATATACGGTATACGTATATATACACGCAGTATCTTTATAATTGTATTATTGTATGAGTGTAATTTTACCAGTGTTGATGTTGTGACCCAACCAGGAGGCCAAGCGCTTCCAGAACATTGATAAGTCCTGGCAGAAGATCATGCAGAGAGCTCACGAGGTCCCTGGAGTCGTGCAGTGCTGCGTGGGAGACGACACCCTCAGCCAGGTACATCTGAGCAAGGCACAGTCACTTTTACATCATGTTTGTAAACTGTATTTGAACTTCCTCTCCTCTCTCCTCTCACCTCTCTCCTACCCTACCCTCCCCTCTCCCCTCCCCTCCTCCCCTCCTCTCCTCTCCTCTCCTCTCCTCCCATCCCCTCCCCCCCTCTCCTCCCCTCTCAGCTCCTCCCTCACCTGTTGGAGCAGCTGGAGGTGTGTCAGAAGTCATTGTCAGGTTACTTGGAGAAGAAGCGTTTGGTGTTTCCTCGGTTCTTCTTCGTGTCTGACCCAGCGCTGCTGGAGATCCTGGGACAGGCCTCTGACTCACACACCATACAGGTGTAACACCCGTTCCATTTTCCTAATTTAATTACTACTATAACACTTATTGATTAGAACGGGCCCTGGGCTG
>JAODTR010001752.1:0-10226 GCA_025399935.1 Amblyopsis rosae
TATATATACATGTACTGTATACATTCATACATACATATATACACTATATATACATGTACTGTATATATACATATATACATACACTATATATACATGTACTGTATGTATAGTGTATTCATACATATATGCGCATGTATATATATCTACATATATACGCATATATATGTATATGTATATGTATATATATGTATATATGTGTATGTATATATATGTATGTATATATATGTATATATATATAAGTTTTTCATTTCAAGTGTTTCATAAACAAAAACTAACATTCTGAAAAACGATTATATTGTTATACGTTGAAATACTTTAAAATGTGTGTGTTATCTAGTTAAACCTTAATGTCTTTTTAGTAACCCGTAGGTTTTTAATCGTATCAATATAAATTGGTGTCTATTCCCAAAACTGAATTGTTTAGTATGAACACTGGTAAAATGATATCATTGGCTCAACGTAAACATTTTAGAGCAATGGTTTACACAAATAATTATTAAGCTTAATCAAGGTAAAAAACACTATTTGAGAAAATGAACAATGTTTACGTTGAATCAGGACATTCAATCTATCATCAATGGAACTGCAATATTTAATGTGTAACAACGTATAAATGTTGGATTAAAATAAGTTTATACTTTTGAATTGGTTTAAACAATATCCTTATATTTGGCACAATTCCAAGACATTAGGTTGACGTAATTCATATTTATACAATTGATCCAGTTGTTATAGGGTCAGGGTCAGGGTTAGACATAGGGTCAGGGTTAGGGTTAGACATAGGGTCAGGGTTAGGGTTAGGTGATGAGGAAGTGTGTAGGTTTGTGGCGGTATGAAACCCTTTGTGCGCTGGCACACTTATTAAAAGGGATTAGTTATATATAGAAAAAAACTAAACAAAAGGTTTTTTTTTATATAAGAATGAATTGGAAGTGGGCTATTTAATAAGATGTGGTTGCTGACAACACAGTTTTATATCCTAAAAATATATATGTGTTTGTAAATCACTTTCGAATACTTTTTTGATGAAGATTATTATTGATGAAGAATTAGCCTACTGCTTAAAAGTTTCTCTGCCATTAATAAGCTATTATTTTTAGATTGGCATTGACTTTGCATAACTTAATATTTAATATTATATATATATATATTATTTAATATATAATTTCAAAATTGTTTTATTTATCATGTTATAAATAATAAATGTATAAATTTTACAATCAAATTATAGTCAAACATTATAATTCTTGACCAAGGATCAAGCCGCCCCCACCCCCCCCCACTGTGAACTCTTGCGCCCCAGGTTGAAAACTTGGTTTGACTTAGCCTCCCTGCAATGCAAAAAATAGTTTGGTCTGTCAAACTATGTTTGATAAGGGTCGCTGTAGTGCATGTATTTGAAGCAGACAGATGATTACATAGATATAGATATAGATAGATATATACTTTATTGTCCTCTTGAGGAAATTAGTTTTGTGTTCTACAAGCCAGATACAGTTAAAGGCAACAATATGCAAGATATTACAGAAATAAATAAATAAATGCTAAAATACATAAGAAAACATAATAAACACATCTGAAGCATCGATCAGCAAAGTTCCATCCTTACTCCACAACAGCTTTTCTTTAAGTTTAAGAATCAGAGTTATAAACTCTTATTTAAAATCGGAATTGATACAGGCACGAAGGAATTCTTGAACCTGTGAACCTGAGACGACTGCAAAGTGAAAATCTAAATGTACAACAGATGCTTTTCTCCAGAACAGTGAGTACATTTGTCAACAGACAGGCAAATAACATTCTGTTAGAAATAAAGGCAGCGTCATGTTAGCAGGGCTAACACGTCACCAATATATCATTCAAACATCTAAGATAATGCGTTTATCATATTAAAGTGCAGAATTTCTAAGAACAAGATTTGAATCATTATCAAAGTGTTACTGGATGAGTGAAACATAATGACATAATGACATAAGCTCATGAGCTCTTTTATCGATTAACCACATTACAAAACAAGCAATAATCTAAATAATAATCTAATACAAAACAATAGTCATAACGGTCTCGAGCAGTCAGCTGCCCCAGACAGCGCCATCTACAGGTTGAACATATGAAGTTTGTGTAGGCTGCACCAACCTGTTTGACCACTAGATGGGGATGTTCCTGGAGATAACACACTAATCCTCTCTCTTACCCGCCCGCAGGAGGACAATAAGGCCCCTCCCCCGTTACCAAAGAAACCACCAGGGGGTGTGAGCAGCAGTCTGCGACCAGACAGTCTGGGAGAGGCCCCGCCCCCCCGGGCCACGTCCCGCCCCCTGCTGGCCCGGGGGGGCGGGGGGGAGCAGGGGGAGGCCCCCCTGCGGGGCGACGCCCGCCACAGGTTGCTGCAGGCCAAGCGCAGCGCCTCCTTCAGGCAGAACTCTGCCACTGAGAGTGCTGACAGCATCGAGATCTTCATCCCCGAGGCCCAGACCCGCCTCTGAGCCCTGGATCCCCAGACCTCCCTGGGCCCCCAGACCCCCTGGACCCCCTGACCCCACCAAGGACCTCCCAGACCCCACCAGGACTCCCCTGGACCCTCCAGACCCCACCAAGGACCTCCCAGACCCCAACAGAACGCCTCTGGACCCTCCAGACCCCACCAAGGACCCCCCAGACCCCATCAAGGACCCGCCTCTGAGCGCTGGACTCCCCAGACCCCACCAAGACAGCCCAGGACCCCCCTCTGATCCCCCTTCCGAGGACCCAGACCTCCCAGACCCCCCTTTGAGCACAGACCCCATTCGAGAATCTCCAACCAGAGACAGGATATCTGAAGCCAACAGCTGATACTTTAAACCAGTGGTTCATAGACATCTTTAATAGAATAAAATAACATATGAAAATACCAAACAACCATGACCACATATAAAAGTGCATGCACATTTTATTAAAGGCAACTTAACTAGAGTTAAAAAATAACTAAAAGTTATATTTTGCCCACAGTACAGTTTATTTAGACTTTGGCATCTGCAACCCCCAGAAGCATCTCACGAGTTCTTGGAGGTGCCCACCCCACAGTTTAGAACCACTGCCTTAAACCTAGAGAAGCCAAACCCTCAAAATCTGAAAGTGTGGAACCTTGACACCCCAAGAATGACCCCATGAAACCCAGCTGACAGTCAACCTCCAACGACTCAAAACAGGACCAGTTGCCATGGTTCTGGTCGTCTGTGGTGGACTGGCAGAGATCTCTCACTTCCAAACAGATGCTACCATTAGCCGCTCGTCACAGAACTGTACAGCATTTTAAGCCTGGGCAGCCATTTTGTGTCTTGACACCATTTCAGGCAGATCATTTGCAGCCTCAATGTGTCTCATCGTGGCTGAGATCATAGTTTCCATGTTAATGCAGTAGACAGCGGCCGCTCCCTGCCTGAATACAAAGGGCTTAACAGGTACATGTCCTCTGGAGACTGTGGAGAAGACAGTTGGTGAGCCTCAAAAGAATCTTCTTGTTACTTGTAAGTGAGCACTTTTAAGACCCAAGCCAATCAAAGGACAGATCTCACTTTCATTCTCCTTCTCTCTCTTGCCTTGGCGTTCAGAGATTCTGGTACGTGTTGAGCAGTGTAGCATCGCAGACTAGACACAGCTGTTAGCTTTTATATGTTCTTTATGAAGTGGTGGCTGTTCAAGACTAAGAGGCCCCGTTACACTGTGAGACTAGAGCGCCTTCCTGTGGTGAAGAAAGGAAACACGCCATGGATCCTACTAAGGAGACAGTGTGCTTCATCTTCTTTCATGAAACTTTTCCAGTGTTGGAGGATCATCAGCCAGTCTGAGATGATCTCAGATGTTTAGACCTTCCAGATCCATATGAATCAGTCCAGAGATGCACAACAACATCTGACTCTTTTAACACCTGTTACTTTCAGGTCTCTGGAAACACAAGACCCCGTGAAAACTCCCAAACCTCTGTTGTTTTTTTGGCCTAGAAGAAACGGGAGGTTTTTATGAGACAAAAATTTACCTTTCATTTCTTATTTCCTGGATTCTTGTTCTCAACATGTAGCATGACAATTTCAGAAGGTCTAACATACATTTACAAATATGTGTATTATGAGATTACATATTAAATATGTTATCTCCTCTTGAGCCCAGTAAGGGTTCCTGAAGGTTCCTAATGTGGGTCTGTTAGGGTGACTGTTGATGTTGAAGGGCTGTTTCTACCAAACTGAGTGTGTGTGGAAGCCCAATAAATAGTCCAACTCAGTCATTTTGAAGAAAAAAACCCACAAGAATCTTTAAGCATGACATGGTTCTCCTTTTCTAATATTTGAGATGAATTGTGTTAAAAACAATGAAATATTTTACTGGGAGATGTATATTTTATAAAATAACTTACATTTCTAGATTAGTATAGACTATTGAGTAGGGTCTACAGTGCACACACACAAGTGTACAACAACATATACAGTATCAAATGTGAAATTCTATTACAGTATTATTATGATCTAGAATATAGAATTGTGTGGCATATCCAGCTGTGAAATGTATTTAAAACTATATTATTACGATTATTATTATTATTATTATTATTATTATTATTATTATTATTATGCTCTAAATACCGTAGCGCTGGGTTTGGTTGACAGGGTATAAGTGAGGTCTAGTGTTAACTAGCTAGCTAGTCCTTGCTCTCCTAACCAGCTACATGTGCCTAACCTAGTTAGATATATGCGTATACACTAATATACAATCTGCAGAGAGATCGCTGTTCACGAAAACACTTTTATCGTGCTGACACTTTGTTTGTTCCTGTTCACGTTGTGCTTGTTTTAGCCTTTAGAATACTGTGCATCTTGTTTTGTGACTCTTTGAAGGATTCCTTCCATTGGAAATATGTTTGTGTTAAAGCCCCTACGGTTATTTACAGTGTTTTGGTTCAGAAGACAAACCACCAGCGTAGAAGTGTTAGGTTTAGGGTTAGTGGTATAAGCAGATGCAATGCTAGTTTTTTGACGTCGCTATTTGAAGGTTCGGGAAGGCAGAAACAGGCAGAACGATGCAGTGCGCTATGCTACCATCTGACCAGAGGGGGCGCCATCCTTCTCTGCTTACCACACTGTAAACCAAACGTAGCTCATGAGTCAATGCAACGGTATTGTCTGTAGTGGCTTTAAAGCAACACTTGAAATTGTGCCTATGAACATTGTGGAAATACTAATTAAAACATGAGTAGCAACAGAGTTTACGGTAGTGGAACAAAGAACCAGATTTTAACCTGTGTTACCTCTTGGCATGTACAGAATCCTTTTAATAATTTTTCACTATTAATATAAGTATTAAAAGAGCCGCGTTGTAGATGTAGTGCAGTCACATCTGATATGAACGATAGTATCATATTTAGGCCTAACAGTTTGTTGTGCTAAAAAACGAAGGCTCTGCACTCTGCTTGTGTTTCAACACGTAACGGAAACTGTTTTCAGTTTATTTGAGATGCACCACTGGCGAAGACACAGCATAATCATAAACATGACCTCTGACCTCTGTCTGTCTGTCTGTCCAGTGGACGGCTGTGACGGACAGCTGTCTGTCTGTCCAGTGGACAGCTGTCCACACCAGCAGGACCTCTGAGACACCAGGACGAGCTGTGTGTCTGCACCTATCTGAGAGGGTGGCCACATGTAGCAGTGTGTGTGTGTGTGTGTGTGATTGCACTGTGACAAAGACCTGAGAGCTTTGTAATTACAACCTCCTGTCCTGTTTACACACATGTACATACAGCTCTAAATATCTACCTGTTACTATTATTATCACTATGATTATTATCATTGAAACCATGGCTTGTTGCCATCATTCATTACTTAGATGTTAGTGTTGTCATAGTGACATAGTTCTGGCCAAGTGTAAAGACAAACCATGTTCTCTCCTGAGTCTGTGGGTTAATGCAGCGAGACCTCCTGCCCGCTACAGCTCCCTGGTTCAGACTGGTTCAGACTGGTTCAGACTGGTTGATCCCTGATAGACGTTACATTCAGAAACAATATGTAGTCCTGGATGTCAACTTTGTTTGCCATCATTGAAACACAATGCATGAAAACCAGTCAGGTAGAAGAGAGTCGCGTCGAGCTAGTGGCGGATTCTAGAAGCACCATATAAAACATATTTTAAATGGAAATCGATGCATTTATTGATTACTAATTACCAAAAATTTCAGTTATGTATCTGTATTTATCGGCAAAATTGTCTAAAAAGCACTTCCTTGAACTGTTTCACGTCTACATGAACCATTTAGACCGCTGAGAATTTAAAATTTTCATTGGCACGACCCTCTTCTCTGGCTCTGGTTATGCTAACCCTAACCCTTCCATTGGCACGACCCTCTTCTCTGGCTCTGGTTATGCTAACCCTAACCCTTCCATTGGCATGACCCTCTTCTCTGGCTCTGGTTATGCTAACCCTAACCCTTCCATTGGCACGTCTCTCTTCTCCATGGCTCTGGTGAAAACTACAGAAGCTCACTGAAGGTTGTGTGAGCGTCACTGATCTGGAGGCACACCAGAATAATGGTCATGTTGCGCTTTTATTTTGTACATGTTTATAATCCAGGATAATGATCATGTTGTGCTTTTATTTTGTACATGCCAATCTATTTTGTGTTTGTTATCACTGAAGGCCAGATCTAATGCACTGTGGCACCTTTTCTAATGGCTGATATTACTATGATGATTATAAAGCTATTTTAGCCAGTTAAATGAGGCCTGGTGTTTATTTGTGTAAATACCATCTCAGAGCACACATGAATGATCTTAACCAACTCAAGACTGCTGTTTCATGGACACATTGCGTTCATTTGGAAGCATTCCTTTTCTCATTGACGTCTTAACCATCTTGTTACATTGAGAAAACAGCTCATTGTCTAAACAATGTTTTTTATTTCCAGATGAATGCAATAAGTCTTAGTACTGTTTTAAAGGTTCTGAGACACCTGGACGTTCTAAATTCTATCATTAAAGCTTGAAGCATAATTAAAAAGGTACAGTAAATCATTCTGGAGGAAGCATGTATGGTTTATTTATCAGAACAACACCACCTCAGGAGCTCCTTCAGCCACAGGGTGCTCCCTCAGAAGCTCCCTCAGGAGCTCCTTCAACCACAGGGTGCTCCTTCAGAAGCTCCCTCCGGAGCTCCCTCAGCCACAGGTTGCTCCCTCAGAGCTCCCTCAGCCACAGGGTGCTCCCTCAGAAGCTCCTTCGACACAGGGTGCTCCCTCCGGAGCTCCCTCAGGAGCTCCTTCAGCCACACTGGAAATGCATTGCGGAGACTAGGATACTGTTGTTATTGGCATGTGCATTCTGCACCACTGTATTGCCATTTACAGAGTACCGGATTCTATCTTCAGCACGCTCAGAACAATAAAGTAGTTACCACTAATAGATTAGTGATAAATAGATAGATGGAGTATTTGATCTTTAGATACTATTACCCATAGTTTCTTACCATAGTCCAACTTCATCAATGATATATAGTCTAGGTATTATACCTTGTACTTTATTCAAATGCATTAGTCATCATTTCAATTCAACAATAATAACTATAACATTTAACTTATCAAATATAATTGTATTAAATCAATTGTAAAGCAAACAGAATAAAAAAATAAACAAATTTTATGTCACAGCTGTCACAAATGGTTACAAGTATAAAGTTCAACCACTGGAATAAAATGTTGATTATGTTGATTGTAACCCTCTGAGTTCTGTCAGATATTTAACAGGATTAGACCATGTTTTCGTATATGTTGTCATAATTTGAAAATTGGCTGAAGGAAGAAGGCATTGTCCCTCAACATGCCATCCCACTTCAGGGAGATGTTCATCATCGTGACATTAGGCTTTAGGAAATGCCAGGAGAGCAGGAGAAACACATGCCAGGAGAGCCTGCAGGAGAAACACATGACAGAAGAGCAGGAGAAACGTGGCAGCAGGGCGTTGTTGAGGGAATGCAGAGAAGCTATTCCTTTGAAACACCAGACAGGCCAGACAAGGGCTATAGTGATCATGTGCAGTTACAAATGCCGTTTTGGCCTCCATGGACGGAGCCGAGCCAGGCGTGGAGGTGGCTCCTCTGGATCACAGGACTAGCTGCAGCTTCAGGGTCCACACCTGGGCCGGGCTGGGGGGCAGCTCCGGCAGCAGGACGATCAGGCCACCGTTGGGGAACAGTGGAGACCACTTGAGCTCCCCGGGCTGGCCCAACAGAGTCACCTGGAGAACCAGACACACGGGCAGTGTGCAGCATGTTCTGGTAGCATGTTTTTACCATGTTCTCAAGTCATCATGTTATGTTAGCATGTTATATTCTCATGTTAGCATGTTCTGTTAGCACGTTATATTCTCATGTTAGCATGTTATGTTAGCATGTTTTGTTACATGTTATCATGTTATATTCTCATGTTAGCATGTTATGTTAGCATGTTATATTCTGATGTTAGCATGTTATGTTAGCATGTTATATTCTCATGTTAGCATGTTATATTCTGATGTTAGCATGTTTTGTTACATGTTATGTTAGCATGTTACGTCAGTGTTGTTCTAATGCACCACACTGCAGCCTGTATGTGACATCACTGAGAGGACACGCCCCTTGGCACTGCAACATCCAAATACGGTCCAATAGCGGGGATCAAGCACAAATGGGCGTGTCCTAAAGAACTCCAGAGTCTGGACATGAGCTCACCATGGTCAGGAGCGTTGGCCGAGGTTCATACAGGTGGAAGGTGGACTTGGGAGGTCTGGTCGTCATGGTAGCGTAGACAGCAGGGCCTTTAGTGGTGTACCTGCACCATGAGGTACAGGTCAGAGGTCAGGGGTCACAGGTCAGGGGTCACAGGTCAGGGGTCACAGGTCAGGGGTCTCACCAGACAGGCAAGGTGCTGTTCTCTGACTGGACCCTCCAGGGCTTGGAGCCGTAGATGGCCTCCCCGTTGGTGCGTAGCCACGCCCCCACGCCCAGCAGACGCTCCTCGAACAGCGGGGGAAGGGTCCCGTCAGGGGTGGGGCCCACGTTCAGTAGGTAGTTTCCCCCCAGAGCCACGGTCTGGACCAGGTCCTGCAGCCAGTGTATAGACATGTCCCACAGTGTATAGACAGGACCCACAGTGTATAGACATGCCCCACAGTGTATAGACAAGGCCGCCAGCGAGCCACGTCCCCCCCCCCCCCCCGTTACCTGAATGATGATGTGCAGGTCCATCAGCTCCTTCATCTGCATGTTTCTACGGTAACCCCAGGACAGCGTGTCCACAGACGTGCACTTCTCCCACTTGTGGCTGGGCAGCTGCCCGGGGGTGTACTTGTCCGCACAGTTGTAGAAGCCGCCATGTTTACAGGCACAGCCCGCCCCCCACCTGTCATTGGTCACCACTGTGTCCTGCAACCAGGAAGGGCTTCGCTATAACACTGTTGCTATTGGTCACCATGTAACCAGGAGAATTGAGAATTTGAGAGAATTAGGAACCTCCGAGGGGGGTTATTGAAGCGCCAACGCAGGATGAAAACATCATAACAAACCCAATCCAACACCACAACCTACTTTGACAGGACTGTCGTTGTAGAGCCAGCTCAGGAACTCAGTGGAGTTCCAGTAGGAATCTGGAGCCTCCCAGTCTCCATCAGACCAGATCACATCCGGTCGGTACCTAACAGACCACATGATGAAACCAGGCCACGTGATGAGACCACATGATGAGACTAGAGCAGACATCCCACATTATGGCTGATAAACACACTTAAACCCTACTAGGCACATGATATGACTAGCGTGTGATTCCCTACCTGACCACTAGGTTGTACAGCTCTGGCAGAAGCTTCTGGAAGACGAACTCCTGAGTCTTAAAGCCGTTCTTCTTGTCTTGCAGGTAGAGAGGGTGGAACCACTCGTACAGAGAGTTGTACAGCCCATAATGCAGAGAGCTGCAGGAGCAGGAGGCGTTAGTAAGCATGAGAAGCAGGTTAAGGTGGGGTTGTGAAGCCTTCTCAGACTAATGTGGTTGAGGGGCACAAACATAAACACACATCTGCTTCAGGTGGTCACACCCAGGGACCCAAATAAACACCCTTCTGCTTCAGGTGGTCACACCCAGGGACCCAAATAAACACCCATCTGCTTCAGGTGGTCACACCCAGGGACCCAAATAAACACCCTTCTGCTTCAGGTGGTCACACCCAGGGACCCAA
>JAODTR010001763.1:0-13364 GCA_025399935.1 Amblyopsis rosae
CTCTCTCTCTCTCTCTCTCTCTCTCTCTCTCTCTCTCTCTCTCTCTCTCTCTCTCTCTCTCTCTCTCTCTCTCCGCACGGGAGGCGGAAGGGGCATCATGTCGGCCACGCAGACCCACAAGGAGAGCGGCGAGGCGGGCTGGGGCTGCCTGGAGACCCTGGGCCTCAGCCAGAAGGAGCTGGTGCTGGCTGAGGCGCTGCAGATGGAGTACGACGCCCTGTCCCGCCTCAAGCAGGACAAGGGGGGCGACAAGGCGGCCGGTGCCCAGGAAGGCCACAGCGGTTCGGGCTCCAGTCCCCCTGCCAACCCCCCACCCTCCGCCACCAGCACGTCTTTCGCCGCGATGGAGCGTCCGCGGCCTGCGCACCTCCGTCCCGGCCCCAGCCCACCGGGGGGCAGTCTCCTCGGGGGCCTCTCTGGCTCCGACCCCTCCCTCAGCCAGCCGGGGGGCTCCCAGTCCCCTCGCTTGCCCCCCACCAGAGCAGCAACGACTCGGGCCGCCGACCACAGCAAGGAGCCCCTCTACATCCTGGAGAGCTCCTCGGTGCGTAAAGGAGGGGACTACCCTGCCTACAGCTACGGAGACACTCCGGGTTTGGGGTTGGGGTTGGGGTTGGGCGTGGGCTTGGGCTCGCCTCCCAAAGGCCTCCCCCATCTGCCGGACGACCTGCCCCCTGCCCTGCCTCCACGGAACCCCATATTCTCTCCCCGCGTGTCGGAGAGCCCATCGTTGCCCCCCCGCGGACCCCCGGCGCTGAGAGACGTGAACCTGTTCAGCCCCGACGTGGACCGGCCCAAGGTGCTGTGCGGGGAGCTGAACTACGACAACCTCAACGAGTCCATCTCCCGGCTCAACGTTAACCGCCAGGTCCCTCGGGGCCGCAGGGTCAGCGCCAGCGACCAGTCGGGGAAGCCTGTGGCTCGGAGCAAGACCCTCCCCCCTCAGGTGCCACCCAGGACGTATGTGCCCGTTTCCAATAGCAACAGGAACCAACGGCGGGTTTCCGCAGACCCGGTAAGAGTTCTCCCCAAGTTAAAACGGTTATTCATTCAGCTTTGAGAACAGACTCTCAATAATTATGTCTGTAGTTGGGCTTGAATTCTTTATTGGTAAATGTAAAAACTCTTTCAACATGCTAGCATAATCCACTCCCATGTAGACTTTGATAGAAGGGATGTGTTATTGTGTTATGCAACTTGCACTCCCAGTGACTCAGCTCCAGACTAGTATATAAGCTGTCAAACTGGTGCGACCGCTTGTAATCTTAAACCCTGGCCTTGCGATTGAAGTCATCAAAAGCTAAGCTATTCACCTTTACTCTACATTTTAAACAGTTTGTGAGCACATGAATGTCAGGAAGCTGTTATTCGTGCTTTATTTCAAATTAAAGGTAATTGTAAACAATGTACCTTTTTACACAGGCATGTCATAGCTGGGTAAACACGACGGCAGCTAGTAAAATGACTAATGGGTTTGATTTAGGTGTGCCAAGACCAGTACACCATTGTATTACACGTTTGCTAATCAACACACACCTAAATCAAACGGCGTCCTTGTGCTGAGTTCACAGAAGGCTGGAGGCGGAGTTAGGAACGTCGTCATTGTAACAAAGCGCACCTGGGCGTTTCTTATAGTCAACTCTTTTGCTCCTGACACCGCATGCTTTGTCTCCTATGTTTGCCTACTTGTTTGGTTATCGTGCAACACACACCGTATACATTCATTTCGTTAATTAATTTCAAACATACACATTTGTATGTTTATTTTGTTTTGGGTATTTTATTATTAAGTTGTATACGTTAATATATTTCCCTTCCACTTTCCATGTTGTTTAAAATGGTACCTAATTAGTATTTTTTTCAGCTGCTATGTTTAAACTATGTTTATCCTGATACCCTTTGCACATCACAACCCCTGTTCTTGAGCATTGTTTTTGTATGTTTCTATACAGCAACATTACTGTTCGGTTTAAGAGCCAACTCATTTCTATGCATTCAGTTGTGTCGTGCTTGGTCTAGTCCAGTCAACATCACAGTCAACATCACAGTATTTATGTTCTTTGTGTGATTGACAGGTGTCTCTTAGCTCCAGAATGAATGGCTTCGGCTATGAGCTCTTCCAGGTGTCTGAGGAGAGAGATGAAGAGGTGGCTAGTTTTTGTCATATGCTGGACATGTGAGTGACACACACTCGTGTGTTTTTATTTGAAACAATATAAGCAAAATGAGATCATGTCTTTAAATGACACAAAACAAGTCTGGCACCAAAACTAGTGTCTGAGACCGTATCTGATGAAGTGGCAGTTAAAGCATTCCAACAGGTGAACATTCAAATGCACTGTGAAAATGCACTGAAATAACCTTTTACTTGCTTTAATGGTTATTGTACCGACACTGTAATTGGATTCTGTAATTTCCTGAAGAGACGCCTTACATAGAAGAACACAGATGGCACACAGAAGGATTTTAGCGCTCTAATAGGAGTTTAGCTCTCCTTTTAACAAAATAATAGGTACCTTTTTATGGTAACTTTTATCCAGTGAAACAGTATTTTAACTGCTTATTTAAATTGCAATGTTTACAGTTTATCTTCTCTGTAAATTAAAGGTCCTATATACGATATTTAAAACAAAAAATTATGTTAAGTTATAGTGTTGTAAATGCATCCTGAGCAGAGAATGACCTCACACACTCTTGAGCTACTCCTGGCCGAACTAGTGCACGCCATATTTTTTTTGGTCTGAGATGCTTAGAGCGACATCTAGTGGCAGACAAGATTATGAATAGTTCCTTAACACTAGAACCACTAATAATTTCTGTATACCTAAAACTGCCTAAATTGGGTATAAATTTACCTGTACGCCTAGATATTGTATTTCTACTTCCAAAATTGACTTGTATAGGTATAAATGCCTGTTTTTAATCTGGATTTATTTTGACTATATTTAACAATATGGAGTGCAACACAACACAATTTTAGGAAAAGTCGAATTTGGGGATTTCAATGCATTATCATAACAGTTATGACCAATTGAAAAACGGACACGAGTAAAATTTACCCTGTGGCGGTTCTAGTGTTAAAGGAATAAAGTGTCTAAGATTTAGTTGATTAATATTCTAAAACCTTTGTGTTTCCAGCAGAATATTTCCATGTTTAATGTACACGTGCATAATATCAATGCAGAGTTAGCATAGTCATAATGTAATTGTACAGCGGTGCGGAGGCCGTCCCGCTAAACAGAATTATGTGTTGTTTCATTTTGGTGTGTGTGTGTAGATTGCGGTCGGCCTACCCATGTGGCGACCGCTGTAAAAACACAGGCTTTGTGTGGTCTCCATCGGTGGGCCACGACGAGCTGCAGCAAGGCTTGGGAGTCGGAGTGAAGGTCACTGTGATCAGCGAGCAGTTCAGAGAACCTCTCACCTTCACCTGCGACGGTGAGACCCCCACCTGCATCGATGTGTGCACGTACTTAAGGAGTAGCTACAGATTGATTGACACTGTGTCGCACGGTGCCATTATACAGCGTGTTTTCAAGACACGCCCACATACATGCTCCTATAATGTACAGTGGCGTTGGCTTGGCTTGGACAAAGGGGATCCTTGTGTGACTTCAGTCTTGAGTCATACTCAAACACGCGCACACACACACACATCCGCCGTGGGGTATTATTGATGATGCTGTGATGGTTTATTGGCCAAGACAAACCAATTAGCTTACAGTAGAGTTTAGCCAAGCATAATATACTGTGTGCATATACTGTGTGTGTGTGTGTATATATTATATTATTTATGTATGTATGTATACACTGTGCGGGCACACACAAACTGTTCAAAATTTTTTGTCAAAATTGATCAGAGATACAGTAAAGACATTAATTTTAATGTTGTAAATGACTATTGTAGCTGCAAACAGCTGGTTTGTAATGTAATATCTATACAGGCATACAGAGCTCCTTCATCAGCAGCCATCACCCCTGTGTTCCAATTGCACATTGTTTGCTAATCAAGTTAATCATTTTAAACGTCTAAATGATAATTGGAAACCCTTTTACAATTAGGGTAGCACAGCTACAAACTGTTAAAGAAGAAAAATAGCTGGCCTTCTTTTAGATTAGTTGAGTATCTGGAGTATCAGCAAATGTGGCTTCCAGCACAGGCTCAAAATGAGCAGAAACAAAGGTTTCGTCTGATGTTATCAGTCTATTCTTGAAAGATGAAGGCTATTCCATGCGAGAAATGGCCAAGAAACTGAAGATCTACTCACTACAAACTGGCTGTAACCAGAATAAAAAGGGGAGGGAAAGCCACGGTGCACCACTGACCAAGAGGACCAAGTACCATGAGTGTCTAGTTTGGCAAACGGGCTCCTCAGAGGTCCTCAACTTGCAGCTTCATTAAATGGTACCCACAACACACCGGTCTCGATGTCAACTGTGAAGAGGAGACTCTGGGATGCTAGCTGCCTTGTTTTTTCCTCTGACCAATATCTGTGTTCTTTTACCCACCATAATCTTTGCTTTTGGCCAGTCTGAGATATGGCTTCTTCTTTGACACCGCCTATAAGGCCAGCATACTTTTTTAACTGAAAAAAAAATGAACACCCAAACTTTTGACCGGTAGTGTACATATGTGTGTTTATACATACAGTATACCATGGAATATCCGTTTAATGTTTTATCAACGCAGGCCGTGGCAACAGGAGCATTTGATGGCACGTTGCTTTCCAGGTTGGCTTTTCTATGCCATTAAACACAATAATTCAAAGGTGGAACCTTTAGATTGAGAGAGAGAGAGGGGGAAGAGAGACAGAAAGCACAGCTGAGGTTCCCTTCACTCCATAAAGGAGTGTGAAAGCCTCTGAGTCAGAGCAGGCCGAGCACAGAGGTGCCTAACCCCAAAGCCCCTCCTCCCAACCCTGCTTATCGCTGCTGCAAAACCCCCAACCCCCATTCCTCCCACACACCTACATTTCTCCAATATGAAATGAGGAAGATGAAAACGTGCATTTATTCCACAAGTAAGGACGCATTGGCCTCTCTCTTGTTTGATCTCTTTATTTTTTAAACATTGTTTTATTTGTATAAAAGCATGTTGCTTTGAGATCCCCCACTATGAGAGGGGGAGAGAGACTGAATGAATGCTGGCACAGACGCTTCTAGCCTTCTGTATTCCACCTTTGTGTTTTCCTCATTCTCCTTCCCTCTCTCTCTGGTGTGAGTTTGCATACTGCATGGTGATTAGCGTGCACATTATATGTCAGCGACACACTGGGTCCAGGGTGCTTAAACACTTGCTTTGCTTGTGAACAACCAATCATGTATGTCTGTCTGTCTCAACCACCCACGTCTTAATCAGCCTCTCTTTTGTAAATGCTGAAACCACATCAAATGCTGTATACCCATATGAAGAGGTACACTGTATTCTGAGCAGTCTTGTTTCTGGTCTGGTTTCTGGCAGGTTCCTCTACGGTGGACCTCCTGATCTACCAGACCCTTTGTTACGCTCAGGATGACCTAGACCACATAGATGTGAATGACTACCTTCTCAAAGTCTGCGGACAGGCAGAGTACCTCAACAAGTACATATTTTTTTTTATGACTTTGCTGATTCCTACTGTTCACATTATGCCCCATTTGCTCTATAGTACACTAAACCTATGTATACTACACGAAACCTGGCATTCCACCATTTTAAGTGTCTGAATACTAACTGCAGGATTTATACACTTTATACTGCCCTCAAATTCTCACAAGCAGTGGAAAGTATGACTACTATATTGTAAAGCAAATAACCATGCACATCACCTCTGCTTGTGCCAGTATGACCATAAGGTGAAGTGCCAGCTAAATCTGTCTACTAGTACAAATTAAACGGAAGCCAACACTAACAAATACTGTATGTATGTATCAGTAACTACTGGCATGTGGAATTGTGGGACTTTTAGTTTTAGGACAATACAAATTTGAATGAGATTAAACCACCTATAACGAGGCCTTGCCATTTAAACAGTTTGCACCATCCTTCCTCTGTTCCTGCACACACTTTCACTCGTCCCTTTATGGGCAGACGGCCCATCCCCCTCGGTGGAGCCGGGCCAAGGGGCAAGCTTGGCTGCTCCGTGCCCAGTACAGCTACCACGTTCTGGGCTACTGCTGAGACAGTGGAGCCCCTATCTCCCCTATTTGCCTCATTAGGGAACAGTGCCAGCTGTGTGTGTGTTGTGGAGCCAGTAAGCATTAAAGCCCTTCCCCACACCAGGTTCCACATGGTCATGGGTGTGAGACATCTGTACATTTCAGACTCTTTGCGGCTCATTAATCATCACTATGAAGCATATGAATTGACATTATGTGGTGAATTGCATTATTATATATTTTTTCCCCGAAATAACAGTACATAATATCATCCCAGTTTTAAGATTAGCTATGTTTTAAACAAACCACAATGGCCGATACATCTTTATCTCCAATCCTAAACCCAGCATCAAAGATTTACATTAATTTGGAATTATTTAGCCTTAATATAGTTTGCCAAAAAAATGTTATTACATTTTATATTTACGGCATTTAGCCGACGCTTTTATCCAAAGCAACTCGTTAATTGGACAGGTCATACACCAGCTACCAATATAATATCAGAATAGTTACAGCATGTTGTCATCATGTTTACTACTATGCCAATATATATACTGTTAAAAAAAAGGTCCTAGTGGCCTAAATAAGCAAGTGCCTAATACTAAAGTCATACATACTTTTTTTTTTTGTAGAGATAAAAAAGAAACCTGAGTAAAACTATTGAGTGCTAGGAGGTGGAGTGGTCGCTAGATGAGGTATCGAGGTGGATTGTGAAGAGGTTTGTCTTGAGTCTCTTGCGGAAGATGGGTAGTGTTTCAGCAGTCCTGAGACGGATGAGCGAGTCTTGAGACCCCGTAGAGATGGCAGTGTCAGGCGCGGTGGCGGTATAAAGTGCTCTTGTCGGGATTTGGAACCGGACCATTGCTTGGAGGTAGCTCGGGGCAATTTCTTTACGGTCTTGTGGGCCAGTACCAGTGTCTTTATTCAAGTCTTGTGGGAAAACCAATAACTCGGGTTGTTGTTGGTTTTATTCCATGTGATGTTAAAAAGACCTATCAAATCCCTATCAAGTTACAAACGTGTCACATGTTTGCAAATCCACATACTGTATCTATATTAGTGGTTGCTATCTTAAAATATAACATGACATAGATGCCTTGTTAGTTTTGATTGAAGTGTTTTGTAATAGTGTCATAAGCACAAATGCACCAGCCTCATCTGGAGAAAATTTTTACGCCATGCCTGTTTAATTTTGTCTATACTAGCGTGAAAATATAATACATTCTGAATGTGTGATTTACCCATTTACACTTAAACTGACAGTTTGTTGACAATGTATTATAATAGATGTATATCTGTCATAATATTTCATGACACGATGAAAAGAGCCTCTAAGCATTTCTCAGCTTGTCTGCAGGCAGCGCATTCAGCTCCAGCTGGATCAGTTCAGCCACATGTCTAGAGAGAAATGGGGTGGGCTGAGCAGAGCTGAGAGCCGGCATGGTTTGCGGTGCAGTCTGGCCGCCACACGCACTTAGAATAACATTGTAGGGGTCAGTTGTGGCTGCTTCTCCACCAGTAATACTTAAAGTTATGTGCACCCCACAAGCCACAATGGGGAGGGGGGAAAACTCCAAAATTATGACTGGGTCACACTTCCTACAAATGCAACAGCACTCTCAAAGAAAATGTCGGACAATGCGTAGACTAATGCAGGTGTATGAGGTTTGGGTTTGTCTGTTTGAGAGGTTGTACAGCTGTATGTATTTATTTTGGGGCAGATACAAAACACTGTATTGTGTGACTATGTCCTGTGTCATGTGCAGGATGTGTGTGAAAGCCCGATAACCTGTCGCAGTGAATAGGCGAGTAGGAAGGTTTCCTGCTCAAGTCAGTCTCCCTATTCTCTCCTTTTAAACAATAACGTTAAAGGCCGTTTTCAGACTTTGTGCTGTAGTTAAGTGGTTGTCGCATAGGTTGACAAACACACTTGATTTTTTTTTTTTTGTGTAGACATGACGACTGTAATGTGCATAATAAAAATTGTAGGCGTTTCTTTGCTTGAGCAAAGAACAAGTGACCATGCAGTTGGACTTTGTGGCTAATTTTCAACTCTGTGTAGCCTGTGTTAATCTACACAATGCAACAGATGACCCAACACATGTTTTGTGCATGTGCAATTGGCACACTGACTGCAGAAAAGTCCAGAATGTCATTTTTCAAGATTAAAACTGCACATTCCATAGTGGCCTTTTTATTGTGACCAGTCCAAGCTACACCTGTGCAATAATCAGATGTTTAATCAGCATGTTGATTCAAATGAATAGCTCATTATAATGACCTATTCATTTGAATCAGGTGTGTTCGAGCAGGGAGACATCTAAAACATGCAGGGCAGCGGCCCTTCAGGTCCAGGATTGGGGACCACTGCTTTAACCTGTTGTAAACTAGACTTTAAACCACATTGAGAGAGAAAAAAAATGTTTATGCATAGAAGTAGATCTTTCACTCATGAACTGAGAAATGGAAGCAGAAGTGTTTTAATTCATATTTTTGTTCAGTATGCATATCAAACCTCTGCACTGGTCTAGCATAATGTATTACACTGTGATGCTTTTTCACCAGTGTCCCCATTATGCATATTTGCATAAGTGTGTTGTAACTGCAGTTCAACTGCAAAAAGCAGCATATACCTGGTGGATGTAAGCATGTTACATGGTGTAACACAGGGGCAGGCGTCTGTTATGTAATATTATGCATTGAGAATCCAGTTCAGTGTAACTCTGTCCCTCTCTCCAACAAAACCGCACATTAGCTTCATGTTATCAACACAGTTAAAATTCTATTCCATTTGATGTTTGTTGTTGTTTATTTTATGAGTCATTCTAGCAGTAGACACAGGCACAACTTACTTTTAGTTGTATAAAGTAATTTTTTAAACTTAAAGGTCAATTAACTTGCTAAGTATTATACCTTTAATTCCTTTTCACTGGTTTTGAGCTAAAACATTTTTATTTAGTCTTTCACTCCCCTTTTCACATTCCCTCTCTGCCTGTCTTTCTGGGCCAGTGGACAGACCTTAGCAGGTCTGGAGTACGTCCAGCTGTGTCTGAAGTTTGACTGGGACATCCGGCTGTCTCTCATCAAGCGCTCCTCTGTCAACACAGAGCTGGCTCGCACGGTTGGAACACATACACACACACACACACACACACACAGACACACACACACACAGACACCTCTTGGTCTTTTGGAAGGGTTTTACCTCTTTTAACACTCTGCAACTTCCTGAATCTATATGACTGACAGATAGAGGATGACGAGACCCAATCCACCATGAACCACAACATAGTCCTCCAGGAGAGGCCAATCAGACAGACCATCACGAGGTGAGAGGGGATTTATTGGCGTTAGCGGTTTGGGAGTTCCTGCTGATGTGAATAGATTTAGAGAATTGAAAGTAAAGTATCACTTCTTTATTACGATACACTATACACAGTTTAAAGTGTTTGAGTCTGGGAGATTAACATTTCTACAAGTGAAGCTCCCCTGATGACATATTTTGTTGTGTATATTTTGTCGTTAGAATTTTACCATAAAATGTTATACCTGTTCTATATTTGAGTCACAATTTGTTTATAGAAATGTTTTCCCAGAATGTCTTTTATTGACCTTTTTTATACCTTTATTTTCTTCAGAGAGGCTCTGACACTTCTCCTAGACACCTTTCATAACGAAGCTGAATCCTTCCTCTTCCTTACTTCAGAGGTACGCCACTGTGTGTGTGACTGTCTGTGCGTCATTCATTCACACACAGAGACTACGTACAAAATATGCAGAAGGTCTAGACTACATTTCAAGCGATCTTCCCCCTCTCTTCATGTCGTAGGTGGAATTGCCCCTGCATGTGGAGCGTCTCGTCCAGTCAGTGAAGGCGCTGTGCAGCTCGTTAGCTGCCGTGGAGACACCTGACGTGACCGCTGCCCTCAACCAGCTCCCAGCATGTCCCTGTCGCCTACAACCCAAGGTTTTGAAGGTAGGCAGGCTCCCGTAATAAGTCTTAATTTCCACAGCATCCAACATCAGTAACAGCTCAATGGCTATGTCAAGTTATCTTTTGCAGATTGAGAATGAACTGCTTTTATTTTCTCACTATGTTTCTGTGTGTGTATTTCCCAGGATGCTTCAGTACTGGCTATCAGAGAGAACAGAGGTGCATAGCAGTCCCACACACACTACAACACTGTGCCCATTGCTGTCCCATTCTAGAATCAGGCCACTCACTTGGGTCTTTGAGACTAACTGAAATGAGCTTTTGCATAGTTGCCTCTGACTGGTCTTGTTGGGGTTAACGTACACAGATTAATTGTAATTGATGAGTTGTCTAAATGTGAATAATGTTTTAAGCAGAGTATGGACCTATGCATTTGCAAAGCATTTGCCTATGCAGAGAACAAAGTCTGCATTCACGCACCGCATGAGAAGGGTAGCTCTATGCCATGTGGCCTGTTCTTCCCAGCATTTTTACAGTTTAGAAAACATTAGGGAACAACAATTTATTCATTTAAAAAGGGCACGTTACATATTCCAAGAAATGATGACCTTTGTTTTTCCTTATAGAAAAAGTGGTGGAGAAGTTGACAGCCGCCATTTTGGATCTGGTGGAGCTCTACTGTAGCACGTTCAACGCTAACTTCCACACCACGGCCCAGAACCACCGCTGCACTGCGCCCATCCAGGAAGCCGGCATGGTTACGAACGTGCTGTCATTCGACATCCACGCTGCTCATCGCATCCCCATCACCTGGGCTGCAAGGTACTGAACAAGCACATGTACACCTACATACCATGGCAGTAGGTAAAGGCAGGCTATGACACACACACACAAATAATTAAGACACTTGGCCAATATAGTTTAATAGTTCCATTAATGTTCAAACGTCTTAACAAAACGTGCAAAAAGCGCCAGTATGAAATCTTAACAGTTTACACAGCGCCCTGACGGAAAGAAGATACTGGAAGATCCAGTCATTATGAGGTCTCCCACACAGTACGTACCAGCTGCTGTGGCCTGACCTCATGGCTCTAATCCCTGAGATTACAGCGGCGTCGGAGAGCGTGGGCGAGTGACGGACGGCTACACCTCTGCTTTACCTTCCCGTCATCCCTCACTCTTGTGCCTCTGTGTTCCATCCCCCTTGCCTCATTATCTTGTCTGCACTCTCGCTCTCTTTCTCTCTCTCTCTCTCTCCCCCTCCTTCTTGACCCCTCCCTACTGTTCTCCTTTCCTCTCTGGCCCATGCCTCTGTTGGCGTACTCGGGGCTCTGCCCAGCCCTACCCATTGACTCTGTGTCAATGCTTTGCTGTGCCCTCCCTGGCATGGCTCCATATGCCTGCTGGCAGAAGACACCATGCCGCGCCCACAAATTACAGTGTGACCCCTCCTTCTCCCCCCTATTGCCCCCTCCCGTCGAGGTGCAGGAGTTGTTGTTCAACCCTGTAGTGGCCGTGTGCGCTGAAAGCATTTGTCGGGATACAGTAGCAGGCGCTAGCCGTCGCCCGGGCCACGTGGAACCACAACACCAATGGAGGGGGTGTGGCTCAGTGTGCTGCAATGGCACAGCTGTCGTGCCCCCCCCCCCAACAAAAGGATGGCTGCCTGGGAACCAAGCTTGACCTTTGATCTCCTGGAAAGCGGGACTACTTGGAGCACTTGGTTGTGCACCTGGCTGCTGCCTCTGTCAGACACCCTGTGTGTGTGTGTGTGTGTGTGCGCGTGCGTGCGTGCATGCGCGCGCCTCTGAAGGTGTATGAGTGAAATCGGATTAAGGATTGAAAATGAAACCATAAACTATATATAGTTACCATATAATGCACTCACTGTACTGCGAATATATCTATTAATAGGTCTGTAGCTTTAAAGTGGACGTTAGTTAGCTTGGCATATGCTTACTTGGCCTTCCAGAGTCGCAAGTTGCTAGAATTGGCCCAAGGGGCCCCTGTAGCGCAGTAAAAATGAAGCACTTCCAATTTGAGAATACTTTTCATTTGACTCAGACTGAATCCAGCTCTGTGAGGTGATGCTGGATTTTCCTTTAAACCCACGGCCTGCTCATTGGAAGAATAATCCCATATTTGGTTTCTCCTGGGAAAGACATTTGTATGTTAGTCACAGATGAGGGACAGTTGTGTTGGATACGCTCACATGTTAGCACATGAATGTGTTTATTTTTTCTTTTTATAATTTATTCCTAACATGTCCTTTCCTTCATCCTGCACTGCTTTCAATTGACTTGGCATATTAGTTAAATGACACGGGTTATCAAATAACCTATATCTTTTTACTATTATGCTAATGGGAGTCATTTTGGCTAGGATAACCGTTATCCTAGCCAAAATGACTGTTCAGTTTGAATACATTCCCCACAGCCAGCTTCAACATCCCTCTGATTACCACAGAAGTCACTCAAGTGACTGTCATTCGTCTTCATTCTCAGCTATGAAGGCTTCTTCCTGTCCTGCTCTTTGACCCATGGAGGGGAAGAGTTATGTGCTCCTCAGCACACCAGTAAGCAGTCTGTCAGCAAATACCTCTTCCATTTGGTGGTCTGGGACCAAAGGTGCGTACCTACATTACTGTGGCTCTACCTTTATCTGTGTTGTAATCCCGCAAGCACACTGATACTCATGTTAGTCTATACATTACATTGATGTTGTTTAGCATTGTCACCTGTGGCCCATCGGTATACTACGACGAGAGTTCAACCTACCAAACATGCTAGATTCCACTTTTCAAGGAATGCCTGTGTTGACAAACTCTGCCTGCCCAAATTGGTGTAAAGACGATACTTTGACTGTGATGAAGATGCTGGTTAAGTCGATGTTAACTTCATTTGAGTTCATGCGCGTCGCCGGCAACGCAGGCCCCTTGATGTACCTTACCCTGATGTTCTCAGATGATTTCACAAATGATTATAATAATAATAATTATTGCAGGGTGGACAAGGAATGCAAATAGTCTTTATTTAGGCTTCATGATGGGGCTTATAATTTAGCCAAATGTTAATAGCTGCATTCCATTTTATTTAACAAAATAATATAGGCCTTTATGAAAGCAATAATTAAGCTATGATTTGATGACATACTCATTTATTTTAATTTTGTAAATGCATGGGACAAAAAACAGCGTGCATGCTCCTATCCTATACACCAGGGGTTCCCAACCTTTTTTGGACTACGGACCGGCAGGCATATTTGAAATATCTTCGCGACCCGGTGTTCTGAC
>JAODTR010001774.1:9026-35069 GCA_025399935.1 Amblyopsis rosae
AGCCCCTTTCACCCCCCCCCCCCCCCCTCGCCTTTGAAAGACGAGGACACTGACAATTGAAACATGAATGAGTGGGAATGCATTAAGAATTTCCACAGGGGACAGCAATTGCAATTTTGATAATAAATACATGTAACACAACATGTATAAATACACTTATTTAAAGTGTAACTGCACCCTAAATGGTGTGTTTTGAGATGTATAGGAAGTAATAGGATTTACCTGTGATGAGACACATCAATGCTGGTATTAATATTGACCAAATTCCTATTTTTATAAAAATCTGCATTTTATGTGCTGAAAACAGACCTATATGTCATATCTGTTAAAATCACCCCACGACCTGGCTGGTTTTCATCAGTACACTTAGGACACTCATACGTCATCAAATTGAAACGTTAACATTAATGTTAATGTACACCCCCCTCTCAGCCCCTCCCCTCCCTAGTTGTAGAAGTTGTAGTGGGTGGAGTCAGGCTCAGAGCTGGGGTGTAGTTTTTATAGTAGTAAAAGGGGAAGTGACCATGGACTTTCTATTAAGACTCACTGAACCATGCATACAATAATAGCTGTTAAAATCCAATATGACTCTCATTATATATACAGTGTAAAGGTACACTGGTATATATTGTACCGTAACAGATACTTACTTTCTTATTCTGACCTCATGGGCTACTTTAATATTTATTTTTATGAGGTGTTGATAGTGATCAAGATATCACTACTAATATCAATTCAACAGTTACATGTATTACGTCCACGAGTGCTGACTGCACTGTTAACTGTTAAATTCATAAAAATATTATGAGTCTGGCTCTCCATTACCAGTAGCCTACTGTGATTAGCATGTAATGTGGTGTAATTATTCAAATATAAATGGCACTTAGCTTCTTTATTTAAAAACATTCATTCATTAGTAACTGTAATTACTCTGCAACTTTTGAATAGTGATTCGTGACAGCACACACAAGGAGAAATGTATAGGGATATGAGTATTTAGTGCTCTATATTTGACACCAGAAAATATAGCCAAACATCATTCTTCTGTGTTAATTCATCCTTTGTGGTCGTCATACAGTATATGCTCTAATCTCTAACTGATTTCTGCATATGAATACAGAATGTGTAGGCAGCAACATAAGATATTGATAGTGGTACCAGGACATGTCCTGGTTTCTGTTATTATGTTTGTAGTCCAAATACAAACATACTACTATTGACCAATCACGTTCATGTGGATACAAACAAGGTGGAACTTAAAGCAATCTTGGAAAAAATATCTGAAATGGTGTGACGACAATGTATCTTTTTATTAGCAACTCATCACCAACTTCATTCATGTGTCTTAAATAGAACATTGGATTGTAAACAATGACCAGTGGACAGAAGTCTTGGCGACGCTGCGGAGGGATATTGTTTTGGTTTGAGCTAAAAGTTAGCAAGCGTTATCGAGAATAACCCGGCTTTTAATCGGTATCAGACAATGTAGCCGATGGGTCCTGAGATTGTATATGACCTAGAGATGTTTCAGTATATTAAAGAGGTTGAAACAAAGTAGGAACACTATCCATCATGTCAGCAGAGGTTATCGGAAGACCAGGGCCTATTTGAGGCCATCCATAGATGGTTCCATAGATGGAGTTCACAGCAGAATATGCAGATTAACTCTTTCTGTTAGAGAAAAGAGTTGTGTACTGATACTCACAGCTAATTAGCCTACTGTTCATTAAATGAGAAACATCCTACACAGTGCAGACACTGGGAGATGTATCAAGAAAAGGTGTTTAGTTGCCTACCCATATATTTATATGAGCCTTCCTCATTGGCTGGGTGCCAAACTATAATTAGTGGGAACAGTGGAGCTGGTAAATGTAGCCTACTATAGCTGTCATGTCAATTATACGCAAGGAACATAATGTAATGATGATTGCATTTGTCATACATTTATTAATTAAGCGCCATAACTTTTGTAAAGACTAAGCTATCTATGCTATTGCTAATTCATTACTACATGTTAGGAAGATATACATGAAAGTCTTTATCCACAAATGGCCATCAGTGGTGAATAAGAAGTAATGCTTTTTCACAGAAAACAGGGCAGAAGAAACAGGGAGAGAGAAAGAGGAGTTGCATTGCGTGGTATGGGGTATGTTTAGAAGAGTTTGACTGAGAGTGTTCCCGTTGTTGCTCTGACTGTCGCCGCTATCTGCATCTCGACAGCTGTGGTGGGCTTACGTTGACTATAGGGTCGCCTGAACGCAATGGGGCCTGGGGTCTAGGCTCAGCATCGACACCACTGACAGCAGGCCTCACCAATCACCAATCACTTCAATGATTCTTTGACAGGGATCCTCCTCACATCTTGTGTCTATGGGCAAGCAGGAATGAAAAAGGTTCACTACCTGTACAGACATAACAACAGACAGTGCATGAACACTGTGTGCATGAACACTGTATGCTCTTGGAAGCACGTAACACATCATTTGTTTGAAGATACAGTCAGAGGAGGAGTCACACATCACAATGTAAGGCATTTTTCAAATGAAATAAAATACTACAGGAAACAAACAGTAGGTGCAAAAAATAAAAGCTTTATTCCAAAAACAGCAAATAAAAGGGAAACATTTGTTGCTGTAGTCATGCCTGGAAGCTGGTGACAGCAGGCAGTCAGGCAGTCAGGCTTTGACAGGAGAGAAAGCAACAGTCAACACATTCACATGCGTTGCAAAAACAAACCTTGTGGGTGTTTGGGGTGGCTCCTCTTATAAGAGTGCTGATTGCTGATGCCTGCCAGCTTGGTTGATTAGACCCCCTCCTCAGCTGGGGGTCCAATGTCACAATCTGCCCAGAGCTTCTGAGTGTGGCCCGTATGCTATGAAGATAATGTTATTGTTGCATGCACTTCACCAGTGACCAAATGGACAGAGAAATTAGTATAACATTTAAAATATATAACCCAGTACCCACTGGACAGTATTCCAACCACTAAGGTGTTAATAAAATAATTAAAATGTCCAATTTAAGATAAAAGCTGCTGTACTCATAAGTATATAAGCCAAAAGGGATTAGCAGAGTCACTTTGAATCAGCAGTGTCATTTTGCCCAGTAAAATTCCATTATGGGAGTTCAAGCTTGTCCAGTGATTTGTGTTCCCCTGACAGGGTTTTAGTGTTCATTACAGGCAGCGGTGAGCAGCTCTTACACACACACACACACACACATTACTGAGATGTTGTCAGTTTGTAAGATACGCTTCACGATTTAACACATTCAGATTTGTACATTTCACTAACTGTATTTTGTATGAATGCATCGGTGTGTGATGCCATATGGACTGAACAAGCTGTTCACAGTGTGATCCATCACATGAAATCTTGTTTGTTGTGGCATTACACAGTTATACTGGAGTCTCCCTCCCACCAAGACTGTAAGATCAGAAAGGGTTTCCCATGATGCCCAATTTGCCAATGCAAATTCTGTGTGTGTGTGTGTGTGTGTGTGTGTGTGTGTGTGTGTGTGTGTGTGTTCTGTTGGAGTGTGTGGCTTTACAGTATGTGTTCCAGTTAAGCTATCAATGTAGCCATTTACAGTAGCAAAGGCATTCATACAACTACAGAAAGCTGTTCTCAGAACACAGCAGGTTGGTCTTATAAATACAAATATTTTCATGCTCAGGATTTCCATCTAAATCAGACCACTGGGTCTGTGCATCATGCACAAGAAAATACTGTTACTGTAAATCAGCTGTCATGTGTGTGCGTGCGCGTGTGCATGCATGTGTGTGTGTGTGTTGACTCATCAACATGCATGCTCCTGGCCTGCTAGTCCCCACTCTATACATGGATTAAATATGACAGCACCGTTCCGGCTGGGCCGTCACGGCCATTATAATAGAGCAGCTAGTTATTGGGGGCAAATTGATTTCGGGCAGAGCCCTGTACATTATATTAGCTGCTGTTCCTCTGAGTTGGTGATCATGAGTCAGCACTTTTCCCCGAAGACTGAAGATAACCCATAACCCAGAGAACTTCTGGAAATGACATGTGTGTGTACAGCCACAGCCATTTGCTTCTGGAAATGACGTGTGTGTACAGCCACAGCCATTTGCCTCACATCACTCCTAAAGAGGAATGAACGGACCTGTGAGGGCGGAGAGTGAATGATTAAACAGAGTACTGTGTACTGACAGCATCACCTGTTGGTCTGGACTGGATTTTATGGATGTAGCATTGGAGAGTTATGAGCTCTGTCTCTCCTCCACGTCTCCACGTCTCTCCTCCAACCTTCTTTCTGTTCTCCTGTGTTTCTCTCTCTTTCTCACCCTCTGCGTCCCGAGGCCTGCCGCTCCCAACCGTCTCTGGGGCTCTGCAGCACCTCCCCTTCCCCACTTCCTCCCCACCCGCTACCACCTCCCCCTGAAGCAGTGTGGAAGGAGGGCCGTCCAGAGAAGGCGGCATGGAGGACTCGTACGAGAACAGGACTTCCCTGGTGAAGGGGGCCAAGGACATGGCGAAGGTTGCTAAGCGACAGGCCGCCAAGAAGGTCAACAAGGTGGTGGACCGCGCCGCGGACGAGTACTCGTCCCACCGCAGCTACGCCCGCTTCCAGGACGAGGAGGAGGAGGAGGAGGGGGACGGGGGGCTCTACCATGGCGCCGACAACGAGGAGGGCTCAAGCGACGCCACGGAGGGCCACGACGACGAGGACGAGATCTACGAGGGGGAGTACCAGGGGATCCCCTCGGCGGCGGCGGCCCGGGGGAGCAAGGCGGCCCTGGGGCAGCCACTGTCCGACGTCGCCCGGGACCACAAGGACCTGGAGGAGAGGCAGGCGGACCAGGAGGAGCTGGCCCAGCAGTACGAGCTCATTATGCAGGAGTGCGGTCATGGACGCTTCCAGTGGCAGCTGTTCCTGGTGCTGGGCCTGGCGCTCATGTCGGACGGCGTGGAGGTGTTTGTGGTGGGCTTCGTCCTGCCCAGCGCCGAGACGGACATGTGTGTGCCCAACTCCAGCTCTGGATGGCTCGGTAAGGGGCTCTGTGCGTGTGTGTGTGTGTGTGTGTGTGTGTGTGTGTGTGTGTGTGTGCGCGCGTGCGTGTGTGTGTGTTAATCCTCAGAAGGCCTTGATACAAAAGAGTTGTGTTTGTGTGACAGAACAATGGTGTAGCTGTTACTGAAGTAATGGTTCCTCTTATTCTGAAGCTGTTTTTCAACAGTTGACACATTGTTTTGACTTTTCTACTTTGCTAAAAGAATATAACTTAAGAATATCACTTTACTTATTTGGATATAAGAAAATGTATATTTTAAGTGTAATGAAGTGAATTGTTTCGATGATGTGGTCCTCTGATCTCTGTGTTGGGGATTAAAGGTATAGTTAAGCTATTGCAAGCTAAATCTAAGATAATAAACGTTTTGTCAAATTCAACTATCGCCTAGCATTCCGCTAGCTTACCGCTTTCTGTGCGTGTTGAATAAATAATCACACACATACACACAACACCGCTCGTATCAACAAAGCCGAAGCACTGCGCTTTTTGGTTCACAATGCATTTCGAAGTGTGCGGCTCCGCCGCAGAGGACCACGGAGCGATACCGTTTTGATTTGAGCTCGAAATTAGCAAGAATGACGGACCCTGCCTTTAAGAGGGTAGCTGGTTCCCCTTGTGTATTGTGTGTGTGGAGCAGCAGTCCCTGCAGCTGCTATGGCTGGTGGTGTATAATCCATCACCTCGGAGGCTGCCCTCATACTCATGTATGGGCTGAATCATTCTGTCAGTAGCAGAATGCTGGTGATATTGAATAAGACATACGGCTTTTAGATGCTAACTGTGGCACAGTGTGACATGGCAATACATCAGCTGCACTGCGATACAAGGGATAAAGTTGATGTGATCTACAGTAACTTGTGTTGGAGAAGTGGATGGTGGAGAGAGAAACTGAGAAAACAAGGATTCTAATTGAATAGCCTATAAAGTATATTGCTGTTCATTCCGCTTGTTTATCTGAACAATTAAATGCATTGTAATAACAATATATTTTAAGTACCTCTACTGTATTATTGTGAGATGTAAGAAATACTGTTTTGTATGCACTGTAAAAGCATAACCAGTCTCTATAATATTATTATTAAATAATATTATTATAATATTATTATTTAGCATCCTGCCTCTTTTGCGTAAGCTCTTTTCTTCCTCTGTAGCCAAGCAAGGTCCTGCATGTGTTCATGCTCTTTGTTTGTGACTGCATCTTCCCTCCCTCCAAGGCCCTACCCCCAATACTGATTGGTGCCTGTTGAGGTGAACACGATTGCACATATAGGCGAGGTGATTACTATGACCTTGTCGGTTTCCATTTGCAGATGTTCAAAGTAGAATTACACTTCACCAACAATTATTTACCACCTTAACGTTTACATTCATATTTTAATATACATTCATCTGGATCTTTCCCACCAGTGTCTTCCCTGTGTGTTCACGGCTAGCTAGCTATGGCTATAATGTGGCTATATAGGTGACACGGTGTGTTTCCATTAATCACACAACACAGATAACAGCAGGCTGAGGGGAGCTAGGCTGCCCGCCTGGTAATGGAATCACGTAATACAAAAAATAAATAAAAAACTCTGAGGCCTGAATGGGATGGATGACTAAAACACAGATTAGATTACTGAATTCAATTTGGTCCTATAACAAGATCCGCATCCCGCAGGAATCATTAATGTTAGACGTGAATCTAAGAAGCACCGTGTACTGTATTCGTGAAATGCTGTAAATACTGTAATCAGGGATCGAGGGAAAAGAAGCAACATGGCTGCGCGTTATATGATGAAAAGGGAGGGACGGGTGTCAGGTTAATGGATTGGAGTGCGTGTGGGTTGGGGTAGAGGGTGGATACAGGGAGGTTCTCTGAAGATGCGTCGTGTTCAGTGGGAGAAGCTACGCTCTCGTTTCAGACTCCGCACACACAATGGAAGGCTTCACCCTATCATTACTTACGGTTTGTTCTCTAAACTGTCAGTTTAGCCCTCATTCTTTTCTACCAACACTTTGCTCACCTCCCCCTCAGTACTTTAGTGTTTCCTTCTTCTTCTCTTACTTCACTGCATCGACCCCCCTACTCCCCCCACCATCACTTCGCCCCCACTACACACCTGCAGATAACTGTCTATCTGCTGTCCTGACTCACTCTTACTGACTCACTCACTGTCCTCCCTGTACGTTTTTCTATCACATTCCTTTCCTTGTGTCTCTCTCTCTCTCTCTCTCTCTCTCTCTCTCTCTCTCTCTCTGTGAGCCAGCTGGCAGGCTGTGTGGATGTGTGTGGCCCAGGGTCAGTTGAGCATGGCTAAACTGCAGTCAGATCTCAGCGCCACTGCAGAGATTACTCTACTCGAGTAGTGCAGCCCACTGTGTGTGTGTGTGTGTGTGTGTGTGGGACAGAGGAAGTTGGGATAATGCAGTTAGTCTATGTGTGTCTGTGTGTGTGTGTGTGTGTGTGTGTGTGTGTGTTTGTGTCTTTGCTTGATTGTGTGTGTGTGTGTGTGTGTGTGTGTGTGTGTGTGTGTGTGTGTGTGTGCGCGCGCATGGACCAAACCTGCAGCTGCCAGCAAAATCAGACACAAGTAACCCATAGCGAGGTCAGGGAGGGTCATCACTGAATGCATACACTCCAAGTCCCACAATAGCCCCTCACATGGGAGGAACATGTCCAGTGGTGAAGAGGAGTGACGAGGAGGGGAAAAGGGGAGACACAGAGAAAGGAAATCACGTAGAAATAGAACATTGACAGCGACTGAAGGGAGGTCAAGCAGAGGTGCACTGTTTAAAAGGGAAGGGCTGAGAGGTGAAAGAACCACTAAGGTGTTATGGCGCATCCAGAGACATATGCTGGGCATGATAGAGCATGCGACTGTAGGAGAGGGTAGAGAGGAATAGGGATGGTACCAATACTTGGTACTTTACAGGCCCTGAGACTAACTAAAGTATAGACTGAAAATATGTATAATAACAATAAGCTTCAACGTTATCGGTTATGCTATCTGTACTAGGCAACTGGAGACATTTTGAAAAATATGTTCTATTTCTTATTTATACGTGAACAGTTTCTTGCATAACAGTATTGATTCTACATGGACACTGGATCTCACCAATCATTTCTAATTTGTAATAAGATTATTGTCTATGATGGATTTTCATTATTCCCAATACAGAAGATAGCTTGCGCTGAAGCTGTCTCACACATGACATGATTGCTGTAACATGACGCTACATCACACTCACACAATGAAATCCTTCTTGACAATGGCATATAGAATTACTATTTATTTTTCTTTCCGTAAAGAAAACCCAAAATGAACCGATTAGTATATACTTTTACAGTACCAGACCTATAAGCAGTATCAGTGAAAGTAGTAATACCATTATAATATTAACGATACCCATCTTTAGAGAGGAATTACATAAAGCATCGGGAGAGACACAAACAACGTCTTTGCAACGCTGACCTTAACCACATGGGCGAATCTGAACACAAATTCAGCAGGCGTGCTGTTCTGAATGAAAAGCATGGTAGTGTGTTTTGTGTACAAAGAGTTTGCTCCTCCAGGAGCATATGGACCATCGAAGCATGAGCTCTGAGAAGAAAAGGTGACGCAGTCCCGCCGCCCCACCGCTATGTTTACATATTTCACGGATCTGGCTATTTAGTCAACTCTCCTCCCTCATTACCTAGCGCTCAGTTGTCACACCTCCTCCACACGGCTGGTTAGCAATCATACTCTTATTCTCACACCATTTTGTTGCCATGTCTGTCAACTACCATTTCATCCTAGTTCATTGTTACATTTGCTGATTTATTCATACTTTTTTTTTTACTTTGTTGTAATTTGCTCTGTGGTGCGCTTTTGCTGATTTGACTACATGACTACATTGACTACTACCAATGGCTGAAGTTGGTCTACTGTCCACAATATATGCATATTGTACATATCTGTACATGCACCTGTATACTGTAGCTGTCAAAACCTGGATGCCTTTAATGTGTGTGTGTGTGCACCTTCATACAGAGCAATATGCTGAATGTTGGTGGTTTGTCATTGGAGCATTATGCTGTATATATTCCCAGATGTATTTTTATATCTCAGCAGAGCTCCCCAGGGCCAAACCTGAAAAGTTCTTGTGACACTGTCACCGGCTGGTAGTGTGTGTCTGGTTGCTATACGGGCCATCAGGTCCAAACTGAAATGCATTCCACACTATGTACCAGCTGCCATCACAATGAGGTACAGCACTTCTGCTGTGGAACACATTATTTCGAGAGTCATTTTAGTTTAGGTTTGTAAATATACCCACATTGAAAGGTGCATGAACACTTGCCCAGCAGGCCTAACAAACGTCCTGAATGTGCTTCCCTATGAGATGAGTGCAGAATTAATATAGTCTGGTGTATACGCCTCTGTTGTTTTCCACTTCTGCAGACCATTTGCTAAAACTTTAACTCACAGACTGCCTTTGCCTGTAGTCTGGTAGTATCTGTACATTCTGTTCTATTTTTGATTTAGAGTGGAAGCTGGTCTTTGCTGAAGTCATGCTCTGATATACAGTAGCACTGTTCAGTAAATGGACACGTCAATAAATGAATTACGTAATTGACTGTCCTGTGGGATATGTGATCATTAGTCAGCTGTTTTATTGCTTTATTCGTGCAGTGCAGCTGGAATTTAATGTTATTACATTTAAAATGTATTTATAGCTAATGCATATTCTCCATTAGAATGTAATTTAAAGTGGAAGTGTTTAGTTGTGCATCATATAATACACATAATAATATTTAAAGCTAGGCTAGCTATTAAGCTAATGATCGAATAAACTAATAATCTAGAATTTTATTTATATAACTTTGGGGAACTATCCAAAGAGCTGACAAATGTAGCTTTGGTTTGACCCCAGAAGTAACAGTGAAATAGTTACTGTATATGTCAGCAGTAGAGAAACCTCACTTCACTTGAAACAAATGGATTTGATCCTACTATCCTTCACTGTAATGAGGTTCACTAAGAATTGCATTGTCACTCTGCATGTTAGCGAAAGTCTCACCTTGTGCAATATATTATTTTGTTGGCTCTGACAAATATATTTAAGAATTATGTTTACAGCAATACATTATTTTGTTGAATTGCTTTCATTACAAAATGTATTAAAATTATGAATGGGGGAAGCTTACATTTGGCCCATGGAAGGCTTAAAATAACATCTAACTACACAGCATCCAAACCAAACAGATTAAAGCACTAATGATAAACTGCACAGTGGGCAAGATCATGATTATCAGTAAGGGAAATCAATGATGTTTTGTTGGAGCATTGATCCCATTTGAGATTAATGAGATTTAAAGAGAGGTTTCAGTATCCACATTTGTCTCCTTACATTCTGCTCCATTTGATTCTGTATTTACTCATCATAAAAATAATGCAGTACATTCTATTGTTGGAGTTTCACAGTGATCCATATGTGTTGTTAAGCATCGTAGATCCATTGCACTTGCTTACATTCAATGATGTCATATTGAGAAATATTGCTCATATTTAGCTCTATCTACGTTTTATAGTCATCTGTAAATCCATGCAATAATACATTTGGACTGTTGTTAACCTATTTAAGCAACATTAATTCTAAAACCCCAATGGTAGACAGGCTTCGCACTGGATGTAAAATGCATTGTGCACCTAAAGACAAAATATAAATGCAATGTCATATGCCTGCCCCTCTTTGACAGCTGTCTCTCTCTGTCTTCCTGCTGTAGGCAGTGTTGTGTACTTGGGGATGATGTTTGGTGCATTCTTCTGGGGTGGCATGGCTGACAAAGTGGGCCGCAGACAATGCCTGCTGATCTGCATGTCCACCAATGGCTTCTTCGCATTCCTGTCCTCCTTCGTCCAGGGATACGGCATGTTCCTGCTTTGTCGCTTCATCGCAGGGTTTGGGTAGGTCAAACCAAGGGCAGGGACGGACACATACATTATAAAGGTCCCGTCAATGGTCACGAATGGCATTACATTTAAATGTGTGTTATACTTTATAAATTATACATAATTAGTAATCTATCATTCATTCAGTTCATTGTTGATTGTATATGTAATAATAATACAAAGAAAACTAAGCATGTCACAATTATTATTAATCCTGTTTAAAACACAGTATAAACAATATATATTCATAAAATATATCCAGGCGTTTTTAAAATATCATAACTATCTGTACCATATGAAAGTGTAGTACTGATTTATTAAATGTCTTGGTTTGACAGATGTTATGGTTCGTCATTCAGTAATTGCATCTATGTCGCATCCCCAGAGACTTTCAGAGTAATTGAAGAGTCTCCTTAACTGCCGGAACAGCCCGTGCCTGTGATTAATGATGTATGGGCCAGCGCCATTAAGGAATTACTCTAGGTTCAATCTTGGGAAACATCACCTACAATATTTATTCTACTACTACTACTACTACTAATAATAATAATAATAATAATAAATATGTACACTGTTGAATAATTGACATACAATAGGTTTAACAGTGTTGCAGAATATCTAATTAATAACCTCCAAATAATTTGAATACTAGAATTCTATTGTGTATTTCCCCCAATACTGTATTTCTGCTGTATGTGTAAACTACACAACAAAGGGGCATGCATAGAGGCAAATGACTGAATGTGTAAAGTTAAAGACAGAATGTGCCGACAAGTATTAGGTCTGATTTGGTTCTCACTGACTATTGTCATGGTTTACCATCAGCCACACACCTACTGTATTTCACTATTGCTTGGAATATGTAAATGTTACAAACCATACTTTGAAGTTTATATTTGACTCTTGCAGGATAGGGGGTGCTGTGCCCATCGTCTTCCCCTTCTTTGCAGAGGTGCTTTCCAGGGAGAAGAGAGGAGAGCACCTCAGCTGGCTGTGTATGTTCTGGATGATAGGAGAGATTTATGCATCTGCCATGGCTTGGGCCATCATTCCACACTATGGTAAGTTTACACTTAACTAGCACCAAGACACCGAGATAGCTAAGCTAACTTGGCATATTTGCGACACCACCTGGTCACAAGATACAACTGCACTATTTTTTATAATTAATTCACTCACTCGCTCACTCGTGAAGCAGATAGCAGCCATTCCTGGCTGGCAGGATATGTCCGTCGTCTCCAATGGTGTACAATGAATGAGCAAATGAGCAGAGAAGTCTTGTGTTAGGCTGCTGGTGTCTCTGAGACCTGCTATGCATGTTGCATGTGATAATACATGCATGTTATAACGGAGTTTAGTAAGAACTATATAGAAACAATGCAATGCAAGCTTGTTATGGTTAAAATACCACAGTAAGCACACATATACACACACACACACACACACACACACACACACACACATGCATATCTGTGATTTACGTGGCTGCCGTGTTATAAATCACCGGTACTCATTATGAAGTGAAAGATGGGCGTGTTCCCTGACGCTCCCCACATCTGTCTCTCCTTCCCCTCCTCTCTTTGGCACTCTCTTCTCCCATTCTTTCCTTCCCTCCCTTGTCTCGCCTTCTTTCCTGTTTTGTACAAACCGACTTCCTACTTACCGTGTCCTCCCTTTACTACCCCACCTCTCTCTCTCTCTCTCTCTCTCTCTCTCTCTCTCTCTCTCTCCATCTCCATCTCCCTCTCTGTCTTGGCAGCGTTCTTCTTGATCAAACATAATTAGGTTTTTCTCCTTGCTCTAATAGGACAAAGCTACAGCTAGAGGTGATTTATGGCCAGATCATGCTGTAGCTAACCATTGACGTCAACGTGTGCGTGTGCGTGTGCGTGTGTGTGTGTGTGTGTGTGTGTGTGCGGCTCTACGGTAAGTGGCACAAAGGATGTTTTACTGTGCCATAGCCAGATACAGGCCTTTCTTCTGAGGAAATTGAAAGCAATATCATCTGACATGACAGGAGGTCATGTGCGTACGTGCGCGCACACACACACATGCACACACACGCTTACAGTAGATCATAGAGCTTTTACAGCAAGTCATTTCGTTCGCGTGCAATATAAAAAGAGTTACGTGCATGAAAGCACAGCCGTACGTGCACGCAGCCCGCTCATAAACCTTTGCAGTAGGCAGACCATAGAACTACATCATAAAATAATGATGCGGAGGCACAGACACATACACATAAAGCCACACTCCCACCCTTGCACACGGACAAGGGTGGCGAAGGCCCTCCCATCATGTTCTGAAGCCCCACTGAGTCTTCCTGAGAGAATGTCTCCATCCGCTGATACTGTAGTTAAGAGATGGAGCTGGTGTCCTGTCTGCTTCTATCCTCCTTGACACGCACCGCAACTCTCTGCCTCTCTGTCTTAGAGGAGAGCTACGTACCTCACACACGCACACACGCACTCACACACGCACACACTCCAACCACAGTTTCTATGTTAACCGTCCCCCACCCCTGGAAAAAAACTCTGCAGTGCACACCAGTGCCGCAACACTGAGATAACAGAAGTGAAAACCTCCAGAGGACCTGTATGTATGTGTGTAGGTGTGTGTGTGCGTCAAGGCTCCGTGCTGACGGATTAGGGTACGCGCGCCACATCATTGGTGTTTAACACGCCATTAAAGCTCTCATTTATCTTCTCCACTCGGTAGCTCACAGTGTTCCCCCAAAGCCTCCTGCCAGACTATAGCAGCTGGAGCTCCAGAGCCGGGCGTCTCAGCTCAGATCCTCATCACGCTGACAGGAGAGTTAGATGGCTTTACTCGCCGCTCAGAACTATGCTTAAGCTACCTCAGTTATAAAAATAACCCGCATAAGCACTGTCCCTTAAATTAAAGTTAGATTTAATTTGGGTTGTATTTGAAGTTATTTGTTTAATTTACTGTTAATTTCACTAAAGAAAATAATAGTAAGAAGAAGATATTTATTAATGTGTTGTTTCCATAACACATTCAATATTTTTACAAAAATATTTTATGCTATTTCTTTTAAAGGGCTTCCCTCACACTGAGGTCAAAACCTAATGCTTAACCTTAAAATGCTTCTGTTATCTCAAGACTTAAAAGATGTGTGATATAAACATTGCAGATTTGATTTAGTAATGCAAAATATGTGATAAATAAATGACAATTATGTCAAAGAAGGAGGTTGGGTTGAGCATTTGTATCCATTATTGGTGCTCCACACAGTACTTTCATTGAATTCTGCACTTGCATTCTGCAGGTGCCAATAACCATTAAGGACAAGTGACAACTTTTCACATATCAGATAGTCCACCTATATCTGCATGTCTATATATGTATATTTACCTACAGCATGTATGTGTCAATCTGTTTTCTTTAGGAGTAGTGCATGCTGCTGACTCAGTTTCACTTTTTCCACATAATTTATTATCAGTCAAATAATCTCTTTAATGAGATATCCAATGGTATGCTTGTCTGCCCCGAGGGCAGACAGACACACACACTCTCTGTTCCTGCTCTTTCTCACAGTCTCATGAAGAGAGAGAGAGAGAAAGCGAGTGAGCCACTCAAGCGTGCCACTCAATGGGAATTATTTACACTTAAGCTCCATAAAGGGCTGTAGGAATGATTGTTTGGAGACTTTGGAGATTTCCCTGTGATTTCTCTGGGCAGCAAGATGGTAGGGAATAGGCATTAACATTGTTCTGCAGGGTGCAGGGAATCACGTTCTTTATTTAAACAGCCTTGTGGTGGAAGTCCTCAATGCACTCCAGGGGATGTGTTGTCTCCAGTTATGACACCACCCCCGCCACACACACACACACACACACACACACACACACACACACACACACACACACACACACACCAGAGCGCCTTCATTGCAGTTCTTAGTGTAGTTGATAAGCGTAACCACCAAAGCAATGGGTTCAATAGAGTAATTCCCACCAGCCTTTAACTGGCATAACCATTAGTGTGAACACCCCATCCCCACCTCCCACGCATGCCAGTGGATAATGGCGTGAGTCCTGCTGAGCAGCTCCACGATCTGATGGGCGACGTGGGAGGTCGTGACTGACACCCCCCCCCCCCCCCCAAAAAACAACTGCCAATTTTCAAACATATACGTTTGCAGAAAAGTACGCAAATGAGAGCATCGTTACAAATACAGCAACGTATTTATCGACAGGTCGGCTTGTGCGCACAACAGCGACTCTACATATACAATGCATGCGCTTTAAAAATGAGTAGGTGTGTGCTAGCAATTTTGTTTCAGTTCTTTTGTGTTTTCATAGGCGTACACATTCCTATACAAACACACTAGCCTGCATTTACACATACACTACAAACTCCCACACAAAGGAGAACAATGAACTGTTCAATTCCATATTTTTGACCAACCAGTATTTACAGTAATTATTCTAAATACCTATTGGATTTGTATAGGTTAAAGGTTTCACCTTGTTCTGCTTATTTTTACATCTTTTACATTTCCAACTGGACCAAGGTGACAGTAAGCTGTAAGCAGCACATTTTGGATCCGAGGAAGAAAGTAATTTGCATATTTGTGTAAATTACAATGATTCAGGAAAGGAGTTATTAAATCTTTGATTATTTGTCTTTGTTGTGATGCCATTAATGCACCAGTTTGTTCTCTCCAATTGAATGATTTTGAAAATTGCTTTTAAATGCTTGATGACAAGTCTAAATTGACAATATTATTAAGAGGTGTGTGTGTGTGCGTGTGTGTGTGTGTGTGCGTGCGTGCGTGTGTGTGCGTGGGTGTGTGCGTTTCATATATAGGACTGGTTTATGGGCATCCCTTAAATATGGTCCCATCTGCCAATATTATCCCATTGTAATGCAAGTTGAAGATGCTTTGTGTGCACGTTTTAGTGATGTTGTGGTTGTGTGTGTGTGTGTGTATGTGCATGTTTGCTGTGTGGTGCTTGCTACAATGATTAATGAGTCTGGGAGTGTGCCTGTAGGCTGAGATCAGGTGCAACAAGATTTTACTTAACAGAAAACACTCAATTTCTCCCCTACACATTCAATTAACCTTCTCCCAGCTCTCTGCTGAGCCATTCATTTCAGCTTATACACACTCACGTTTGCTCTGCTGTGATCTCAATAAATAGCACCTTTTATTAACAGTGGCTTATTGTGTGTATAGTATTGATTTCATATTATAGCAGTCCCCCTCAAGTACAGTGATCACATACTTTATAGTGTGGTTGTGCACTTGTACTATGAGAACCGGCTTAATAGTCACCTGCTGCCTGCTGGTCTCGGGTGCATTTGCAAGTGCATCATCTATTTCATTGACAGATTTGGATTGAAAAGCTCACCTCCAATGATTCTCATGATCGAAAAGAGTTAGCTTCTACACTGTGTGACATTTGTTTACTGTATGTGTATACATTTAGAAGTATATAGAACATTGTTAGATATATGCTTATTCTTTCACTGTGCCATAATATAATCATACTACTGTATATAATGTACCTGTTTTATGGATTGGTCTCAAACAGTGATATTTAATCACTTGTTGAAGTAAGATGTTTGTATAAATTGCTCAAGGCTTAAGGTATGTAAATATATTTAACTGACCACCTCAAAATCAACCCAAGACACTTAACATGGTTTTCTTTGCTCAGTAAAGGATTTCATTATTCAACACACACGCTAATCCACTTCCAGCGACTATATTTCCCCCTAATGCAAGATTTGTTTTTCAGGTTGGAGCTTCAGCATGGGTTCAGCCTACCAGTTCCACAGCTGGAGGGTGTTCGTGGTGGTCTGTGCCCTGCCTTGTGTCTGTGCCGTGGTGGCCCTGACCTTCATGCCCGAGAGTCCTAGGTTCTACCTTGAGGTACCTTCAGTTTTCATCAAGGTTTATCACGCCTTGCATCTTCAAATTGTGTGTGCTTTCTTAAATAAACCCCCCAGTAATGCCCATCGTCGCTGCAAAGCAATGCCACGTTACATTTTCTTGTATGCACTGGCACACCTGCATCAATAGCATCATCCTGACTGAAAACACTTGTACTGTGATTTGTGGACAGCATACTGTCTATTGCAATGCAATGCATGGATGCATCAGAAAGCATGGCTGTCCTTGGGTTCTTTAGACGACTCATTGATCACGTTAATTCCCCATTGGTTTCTCTCTCTCCCTCTCCCTCCTGTCAGGTGGGGAAGCACGACGAGGCATGGATGATCCTCAAACAGATCCACGACACCAACATGAGAGCGCGTGGGCAGCCAGAAAAAGTCTTCACTGTGAGTGTTTCTCCCCGGTGTGTTTCCCTAATGGTAGCGAGGTTCCATATGCTTAAGGAAGCAGAGGCTTATACTGTATTCTGCCACCACGGGACAAGTTTTATTAAAGCTCTCTTGCACATCACAGCTGAATTATGACAGTTCTGACAGCTGTTTTGTGTCATTCAGACTTTCGCTGCCCTGGGGATACATTCTGGGAAAGCCTCTTAGTCAACCCATGTTGCCACATTAATCGTTTGTAGTACACACTGTCCCTGTGTACTTTTTTTTGACTGGTTATTTTAAACATTTAAAGGTACTATAAGTAAGATTGACACTCTTAAGTGTGCAAGATAATGTCTCTGACACCACCTCCAGTTCCCTTTCCGTTTTCTTCATTTATTAAAGAGTGCACCCAGTTTAGAATTTAGAAATGGATTGTAGGTTTGGTTGTATTTATCTTGCGGCTAAATAGTACTATAGGGATGGAATGGTTTATTCCCATACAGTAGGATGTGGGCTTGATTCCTAACATATCGACCAGCATCCCAGAGAATAGTGTCCGCCAGTCATTTCAGATGATAAATATTTGAATAGAAACTATTTCTATGATGAGGATTATTTCTCGCACGGTTGGTGTTATAGGTAAACAGGATCAAGATACCAAAACAGCTAGATGAGTTGGTGGAAATGGAGTCACAGTCCACTAATCCTGTCTTAAAGGCTATCTTCAGGATAAAGTCTGAAATACGCGGGGTGAGCCTCCAGCGTCATTCTCTTCTTTCTGTGTCAACCATGCTTCTTTTATACTGCGAACCCTGTTATTACTTCTCTCTTTACAGATCTACCTGAATCTCATGAGGTGTTTCAACTACCCCATGCGAGATAACATGACACGACTGGCCATAGTGTGGTTCATGCTGTCTTTCGGGTGAGCTCCATGCTGACTCTTGAGCCATTTAAACGTTTAAAATGTAATAATATAAAAATCTTAAAAAATAGGTAGAGACATACTGCTTTGGTGAATGACGTAATTTAGCCTAGAAAAATGTCATACAGCTTGGTAACGTTGGTGGTTCAGATTGTCACCTTCAAATCAAATCAGGCTCATTTTGTTGATTTATTTGTAAGGCACCACAAAGCAGTTAGGCTTGGTCTATGAATCAATCATGCTCTGTGGTGTGGATCAATACTGGCCTAGTAGAGTGTCAGCGGGACCAGGGATGGGAACAAAACCAGAGATAAATGAAGAAAAAGCAAAACACTTTTTTAAGATTTGACAAATGTCCCCTACAGGACATTTGACACAAAATTAGTTTAAAAAATATGACTTAACACTATGAAGCGTGAGAAGGGCAGATATTACATTTTGACTGAATCGGAAATGTATACAGTATATCAAATTAAAGCTCTTGATGAACTCTTTCGACTTTCTACTTTATACACAATAGACTATTTCCTTTAAACTGTATTGCAATGCTTTGTTCATGTTGTCATCAGAGGGGACCATGCATTTATATGAAATAGATACATTGTGTAAATGTTGCTTTGTCCTGCTGGAAAGTTTGAGAATTGTCACCTACCCCTCTGGTTCTCACCCCTTGACTAGTAAAACAACATTAAAACACTGATTTTATCATAGGTGATCAGTGAAAGCAAAGATAGGCTCAGGTTTCAGTTCTCTGCACTTCATCCTGCACTCAGTTTGTTTATGTTAACTCAGTTAACATAAACATTCACTGGAGAGAAGTCTAATGCAGCAATCCTGTCACTGTAGTAGGACCTTCAGATATCCTTGCCTGCATGTTTATCAATGACAGTACCTCTACTATAATCAAAATACCTCTTTACAGCTATTATGGCCTGTCAGTGTGGTTCCCTGATGTCATCAAGCATCTCCAAGCCGATGAGTATGCCTCCAAAGTGAAGACCCACAGCAATGAACGTACTGAAGACTTCACCTTCAACTTTACACTGGAGAACCAGATACACACCAACGGCCTCTTTATTAATGACAGGTACTGTAGTTTCAACATGTCATAAGCGTTTTGTGTATTTATTTTGTGTACGTAATCAACAATGACATGGATATACATTATTAATTGGGGTTAAATGGACATAAATTATGATGAACTGAAACAATACAAATATTGACCTCCACAGATTCATCAGCATGAAGCTGCGGTCCGTCACCTTTATAGATTCCACCTTTGTTAAGTGCTACTTTGAAGATGTAACATCAGTGGGCTCCATATTCCGTAACTGCACCTTCATTGGGGCATACTTTTTCAACACAGGTGAGTGAATGATTTGTAATTAATAAACGCTATTTTCAATGTTCTAACAAATAATTGCAAATATATTTGACTAAAAACGGAGCTGCTGTACCTAAATACTAAGTCAAGGCCACAGTCAATCACTGTTCATTAACCAGTGTCTGACTATAGCTTCAGTCCTAATATTGTTGAATGTTTTACTGGCAGACATCGATGACTCCAAGTTGATTGACGGCACCGAGGTGATCAACAGCACCTTCACCCACAACAAGACGGGCTGTCAAATGACCTTTGATGACGACTACAGTGCCTACTGGGTCTACTTCATCAACTTCCTTGGAACCCTGGCTGTCCTTCCTGGAAACATCGTCTCTGCCCTTCTCATGGACAAGATCGGCCGCCTGTCCATGTTAGGTAATAGAGGGAATAGGGAATTATGTATGTGTGTGTGTGTGATGAGTCTAGATTTTGGTTCTAGAGTGATTTGTTTTAACATTGACTGGGATGAATTGATTCACGCTATTAGCTGAAGCATTCATCACAGACCATGAGAGGAAAATGCTCATCGGGTACAGCCACTCCTTTGAACATTAGTCAAGGTGTCATGTGCGCCTCTCTCTCTCTCTCTTTCTGTCTGTGAGTCTTTCTCTTCCCCCATTGTGGCAGTGTTCATGAAGCTTCATGTTTATTCATATTGGACATGAGGAATATACACAGGTTGTGATGTTCTGCTTAATGGAAATTGGCTACTAATGGATGCAAATTATTACGTGACTGTGGATTCACCATTACCACCAGTGACTCTGAGGGTGATGATTTCAAATGGTTCAGCATTTAAATATTGTTCTATCTACTTTACACTGGTGGTGCTTCATCCACGTTTTACTTGGTTACTAGGTGTTTATGTGGCGCCTCCTGGTGATAAATCACATTCATGATACACCCAATACCACCATCGTAGCTTTATCACTCTCTCTTTCTCTCTCCTCCTGTGTGTGTGTGTGTGTGTGTGTGTTCATCAGGGGGGTCCATGGTCATGTCGGGTGTCAGCTGTTTCTTCTTGTGGTTCGGCACCAGTGAGTCTATGATGATCTTCATGCTGTGCCTGTACAACGGCCTGAGCATCTCTGCATGGAACTCCTTAGACGTGGTCACAACAGAGTCCTTCCCTACTGACAGAAGGTGACAAGACACACATCAATCAAACAATTGTCAAATAAACTTTAAATATAAAATATACACTTGATGTCTACAATATGATTCATTAAGTGATTCAAATGTTTTTTTAAATGAATGGCCTTCAAATTCTCCTCTCCTCTCCTCTCCTCTCCTCTCCTCTCCTCTCCTCTCCCCTCTCCAGATGCACAGGGTTTGGCTTCTGCAATGCTCTGTGCAAGCTGGCTGCGGTGATGGGGAACCTGATCTTTGGGTCTTTGGTTGGCATCACCAAGGCCATACCCATCCTGATGGCGTCCTCGGTGCTGCTTGGGGGAGGTTCAGTGGGCCTCCGCCTGCCTGACACCAGGGCCAACGTCCTCATGTAGCACCCGCATGGCCATGCCTGGCTCCCATAAATCCCAGAGGGGTCCTGGGCACAGCTACGTTGGCCCCCAGGGAACATGGAGTGTAAAGGGCTTGGTGTATAATACCGTATGTATGTACACACTGTCTTTGACTTCAGCTTCCTGCTGTGTGCACTGTCTAAAGCAATACTGGATAGTGCAACTTTTCACTCACTGCAAAAGCTTTTTCATGCATCCAGCAATGCGCAGCAAAGCAACTTTACATTCCTCCTAAGTCATCACCATCGGGCTCAATCATTTGTCATGCAGGGGGATTTCACAGCACTTCTGCAAGTAGGCTATATAGTTTACAATTACAGAGCTGACAAGCTTCTGAGAGTTCAGCATTACAATACAGGTGGATTGAGCCTTGCTGGTAAGGAGACTGTAGGTTGTGGCTATAGGCCTGTGTGATGCTTTGTGGCGGTTCAATCTCAAAGTATTAATATTGCTACTGTTATTATAATGACAGATGGGGGTGAAGTCAAAAACAAGCTGTAATGAGCATAGCCCACCTGCTGTCTGACAACGGTGGGAATAGATGATCAGTCAGACCGGACACAGCAAAGCTGTACAACAGCTGGTTTACCCACAAAACAACATCAGACAGCTGACAAACACCAGTTTATGGGTTTATTCTGTATATTCTGTTTCCTTCTATTTGCACATTCATATAAAGCCCTGTCATATTTGTATTTATAGTACATAATGCATATGGGACACCAAGCCCTTTGCACACACGGCTCTACCAAGAATATAAAGGCCATATTGAAGTGTATTTTGTATTTAACAGTATGTTTTGTTTAAATATGATGATGCAAACTTTAATTACTGCAGACCCCTTCCTGGTGTGTTTAAAAAGGTTTGAAATTATATGAGAAATATTTTGTCTTGTACAGTTCTTCTTTGCCAAATATTGTTTGTGCTACCTACTTCCCAGTTGCTGTACTGTTGTAGAAAGGGTCCATTTTAAACACGTTATTCATTTTTTTTTACTTATATCATGTTTCTTCTGATTGTAAGTATATGGGCTTTTTAAATGTGCCTCTCCATAACTGGAGCGTTCTCCCTATACAGTAGTAAAGTTGTGTCTCAAGGTAAGAGGGGATGGAAAGGAACTGAATGGAAGTACAAAGAAAATGGAACTTTATAAGTGATCTTTTGGTTAATCATAATATTTCAGATTTCCATATTGTGGAAAGTACCGTTTTGCATTTGGGTTGCAATAATAAACATTTAGGTTAAACCTGAGCTATATGCTGATGCAATAACATTAACTATACATGAAAGCAATGTTCTTAATAAGATATAAATAAATCTCTAACTGGATTTCAAAACATTAATTCTTCTTAAAAAACAATATCAAGAACAATCTCAGACATTGCAATATTTTACTGTAGGTTCTTGTATCGACAGCTTTTCGTAACAGACACCATTATCACCTTTTAGGTACAGCTTTAAGCTCTGCAATCATGTTACTATTACACAAATTCTAAAACAATTCTACTTTACCTAATTACCAACACCCCTATGTATTTATTAACTATTGGAATGGTACTGTTATGAATTTCTAACTCCCATTTAGTGTGTGTCTGTGATTTGTATCCCCTGTGGCTGTTGTTTATTACAGCGTTTACCTGTGTTTGTGGTATGTGTGATTATAGAGGTAGTTTTTCTTTGTATTGCACTTAGCTTTCTCAAGGTTAGTCAATTATACATACATGCTTCTAAGCAGTACATTTGTGTATATTTTCTTAAACCCAACCATGATTATGATCAGTGTCATGTCAGTCAGAAAGAGTTAAATACGCAGGTACATGCTTTGATGTATATTTTTTGATGACCATGATTTTGCTATTTTTTGTAACTGTATGATATTTGGCATTGAACATTGTTGTCAATAACTCTGCTGCCTTAGCAGTGAAATGGTATCATAGCCGACTTATACACAATGCATCTGTAAGTGTCAGAGGAGGCTGATTAGTGGCAGACCTGGCTGATACACAGTATAGGGGAGAAAAGATGTATCCCACATTTAGTTTTAAATGTTTGGGGTGCCCAAATGTACTGTATTTGTGTGTGCTTGTGTACTGTACATGTGTGGGTTATGTCCATCTGTGTGTGCGTGTGAGTGTGTGTGTGTGTGTGGACATGCATGCACACGTGTCTGTTTGTGTTCATATGACTGTGCTGTAAATAATGTATATACAGTAAGGCAGGTGTTGTGAAATCATTTTATGCTCCTCATTGACACCCATGGCTCTAGCTTTGTCTAAGCAATATGCCAACACATACTGTATCTCTGTTGTACACCGTTGTGGTCTATGGTAGTGTATGTGTGAACTGCATTTTTGTTTGCGCAAATTTGCATGTGTGCAGAAAAAAAAACATTTTTTTTTCTGGCTAAAGATGATCTCAAATGTTGTTTGAAGATGATCTCAAAAGAAAATGTGAATGTATCATTGTAAGCTTTTGTTAATCTGTTTCTTTGAAGTTAAGAAAGATGTGTGTGAATAATAAAATGCATATTATTGTGAGGGGCCTGCCAGTCATAAAATAACTCCTATGGGGAGATACGTGAAATACTAATTGCCAAATTATGCCCTGTTAATCATATCATGTTAGAAAGGAAATATTTCAGACTGTGCTGCTTGAGAGCTTTCATAAATAAAAGTAATGTGGTCTAGCAAATATTGAAGAGAATATGGCATTTGTGTGGCAGAAAGGGTTTTACGTCATTCTTAACTTGTTTACAAATGAAATGCACTAAACAGTTTAAATGCTAAGAAGACAACAGTTTATTGAAAAAGTACAAAACCCCATATAATCTACTATGTACAATTTTACTGTAATATTAGTTAAGACTAACAATGGGGAACATGAATGATGAATACATGTATGATGCATTGCACTATTCTTAATGTCGATTATGGAAAGCCTTATTTAATTAATATTTACGTTATAAATCTATACATTATAGGCACACCAGTGAGTAAAATATGTTTTGCCAAAAACAATTTGCCAAAAGATAAGCAGAACTTTGTGACTGTAATGTAAATTAGACTGCAATCAGCATACACTAACAGAGAATGATACAGCATATCAGATACAACAATGAGTGGCGGCAGTCTATGTGGCTGGCAATCTTTTATGGCATGTTTTTTATTCCTTCTTGTAGCTTGAATATTTGAATGTTTCTACAAGCTTGGAGCTTGAACAATGACTATTGTTTGTCCTCTGGTTGCTCAGAGTCAGAAGGTGGGTTCCCATGAACACTTTGGGTTCTAGGACATAGTGACATGACATCATTTAAATGTTTTTCTTTTATTCCAGTTGAAAATACTGAGACAAATATTGGTACAGTAGTCAATTACTAGTAATCACTAACCTCTCTTCACTAATATCAGACAGGAGTATATTCTCCTCTCTGTCAAAGCAGTTGTATATGGTCAGTGTAATTGTCTGTCTGGTGATTGTAGGTTCATTGGTCAGTAAAATAATGATTTGCACAGTTGTTACTTTACTTACGTTGCTGGTATTCTATCCCTATTCCTGTGGCGCACATAGAAGATCAATAATGGTATTAGAATGACTAGTAACACCATGAATAGACTACCTGTAAAAGCCAGAGAATGCACCCACAGTATGAAGGTGCCAGAAATTGTTTAAATACCTGCACCATGATTTACCTTATGATTCACAGGACATTATACCACATGCAGTCGGAACCTTACATTTCACCTGGTTTGTCTTCATTCCGGAGAGTTTTAAATAATGCAGCTCTAGTGTTTAGGAAATGCATGAGTACTGTTTGCATGCCAGCAAGCAGCATTAGGCACAGCAGGTAGCATTCATAGCAGAAAACAGAGCACCAAACTGATTTTGGTCACAATTATTAATGATGGGTAATGCAATTTTAAGTGCTTTAAGTACTTTTTGTCAAATAAGCAAATATTTCCTCAGAGTCTTAGAAGTCTGTTTGGTCTGCAAACTGAAGGAAATAATCTCCAATATCTAAACATTAGTGTGTTAATATTATAATTTATTGCTACATGTGTGACAATAACAGAGATTCCACCATGGCAGCAATAACACAGTACATCTGATCTCTGCACAAATCTGAGCTATGTTCATTCAATGTTCATGGTTCAATAAGAAATATAACCATTTCATTATATCAATATTTGCTCAAATGTCCCAATGCTTTTATATTTATGAAAACATATTGATGGAATACCTCTTGTACAATAGTATTTTTGACAGTAACCTTTGTAGTACAATGTGCAGTACATCATTATACATACAGTGAATGATAAGAGAGCCATACTATTGGCAATAGAGGCCAAAAAGCATAAAAGCATAAAGTTAGCAAAACCAGTCTCCTGATAAAATGTGTTCAGTACATACCCATAACTCCACCAATAGTTGCTAGAATAAAAAGTAAAAAAAAAATAATACAACTTGAAACCTGCTTATTTTTGTTATGTATAGAGATACAGGTGGAATGTAGAATGTAGATTATTAATTTTCTCACCATAGTGGCATGTGGATGTAAAATCTGCAGGGCACATTCACAGTTAGTTCATATTCAAAAAATGTGTATTGCAATATGATACAAACAAAAACACAACTCACCAGGTGTAGTAGAAGTGGTGATGTCTAAAATATAAAACAAATAATATGGCACATAATATTTACACAGAGATTTACAGAGATTGTTCATATAATGTATTCTGCATGCATGTCTCAAAACACAACTTCAGGCAAAATAATACAATATATTTTGTAATACTACTACTACTACTACTACTACTACTACTAATAATAATAATCAATATAGCTGCAAGCAGCCATGAACGGGCCTAGCCGAATCAGAAACCGCAGCGGCACCAAAGCCGCCCGCCAACCTCGGGGCACCCCCGCCAGCTCACCCGACAAGTTTGGCA
>JAODTR010001775.1:0-13364 GCA_025399935.1 Amblyopsis rosae
GTTTGGGGTCCCCTGCTGGAGCTGCTGCCCCCGCGACCTGACTCTGGATAAGCGGATGAGGATGGATGGATGGATGGCAAATATACAGAACAAGACAGAGAATAAACATACTAAATGAAATATATAACTCAATCATTACATTACTCATTAAAAATATTTAATTTAGATTTTTTAGCTTGAAACATTTTCAGTAAATTTGGTAGTTGCAAAGTATCACAATATGTATCGTATCACATTTTCAGGTCCTTGCCAATACCCAGCCAATGAAACATTGCGCTCAGTATGCTCTCTCTTGCCTTAAACTGCTTAAAAAGACTTACAAGTGTTAACAATATTACACCCAGCCTTAAGGAAGTCCAAATATGTTTGTAGTGGCTGAATAGCTACAGTGTAATTAAACCATTCAGATCATCAAATGGACATGCTCCAGGGGGGTTTCAACTTCATCATGTTGTTTAATTATACTGCTTGACAAGCACTAACTGAAGCAAAACTGGCTATTATTTAGAAAGATGGCACCATGACAATCTCAAACTCCTGTGAAACCTGAGCAATTTTGCTACCTAATTTATAACACCACCAGCTAAAACATAAAACAGTAATATGAACATATACTGCATTACAAAGCTAAATACTTACAAGGCATAAAAGCCCAATAGCGTAATAGTGCAGAAAGCAGCATTAATACATATACCTCAAATAATAGTAATAATTTTTCAAATGCTACAGTACCGTATATCAGACAGAATATCAGATGACACAATGAAAAGTCTCAAACAAAAAGATTCATTTGGTTTAAGACTACTTGCCCCGCCCACATCACGTGTGGTGAGCGGATAGCACCCCTCTCTACTCATCCTCCTCTTGCGCTAACAGCATCATATTCTCCTATTGAAGACACATGCAATTTTGTGCAGTTAAAATGATAAACAGTAAAATAAAAAAATAATACAAATAAGGTGTGTACTGCTTAGTCAGCACATTATTTCAACATTTATACAACATAATACAATATCATTGAATATCAACAACTTAAATGTTGCGATTGCTGAGATTCTGCACATCTTATTATATGAAATTATATTATATGAAACATAATTGATTTGTCACACTCCTTTCCTGGGCTCTCCTCTAGTGTATCTTTGACAAATGCAATGCATATCCAAATTCAGTTTATGGAAATAATTGTCATCATCCACTCAGAATTAATCTACTTTGAAGAAGATTTCTTTCTTTCTTTCTTTCTTTCTTTCTTTCTTTCTTTCTTTCTTTCTCAAACAGGAAGGGGAGGACACTTACATCATTTGTGTTGACGTGCCATGCCATGTCTCCGTATGAAACCAACTGGCCATTGACGTAGCATCGGATTTCACTGTTCCTCCAACGGTTGTAGATGTAAACTATACTGATCATGTACCACTAAGTGTGAATAAAAGAACAAGGTTAGTGGTTTATTTATATTTATGATTTTCTCTCTCAGTATGAGCTATATATATACAGTATATATCATTATTGTGATATATGAAATGGGCTTGTGTTAAATATAACTAAATACACATCTCACTGTGGTTCCCAGGTGTAATGGGAATGCTCTAATTATATGACACATGCTTTGAGCTAGCTTACCTTCTCTACAGAGACAGGTTTACTGACATATCATGCTAGATTAACTTCCATTTGCTCATCTACATCCATTTACACCTGTTAGACTATAGGGGTTTTATTAAGGCTTAGATATACTGTACACCAACAACCCTTTATTGTCAGAGGTAGCGAAAAGAGGGAAAAAGTGGGCAGAATACAAGATCCTGCACAGTTGACTGTACAGCAAACTGAACTAAATCATAATATAGGTGATACAAGCAAACAACTGATAATAGTTTCTGGTTAGTTTCATCAGATTTTGTGAAACTGTTCCCTAAACCATCAAATCAGATTGAAAGCTATTTACTGTACACACTGTATCAGATGTAACCATTCAGATACAAGAAGGTGCTCCTTCCCTACCTCTACCAATCACAATCACGCACATACATTGCCACGGTTATAATTTGGTGAGAATAAGGCATGGAAGGCTGTCTTGCATACTGTAAATAAACCATGACGTTGTTGACTTGGTGGGTCTTAATGTGAAGGGATATCAAACATGCGTGTACCTTCCTGGGCTGAAAGTCATATTTCACACAGTGCTGGAAACCTTTGCCTTTGGTTTTGAGAGACGTCACAATCAAGCAGCTGCCAACAAAATGGGCAGAGTACCCTATGCCCTTGCTCGTGCGAAAGCTGTGAACGGAAATTGAATGCAATGAGTTGTAAACATTCTCACTGTATGTATGTATATATGTATTATTTAGTTAGTTAGTTAGTTATTTTTTATGGTTATTTTTTTATTGCCATAAGAAGGATATAGTAACTTGTCTCCCAATGAAATACATATTTAAAGCTAGGTTATCACAAAAGATACAGATTTGGTTCAGAACCTTAAAAAATCCAGTATTGAAATGCTGTTGGATGTTATCATTTTCCCCATTTGTGGCTATTGATAAACAAACTAACCAATAATTTCGGTTTAATAATTCAATTACTCTTAAAGATGTTGAATGTTCCGAGCTGGACAGAAAGCAATTTGTGAACGTAGTGAGCATATTAAACAGAACTGATGAAACAAGAAAATGCAACTGCAGTCACTGCGGTGCTGGGACAAACCACATACACCAGATATGCTCGCTTGTGAGACACCTTGCATTCTGGTCCCCACTGATCTTTGTCTCTCTCCAGTGACTGTCTACAAGAAGGGCAAATACTCCACAAGACACAAACATACTCTCACAATCTTTGTTCCTCCATGTGTGGACAGCATCTTCACACCACACTCCTACAGTATGCTTCTTCAAAGACCACTACTGCACCACCCACTAGGATCAACTGAAACAAATAATGGCTGAGAGATTTTGTTTTTTCTTCTTCATGTCAGGGGATTAGCTGAGGGCTAGAGGGACATATATACAGTCCGAGAGCTGACAACCACTGCTCTAGTGCTAGAGACAGAGGACAAGCCTCTCTCTCCTTAGCCTTTAGCACGAGAAAGGGCAACAACAACAATTTTTTCTCCACCACTGTGCTGTGAGCCACACAGAGGAATGCCTGAACACTAAATAGGATTAGCACATAATGCTGGTCACGTAACCACGGTGACACTGGGAGCAGAATTAGTGGCACACAAACACAAAAAAAGCGTGGCTTAGATGGCTTTTTATTTATATAATTTGAAATGTTTTCTGCTCCTGGTTTTTCACTACAGTAGCCTACATGTCATGCATATGTTGTGATCACTAGTGCTAGCAAAATACAGTGTTTTTAACAGATAAACTGCAAGCACACCTGCTTGTATTTTATCTTGAAAATGTCTTACTCTATACCACTTTATATAATTCTCTCCCTCTCATTAATTTCTGTTAATGCTTCTCACCCCGGATGCCTCACAGATCAGACCTGAAGAGCAGCCAATAAACACTACACTTCCGTGGTATTGATCGCCACATTAATTACCCAGAAACCCCTAGAGAGCCCTACTGTATGTGGGCCTTGTGAAGAAAACCGTCAATGCTAGCCTATTATTGCAGTACTCTACTTTTAAATACAGCTTGTACTGGCCCACTTTTCTGCATTTCCCTGTTATAATTCACATTATTTAGAACAAAAACAGGCTTTTCATTAACCGTTAGTATACATTAGCATTGAATAGCCAGTAAAAAAAAACAAAAAACTAAAAAACATCATATCATAACCTGCATAGAAGACATGCACAGTTGGATTAAAAGATTGCAGAAAAATATTGTCAGTATAAGGTAGCTGGCTGCTTTATGGGAATTATGAATTATCAAACTGTCAAAAAACATAAAAGTGTATGTGCTACAGTATGAGTATGTACTTACCAGTAAAGATATGGCTTATCCTTGTCAACATTGATGTTATTCAAGGGGTCCATTCGAAACCATGTGTTGAGAGTGAACCCATTCTGATAAGGCCACTTAGCAATTGGAGGTAAAGCAATGGCCTGCAGGCAGGAAACAACATGTTCCAAAATACATCATTACACAATAATGTTGTGTGTCCGGTCCAACAGGAAGGAGAGCTGGTTCAATCCATTACTCGATTAATACATTTTTAAACTAAAAAACAATTTCTTGTTCTTCAAAACTGTGGGTGATACCCCCACAAAAGCACACCCTGAAAGTGTGTCTGAAGTGTGTCAAGTGTGTCTTATCACTTGACAGGCCCGTGATAAGACTCTCTTTCCTACAGATTTCCTACAATTTAAAAAGCTTTGACAGACAGCTTTGACTAACCCATGACAGATAACTCAGACAAATCCTTATTACTGGGCAAACCTACAAGCTTACATTGTGGACAAGAGACACAGGGCAAATTGTGGTACGTCCTACATAAACAGTTCACAAGGGCCTTCAAGTGACCTTGTGACCTTCTCTCCACAAAGGATTGTTGTGCTTATGAAATTATGTTGAAATGTAAACAGTGTTGTCTGCCATAATGTGTGTCAAGGTCAGGGTAACCATTTGTATATCTGTGATATTTGGCGAAGGAACAGTAAGGAAGAGGGAGATGATTTGAACCCTTGTGTGGTAAATAATGCTAACTCCTCTTCCGATATGTACAGTAGTGCTTTGTGTTTTTAAATTCAGAATGCGATAGTCACAGGGCTATCCCGTGCCATGTAAATTAAAATGTGCAGTATATAATTTAATATTGTGTAAATTAGAGTTTGTCTATTTTGTGGACCAGGTGTTTCCAGGAACCAGCTCTTATAAAGGTACAGGGAAGATCAGGGAGAGTTCTGGTTGGTCTGAATGATGGTGCTTGTTTTTGTCAAAACTATTTTCTTTATAAGGCTTGCATTACATTGTGAAACCTCAGCAGTGTGATCTGGAAAAAAATGTGTGCATAATGTGACAGAATATGATAGAGCAATATTGTAAATATTGTCATTTACTGTATGTTGTCAAAATAGTATCCGTGATTAGTGGATTATCAATATTAATGTATTTTGCATATGTATCCATCTTTCAGCTTCAAAAATATGTTTCAACAAATCCAAATGGGAAAAACACAGACTAAACCAATAACAGCACTAATTGCTTCAATGTGTTAATATGCATATTTAAGTTGAAAATACTCTTATGATAAATACACTTTTTTTTCAGCAGGGTGCAGTAACTTTACATATGACTCCAAACCTGCAATGGCTCCTGTAGGCAAATTCTATTTTCAATACCCCTACTCAAGCTGAGTCAGCCAGCTCTAAAGCAAAGCAGCTGGAGCAGGTTGCAATTCAGTTTCTTGCTGAAAGACACTTCAGAGGTGATAATGCTTTCTGGCTTGGAGCTCAACCCCTGGTTGAACTATAGCAATCTCCCAAAACACATGAACGCCTCTTCAATTATTTCTTAATGCATTCACGTACAGCACTCTACTTATTATGGCCAATAACAATACAGCACATAATTTATTAGATTTTTCTGTTCTTTAGACTTTTATCCAATATGTCTGATATCTAATATTGTGTGTGTGTGTGTGTGTGTGTGTGTGTGTGCGCACATGTGTGCAGAATTTATCCAATTGAAATTGACCAGAGAAAATGTCCACCAACCAATCTATTTTGTATACAAGCCCTATGAGGTTCAGAGCTTATAGCGCTGAGCTTAGAGCAGAAACATCCTCAGAACACTAAATCTTTTCCTGGTGCGCTCCCAGAGCTTTCAATTGAAAACAATCCAACTTTTGGAACAGCGCTGGGCTCGTCAATGTCCCTTCTCTCTTGTCGGCCAATTAGAATCGAGGAGGGGTCGGGACATATGATATTATCAACACTGTCAACAATGGCGGAGAGAAACCGATCCTGTCAAGGACAGGATGCCATTTATTTCCATTGTTTTTGTAAGCTAGAAACAATGTGTGCTCTTAAATGAAGTTGTGGGCGCTGACGGTGCTAAAACAAGTTTGGTGGACATAGGCCATGAACATGAGAGCTTACTGCTGCGCTGCGGCCGGGAAAGTTGAAGAAAGTGTCTGGCCCATGTCTCTGGGGCATCTGGTTGAGCACTGACAGCAGTTTAACTGCATGCCTTGGCTGCAGGGTAAACAAACAAACAATGTTAATTAACACAAACTCACAGTATATACAAATACAGCATACAGTACAAACTATAGCTACCAACCTGTAACTATCATATTGCCTGGACTATACAGTGCACTTCTTATGTGGTCCTATGAGTAGTCACCATGTATATTTTGTTTAATGCATACCAGCTATGGCCAAGAGATGGCACAGTATACATTGTCTGCTGCACCATCAAAAAAGAATAATGTGACTTGAAGTCTAAAGCCAGTGTGTGACTAATACTACTCAGGTGCGTCTTATAGTCCGGAAAATGTGGTAACTAACTTAACTAATGAACAAAGTGTCAATAATAACAATACTACAATTGTGATGTTAACTAAGTAAGCAAGTAAACACAAACAAACAAACCTAAATGTCTCGGATTTGTATACGACCTTGTTGACAAAATAACACTACCAGTACCAATAGCACAATAAACACGCAAAGAAACACACCACAGTTGACAGTGTGATCGCTGTCATAGGGGTCATCCAGAGGTCAGTGTAACTCTGAGTCACAGTGCTGTCCAACCAGGTCTCCTATAACTCACCCAGACGCCACCTTCCCCTCGCAGCATACTGAAGAGGAGTTTCAGCTCTTGGACTGTGATGCAATAGCTGGCCATCACCCCCAACATGTCCACCAGCAGGTCTGATGGTAAGACAGGCCACAAGCCAGACACACCAGGTTGAAAACATATTGCCCGCATTCATAGATACGCTCCCCCCCACACACACACACACACACAAGGGAAAAAGACACAAGCCTTCAAATCAAACACATCTGTCATTGGCATATACACTTGGTATAGGTATTAGAGTTTCATGTATTTCGGAAAGATGGTTTTCATGGTGCAAATCCATTGTTAAGTATTCCCAATGCGGCTCGCTGGAGATAATGACCTGTCAATTATACTTACACATGTCTTGCTGAGTCCTTTGTGTGCGAAATTATATTATATTTATCACAGAGACAGTTCCACTAGTATTGTACAAGGATAGATGCTGACTTCTAAATCAAAGTGAAAGGAAAATAGAAGTGCCACAGAAATACCATATACTATAAATACATTTAGATTGTTTTCATCAATTGTAGCATACAGCAAGTTACACACACGGTGCAGTTGATACAGTGCCGTATAGCTGCCATTCTTTGAGATATGGTTAGATTTGAAGAACAGAACACAATTGAAGTACCATAACATTATGACTCAACATCTTTAAAACTATTACACTGTTTTGGAGCTGCACAGTAAGTAAGTATTTATTTAATTCATTGTAAAATTAAAGCAATCTACACACTGGCGTAGCCACGGGTGTGCCAGGGTGTGCCTGTGCCACCCAAGAGGGATCTGGCACACCCAGAAATAAAATGCAGAAACAGAATGCATTTTGTATTATATCCTTACTAAAACATTTTAGGCTATTAGGTTTACTTACTAATTATAATAGTCAAATTGTTCATTCTAAATCTCCTTAGTCATAATAAACAACATTACCTATCCTCAGTTAAAAGTGTATCTTACGCACAACTTCATTGACTGCCCCTGAGAGCATCACATGGGATGGGAAACAGTTTAGTTGCCAATGTCGTGCCCAAAAGTGGTTGTCCGATAAAACGTTATTCCTGCCTGCGTCTGCAGCTGCATTTACCTGGCTGAAACAGTCAAAATGTGCAATATAGGCCTAATCCTACAGTACCTTGTGTCTGTGGTAATAGCAAAGGTAGTTTATGTCTTGGTGAAACGTTAATGAATAAACGAATAATCAATTCAATCAATTAAGTCAAATATGTGCAGTGTAGGCTAACTACGTTTGCTATGTTAAATATCATTGTATTTGGAAACTGGACTGTGATGTGATGGTTTAAATAGACCTAGACATAAAATGAATACAATTAATTATCCTCAATTTTAATATGTTTTAAGCTGTGTCCAATTAATCCATAAATTTTTACCAGTTTAAAATGTGGGAATATAACCATAAAATGCACTTTTTAATATGGTAATAACTTTCTATCGGACAATCACTTTTGGGCATGATGCCTGTCAATGCAAGACCTTCAGCAGCTAATGCTATACACCAAAAATGCCACACTAGTTTAACTAAATGAATAAGAGCTCCCAATGAATTTAGTGTTTTGATTGCATTGCTTGTTACAAGACATGATGGAATAAAATCCAACAACAGAGCAACAATGCTCGCTGGTCACAATGCTCGCATTCTAAAGGAAACCTACAGAGACTTGAGTCAAATTAAATAATGTAAGGATAAGATGCGCCGTTTTTCCATTTGAAAATGTCAACTTGCTGTCAACTTTCAAGTTGGCTGTCAATAACATTTCAGTTTTGTTAGTGTCTTGCCAGATATATATATTTTTTCTGGCTACACTACAGAATCTACAGGTATTACGTTTAATTTGAATTCCTTGCCAAGTAGATAATATATGTAAAAAAATGTCAGGCGATATACATTGTCTATAAACTCTTTTCAAAAGTATGTTGTACTTTTAGCATATTTGTAAAATTAGAACAGCATGGCAATTATTCAATTAGCTAGAATGATAATGAAAAGGGCTGTCCAATCTAGTAAAAAAAATATATCTTCATTTTCTATTATTTACTTAAAGTAAACAATAAAACATGTAATATTCCTTAACTGCCATTCAATTTTATTAAAAAGCACTGGTTAATTCTCTGTGTGGCACACCAAGCATTTGTTTTGGTCTGAGATGCTGGTGCTGTAGTAAACTGCTATGCATTCTATAGGCACTTCTGATGGACAATTCACCCACACTACTCTAACACACATCATCTAAAAAATACACACATTTGACAAATTTTCAAGTTTGGGAATGTTGTGTGGTGTGATCTGCATCACTTTGTTTGTGTTTGTTTGTCATTCATTTACAGTGTATGTGTGCACACAGAACCGACCACTAGCGGACCACTAACAGACCGATAGGAGATATTTGCTGAGTTTGACAAGAAGTGCATTGATTATACAGTGCTATGTCTGGCCCGACCCACTATACACTGTGTGGTCCTGGGAAGAGAGACATGCTGCCCAAGAGAATGCATTTACCACTAGGGGGAGTGAAGGATGGGTAGAATACTTTCCCAATTCCTAACTCAATCACTGGTAGACTAGCAGCAGTGGGAGCAAATAGGCCTGTCAGCATTGAAACTGATAGGTTTCCCTGCCTCTGGTTCTCTCTCTTCAGCGAAAGCATTGAACAGTAAGACTCCATTTCCTTCCCCATGTTATTTGGCCTTTCTGGCTGCATAGTGCTATTTCTGTTTGTTGATGTTGTAGGCAGTGCCATCCTCGTTAAAGGAAACCCCACAGTCTGTTGAATACTCTGGTCCAGGAGGAATTGGAATTCCTTTTATTAAAGCCCCGCTAACCCCTGTGCTGTATTACAATTAAAATTTTACTTTAGTTCTTCAAAACCTGGTGAATGACATCGTTATTGGGGAAATAAGAGAAGAGCGATTATAAGCTAATACACTTTTTGTCATATTCAGGAAATATCTTACATTAGCTGTCTGTCGTGTGTGAGCTGAAAAAACAATCTGGTGTTCCTACACAGCCCTGGTTCTGTAAATGGGAACACAAACAACATATTGCAGACCTCACCACACAACAATATCTCAGGCTTGGCAATGTGTGTCCAATGTGTTTGGCGGAGCATCGGAGGGAGAGCATTGAAGAGAGATTTTGTTTTGTTTTGATTGAGTTCAAATTTCAACAATGTTAGGCCAGCATCGCTGACTCCACCTTTAACTGTGGTGGTCACACATGTCAAAAGGAGAATTATGACCGCACCTGCGATCATGTCCTCCACGGAGCTCATCCTGAGCAGCGCCCGCTGGATGAGGCCCACCTCGGTGGCCGTCTGCAGGTTGCGCACGCTCTTGCGCAGCATGGCGGTGAACATGCTCCAGACCTCTGCCTGGCAGGTGGCGCTGCAGTGCTCCAGCAGTTCCGCCATGCAGCCGATGCTCTCTGCGTCCTGGATGAGGAAGTGCGTCTCCAGATCAAACTGCCCACCCACTAGCTGAGGAAACAGGATAGAGAGCCATTAGACAAATTCATTCATTAATTAAGAAATAAATCAAGGTGTATCTCCAGTATACAGTAATTAGGCAAATTATACATTTGAGTATATTTGAGATTATGGATATAAAAGTTCATCTGTACAATATTTTACAGCAATAAACTTCTTTCTATGTAAAGATATCCAGTAGTGGAGAAATTGCATTATGTACATCAGTTGCTACAGTAGTAGCCACAGTTAGCCACCAACTAACTTTAAAGGCCCAATAGATTCCACTTCCATGCAACATAGTTCTTACTGAAGCTGAAGCTACAGACAGACTAGACTCAGATGAATGTTCTAAGCATTTTCTTTTCTTTTTTTTCCAGCAAATCTTAGTTCCACCAATATTGTTCATGGGAAACAATGTGTGTACATAAATTATGAAGCTAATCCCAAAGAAAAGTCTTTTGCATATAGAAATAGCAGAAACCCCCAAAAAGCGCTGAGATGCGTCTGTATGTATACTTGGAACAGCTCGTCCGTGTTGCGTGAGGCCATGCATTTAGTAGTAGCCTTTATCTGGTCTTTAAATGAGGTCAGGGCATTAAAGTCAAGTTGGAAAAAAAGAAAATCTACTGTAAATTTGTTTGGATTGATTTGTGTATTTTATTTATTTTGCTTTGCACTTAAAACAAAAGATACACAACATGACAAACATAATTATTATACAGTACTGGGAAAGGAAGAAACCCAGTGGGCTAATTTAAACCTTAACAGAATTTAAATTTCACAATGTTAGAGAACACAAAATCAAACACACAGAAAATTTGAGAAACACTGTGCTGCCTCCAACATCCTATTCTCATATTGGTTCTACAATGATGTTTAAACATTACCAATTGCATCATATGAGGTCCCTTTATTAAAACCGATGTGCAGCAACTGCAAAAATATATAAAAGCTCAATGGATTCTACCATTTCTAAATTCACATCTGTGATGCCGGTCGATGCTTTACCTGTGAAAAATTGGACTGAGGATGTCTACACATATTACCAGAAAGCTATTTGTCCAGCTTCATGGATGCTTTTAGAAAAATGTTTTACAAAGAAATGGAAGCCAACGGAGGTAAAATACACCTAAATACTGTATATATTTAAACTTAAATATCAGGGTTCACACTAATATTGTGGAAGTTATAGATTAATGAATTTCTTAATATCACTTTGAAGGTTTAGATTTGATTTGAAGAACCGCTGAAATGTAATGCTATTTAGCATTAAATGGAAAGCAGACAGAAATAGATCTGCCTATTGACCCACTGCCCTTTCTTTTCACAAATAATTTCTGTTAAGAAAGTAGGGGACAACAATCGATAAACTCATTCTTTAAGTTCAACCAGCATGAAATTGGCCCATTGAAGAAGGGCACCTTACATATGGGCCAGCCAAGGAGCATGTTGACTGGGGTGCGACAAAGCAGAGAGGTGGGAAATGGACCTAAACCCACTTGTGGTTGCCAGGCAATTGCAAGCAGCAAGTTTAGCCTGCGGTTTTTGGAGGGCAATGGAAGGATCCTTATTCACCACAAACAACCAGCATGATCACAATGGAAGGATCCAAATTCACCACAAACAACCAGCATGGATACAATGTTATATAATCCGTAGGTCCCATCAGAATGTGGTTTTAAGCTACTTGTCTTATTCATCCTCACTGGTTTGCAGCACCAGTTATACAGTAGAATGCTACAGACAAATGATAGCAAATTGAACCTTGCATGATCAGGGATTTTAACACCTCTTGGCAGTTTAAAAGAGAGGAGGAGGGAGGGGCGTGCAGTATGCGAGGCAGTGGACATACTGTAGTCGGGGGGATGAAAATCTTCATCAAAGAGCTGGGAGAACATGGCAATGATGAGTGAGGCAGGACTGATATCATGGCCCGTTAGATCCACACTAAACCTACTGTATTGACGCGGAGGGATGAGGGAATGGGTGCACAACTCACGGCTTGAGTGTGTTCCGAAGCCGAGCTGAACAGATGACTGCTGTAAGTCCTGTGCATACTGTGAGTCTCCCCTTTGTCTGAATATGGGCTCTATGTGCAAAGAGAACAGATTGAAACCATCCTTGTCCAAATCACACGGTCAATAACATCGCCTCCCACCACCTGCCAATAGCCATCATGCATGTTCTGCGCATCGTGGGAACGCTCACTGACAGTTGGTGTTACTGTGTTTGTTTGTTTTCACTCACACAGTGAGCAAGGCAGTATTTGGTATTGATTTAAAGGATAATACCGGACTGTATTTCATGGACCTCATTTACCCCAAAACATGAACATGTTATCCTCCTTAGTATTAGTTTCTGACCAAAATCAAATCAATTGAGTCAACTTGAAGTTGTGATGAGCTCAGCTGTCGGAACTCTTTGATTATAATGTGAACCAACAGGGCAAGCACCCAATCTCAATCAATCTAAGACCTGTCCTATTATATGTGAATTTGTTTGTAAATTATCACAAAGGCTGTAAGAGATGGAAAAGTGAGGCCAAAACATTCTTTATCTGCATTCAAAGCCAGAAAAATCTAATTGGTTAGAGATGGCCAACAGCCTTATAAAATGGCCAAAGGAAACATCGGCTACACTATCTTGCAATGTGATTCAAACAGAACTTAACAATAACAGCAAAAAAGGCATTACATAACATAACATTGCCTTTCAAGGAGATCAGAGCACCATAAATATTTCCTTATTAGGGATGGAGACAAATACAAATATGTTATTCGGATAAGCACAAATTATTTATTTACCAAATATTTTTTAAATGATTTGCGTTTGGGAAGAAAAGAGAAAACACAGTTTCAAATAGCTGGTGTACAGAAGTGTATGGCGTCAATATAGTCTCGCGCTCGCAGGATGTTGTGTTGCACACACACGAACAAAGTCGAGCGCGCATAATCTTGAGTCGAGCGTGCACACAGACAATTCGCGCGCACAGAATGTTCATTTGAACAAGCATAAAGTTGTTCCGAGTGCGCGGACGTCGTATTCTGAGTGTGCATAAATCTAGCACACTTTCTGAGTTAAGAGGTTAAGGCAAAACCATGGGCACAATGATTGCAATGTCACAAGAACTGAAATA
>JAODTR010001806.1:0-11215 GCA_025399935.1 Amblyopsis rosae
AGGGATAGAGAGAGAGAGAGAGAGAGAGAGAGAGGGAGGGAGAGAGAGAGAGAGAGAGAGAGAGAGAGAGAGAGGGGAGAGAGAGAGGGAGGGAGGGAGAGAGAGAGAGAGAGAGAGAGAGGGGGGGGAGAGAGAGAGAGAGAGAGAGACCTCTATTTAGCATCTCCATTCTAAACTGACGTTGAACTGAAGAAGACAGAACACCTCTCTGTCTCTACCCCTTTGCACATCTGGATTGCCCAGTGTGTGTGTGTGTGTGTGTGTGTGTTCGTATGGGCTCTGCTCATCTTTCCTCCTGGCTTGACCTTTGACCTGGTCACATGCCCTTTACACTGCTGACCGCTCCTTGGTCATCCAGCTGTGAGTGTGTGCATGTGTGTGTGTGTGTGTGTGTGTGCATGTGTGTGTATAGTGTGTGTTCCGTTTACAGCACCACATACATATAGAATATAGCAAACACTCCATATTTAACGTCTAAAGTACAAAGCACTGAGTAGAGAACTAACTCAATTCAAATCAACATGTATTTCTTAGTTTGGCTATCATTCAATTACATGCTTTGCATAGCTGCCCGTGTTACCCGACGAAAGCTGCTGCCATGTAACTATATAAAAAAGGCTGCTGCGATCCTTGCTCCCTCTGCAGGGAACCAGAGGAACTGCACGTCAGCTTGCCTCAACACTTTGACCTCCTGACTAAGCTATTACACAGTCTCACATATAATTATAAATTAAACATGATCCACGACAACAATATACTTACAGCAAACATAATACTGTAGGCATATATCGTGTCACAAACAAGCGTTCTTTGTGATCGTATACGCTACTATACGATAACAAAAATAATAAATTAAATCTTTGCAGAGTTAAATGACCAGATGAAACAGAATAGAGCAATGATAAATACGAAAAAGAAAAGTACAAGAACAATTTAACTAGGGAGACATTCACAATGTTTAAGCCTGTCAAAATGTATATATTATCCAACTTCAAAAGATATTTGATAGTTTTTCATTCTAGCAGACTCTAACACATGACTATTCACAAAAAAATATTACAGATTCAATATATATATATATATATATATACAGTACAGGCCAAAAGTTTGGACACACCTTCTCATTCAATGCGTTTTCTTTATTTTTTATATTTATATTATATATATTATTTTTGTATATATTTTATATTCTAAAAAGTGTGAAATAACTGAAAACGTCTTATATTCTAGTTTGAAGAAACTAGAATATAAGACATGTTTTCAGTTATTTCACACTTTTTTTGTTAAGTACATGATTCCATATGTGTTCATTCATAGTTCTGATGCCTTCAGTGAGAATCTACAATGTAAATAGTCATGAAAATAAAGAAACCGCATTGAATGAGAAGGTGTGTCCAAACTTTTGGCCTGTACTGTAGATACTGTGGCTCGCATCGCTGGATAGGCCTTCTACCACCCAGCTTGATTGACATCTGTCATATCTGTCATCGGTTCTTTGACACCTGCAGTTTGTTTTCACTTTGAACACAATGGATGCTAGCACGCTGCCTCCGCCTGCCTGCTCCAGTAGGGGGAGCTATCACTCTACATATTTTACATACATATAAAAATACATGAATCATCCAAAACCTGTTGAAGAGTTTAGAAAACAATAACCTGTTTGGTAGAACTGATATTGTATGTGACGCAGATGTACACAGTACAAATAACTGACATGAAACGTATGTTGAAATCACTGTTGGTTGAGTTTTGGAGAACATTTCTAAAGTGTAGAATTGGCAGTTACTTGTCATTACCAGTTGCACTGACGAATCCCGTAGCCCTTTTCCTCCGTTATAGGCTGAACTATAAACTTTCTAGTCTGCTTTTGCCTTTCTTGTATTTCCTCTGTCAACATTCTGATCCTCGACTGTGATGGCAGGATTCTCCCATTGAGACCTTCCCGTGGGAAGTGTCGTGCAGACCTAAAAATGTTCCTAAAGGAGATTACACCCAGCATGTGTCGGTCGATGCACGGTGTAATTAGCGGCAGGCAGAAGCGCTTATGTGACGTTTGTCTCGGGATAACTCCAGTCTTCAAACAAGATGTAGCAGATCTGGAATGAGAGAAGAAAACGTGGTTTTATTGATCCCCAAGAAAGGGATAATTACATTTCAACAGCATGCAAATAACACATTGTGGGCTAAGTCTAAAACGTCCATGTAAAGATCAATAGGAACAATATGGAACAACTTCAACTATAGGCTATATCAAAACAGGAAAAACTCGAATATTGCACAATAATATAATGTAATGCAAAGAACGTCCTCCTAAGAAGTGTAGACTGCACATGTTAAAAACGTTATACTTTTATTATAGAGCGAATTGGTTTCATATAATGTATAATTAATACAGTAGGCCCATGCTGATAAGTGATAATATAAATGAAGCTTGCAGTAGACTGGTGACAGTTAAACATTAAAAGGTATAACATTTTGTTACTTTACAACATATTAATTTTATGCATTTAAAACTTACATAGCCTAATAAAGCATGATTCAGTTTGTTATTTATTTAATTGTTTTTTTTAAACTATAGGCTATTGTTTATCTCTGGGTTCTTACAGATAGTTCTAGTTCTTACGGCTAATCTACTAAACCTTGTATGTGTAACCTAAGTGACAATGGCTTGTAGGCTAATTGTAGCTACTCTATTAGTACAGGGTTGGGAATTATCTGATAACAAAAACAGTACAGTTATCATATGAAATAGCAAATTAGCCTATTTCTCTACTTTCACCTTTAAAAATGCATAAAACAATCGGCTGTTCTCTTATTAACCTTCCATTAGGCAGCATAAACTGTCACAGAAATAGAAGAAGGCTTGATAATCTAATCAAAGCGTAGCCTAATGAAAAGTAATCAGATTATGATACTAAATGTATTTATCCAAAAACGACGTTAGTGGTTATAATTTTAGTATGGTAACTATAGTAACTGTAACAGATTACAGTTAAAGTACCCTACCCAACCCTGGGTATGTAGAATATTAGAAATCAAATTGTTTTCAGGTTTCAGTGAATGATCTGAGATCTGTGGTCGGTAGGTCGTTCGCTTGTTTGCGTGTGTGTGTGTGTGTGTGTGTGTGTGCGTGCGTGTGTGTGTGTATTGGCCGAGCGCCAGCAACACTAGTCATAAGAAGACCACTAATTGGATCACTCAGCTGTGGGCGTGGCCCGTCGGTAGGGCCTGATTTGTCGCCCGCTAGCTCCCTCCTCCCCCCTCCTCCCCCCTCCTCCTCCTCCCTCCTCCAGTTTGCCTGTAAACTTTTTGGATACGCGCTCGCTGCGCAGCTCTGCAATAGTTCTTGTGTTGTGTGTGCGTGGTGCGTATGGACTCTCCGGGCTCCGCGTCAGCTCAGGACCGTACCGTTTATTAGTGTGGGTAGCGCGGAGGAATGGAGCCCGTCAGCACCTGGACCGCGCAGCAAGTCGCCGACTGGATGGGAGGTGAGACATGTAGGCTACTAATTATAGTGTTTAACACATGAACCGTGTAGAGGTGGGCTGCTGCATTATACTGTTTAACATGAACCGTGTAGAGGTAGGTACTGGCTACAGTCCTTGCAGGGTTGAGCCGCGCTTGGTATCCTACAGTTTGTAGCCTACCGAGCCTATACTGTTACTTAAGACCTTTGTTGCAGTCTATTCTAGATGATGGCACATGGGTTGTGTGTGTGCATATGTGTGCGTGTGTGCGATAGTTCCAGGTCTTGTGTCGTGTAGCCCGGCCGACCCGTGCTTCTCCGTTATCGACAGGCCTATTCATTACGGTTCATTGTTGTCGAGCGGCGGCCGATGACAGCGCGACACGGTTGACCTGTTCAAGCTGAAAAGGATCGTGCAAAACATCTGTCTTTACTTGAAGCCATTATATGAACCTTAGGCTAATCATCCAACAGTTAGTACCAGAATAAGCCAGAATTATTAGTATTAATAGGTTGGTGCCTTGCTCACAGGGCATGGAATCCCTAGCCCTGTCATCTGACACTTGATACAACGTGACAGTTAGATACACGTTCTGCCGTCAGACACTTCTTCAAAATAATCAACTCTTACAAAGTTACTGTTGTCGCGGTATGGAGCACATCAGCCCTTCGCGCAAGGCATTTATTAACTAGAACCCCCCCACCCCCCCTTCGCCTTCAATCGGGGGCTACAGAGGTGGCCTCCCCGCTGTGCTCGGGGTCACGGGGTCTCCGTAACAACTGGCTGTTTGCTTGAATAGCTGAATTTAACTTTATTAACAGATGTGCACATCAGCTGTAGCCTATATGGGGTAATACTACATGGGGGCAGAAATATACTTGGAATAATAACAATTAAGTTTTCCACATTACTAGTTGTGTGTTGGTACCTATCCTCTTTTATTTAAATGTTTATTAGGTTTAGAGATGATTAACAATCACAGTGTAAAATCTTTCTCAAAATTCTTAAACTTCTCACATGAAGACAATCCTTAGACTTAAAGGCAGGGTCAGTTTCTCTTGTGAACTCAACTCAAATCAACACAACATCTCTCCGCAGCAATGCCCCAAGCATGGGAATGCATTGTGAAGTAATGTGGCTTTTTTGTTGTGAGCGGTGTTGGCCACTTTGTTTATGTTCCTATAACAGAGCCAGGGCTGTGTGGAAGTATAACATTCTTTAAAATAGCGGTAAAATAGCGGAATGCAAGGAGATAATTTGACAATAGCTGATTACACCTTTTAATGGTGTGATTCAAACCCACCCCCTTTCTTTGAACTTAACTCTTTTCTTCAGCAGTGCTTGGCAAAAGTAGTCAGGAGATCATCTGGACATCTGGGCTGATCAGGTGTCTGGGTGCTGCTGGTCGGGTCTGGGCTGATCAGGTGTCTCTGGCTGCTGCTTGTTTAGTCTGTTCCCGCTCCCAGAGAAGGCACAGTTCCTAGAGATCCTGCTCTGTGTTTAGAGAGGGAGGGGGGGGGTCTGTTTGACTTGGTAGCTCCTGTGAGGCAATCTTCCTAGTGTTCCCATGGCGATGTCATGTAGGACCCATGGTGATGTCATGACCTAAGCCTTGACTGACAGACTTTAGTGACGTCACCTGGATTTGAGGTGTCTATGGTGATGTTGTGAGATAAAGGTCTATGGTGATGATAAAGGTCTATTGTGAGGTTGTGATGATAATAGTCTATGGTGATGTTGTGAGATAAAGGTCTATTGTGATGATAAAGGTCTATGGTGAGGTGGTGGTGATAATAGTCTATGGTGAGTTGGTGGTGATAAAGGTCTATGGTGACGATTAAAGGTCTATGGTGATGTTTTATTAAGAGAATAGAATTAAGAGACCACTGCAGCAGTTCCTCATATTTGTACTATTTATACATTTTAACTTTTACTTGCATGTCATATTTTTAAATTTGTATTTCTAGAAATGTTCTAATTAATATAATTTCTAACATGTACAGTTATTTATTTTAAATACTTTTTTTTTTTAATGTGTAGTGGTCTCTTATTTTTTTTCTTGGCTGCATATAATATAATATTTTGGAAATAAAAAAGGTATAAATAAAGTTATAGTTTATCAGAAAATCATATCACTGTTATAAAGTTATCTCTAATACAGTATGTATATTGATATTGGATTATTGTCCAACCCTACTCTTGGTGCACATGCTTTACGCAATCCTATCTATTTTTAGGTATTTTTAAACCCAGTAGTCTCGTTAACAGTATCGATAAGCTCAGACATGATTGATTTTCGGGTTTTGAGAAATATGACACTGGGCCCTTAAAAGAACTGGTTCTCGATACCCATCCCTACTCTTACATGCTCCCAAAGGCTGCCGTGGTAGGGAACGTGCCCTAGATGAGACCTCATATCCTCATGACATAAATAGTATGTAAACATTGCGGTAAGGGCCGTTACTTTCCATCCCCTGCGGTTGTTTTAGCAACATTGTTATAACTGCAATATTGCAGTTATCCCGACAACCCTAGTCTATGGTTAGGTTAAAGGTCTATCTATGGTTAGGTTAAAGGTCTGTCTATGGTTAGGTTAAAGGTCTATGGTTAGGTTAAAGGTCTATCTATGGTTAGGTTAAAGGTCTGTGGTTAGGTTAAAGGTCTATCTATGGTTAGGTTAAAGGTCTATCTATGGTTAGATTAAAGGTCTGTGGTTAGGTTAAAGGTCTGTCTATGGTTAGGTTAAAGGTCTGTCTATGTTTAGGTTAAAGGTCTATGGTTAGGTTAAAGGTCTATCTATGGTTAGGTTAAAGGTCTGTGGTTAGGTTAAAGGTCTGTCTATGGTTAGGTTAAAGGGCTGTGGTTAGGTTAAAGGTCTATCTATGGTTAGGTTAAAGGTCTGTCTATGGTTATGTTAATGGTCTGTGGTTAGGTTAAAGGTCTATCTATGGTTAGGTTAAAGGTCTGTGGTTAGGTTAAAGGTCTATCTATGGTTAGGTTAAAGGTCTGTGATGGTGCTAGTCATGATCAGCTGAGGTGAACAGCTAACTAGCTGCAGATGTGTAGGATGATCTTAGCATGTGGAGACATGTCTACATATTTGTGGCCCCCTGGCAGTGCAGTCGACTGACAGTTAACACCGGCTGTCTCTCTGGGTGACAGTCTCTCTCTCTCTCTCTCTCTCTCTCTCTCTCTCTCTCTCTCTCTCTCTCACTCTCTCTGGGTGATAGAGTCTCTCTGTCTCTCTCTCTGCCTGACTGGGTGACAGAGTCTCTCAGCAGACACAACCCCCCCCCTCCGCGTGTACAGAACACTGTCACATGTTGACAGGGCTGCCCTGCCCAGGTGTGCCTCTGAGCCAGGTGGAACTCTAAGATCGCACAGCCTGTTTGTTAAGGAGGAGGAGCAGCCTGTTATTGGAGATGCCCTGGAGGAGGACCATTAGAGCGAGGCTCTTGCAGGTGCACACGTTATTATTAACTACTGAGTAGAGCTCCACGCTGTTAAGCAGTCAGTCTGACGCCGCCAATCAAACGCTGTGGAAGACAATATTATAAAAGTAAATAAATAAATGCTAATTAAATCAGTTCAGTCATACAATAACCTTTTCATCATCTTGATATACGATATATAACGCTGTTGTATATAGCGTTTCTTCAACATTTCTCCTCAGCTTGGTCAACAAACTGTGTTGCCCCGCTCACTAAATATAATATAAATACACAGCACAGCGCCTCTTAGCACCAACACTGTCAGGGTTAGGGGTTCTATTCCCTGTGTGGAGCAAGGCACTAACACTGCCAGGGTTAGGGGTTCTATTACCTGTGTGTGGAGCAAGGCACTAACACTGTCAGGGACAGGGGTTGTATATCCTGTGTAGAGCAACGCACTAACACTGCCAGGGTTAGGGGTTCTATTCCCTGTGTGTAGAGCAAGGCACTAACACTGTCAGGGTTAGGGGTTCTATTCCCTGTGTAGAGCAAGGCACTAATACTGCCAGGGTCAGGGGTTCTATTCCCTGTGCAGAGCTGAACTGGGACCATTAACGGGAGAGTCTCTTTCTGACCAGTGACTCACAGGAAACAGGATATGGCTGCATTGTGACTTCCTGTTTGCTGTGAAAGTCTTCATGTGCGATGTTCCCACCGCCTGTCCCAGCAGGTGGTCACATGACGCCTTCCTAAATCGTCCTCCTGAACGTTGTTTTACTCCCAGTATTAAAGGTGGAGTCAGTGGTTGTAAGCTGCCCGTTATGCATGACACACAGCCCTGGCTTTGTAAATAGGAACATAAAGTGGTGCAGACCGCACCACACAACACTATCCTACCCTCGTCAGTGTGTGTCCAATGTGGGGGGGGGCGGAGCCTCTGAGGGAGCAGCCTATAGCGTCTCCCTGACGACACCTTTAAATAACAGTAGCTGACGGGAGAGCAGTCACGTCCTGCAGAGAATCAAAGGTTATTTCTGACTGGTGAGCTGGCGTCCCTCACAGCGGTTACCATGGGAACAGGATACACACTCCCATACTGTATACACACACACACACACACACACACACAGTCAGGACAGTTCAGTGCTGGAGGAAATCCACCTCCCTCCTGCTGCAGACAGACCTCCTGCTGCAGACAGACCTCCTGCTGCAGACAAAAAGAGCTATAAGAATACAAACAAAGATGGAGCAACGTAATGTGTTGCTATGGGAGGTAACGTGGTCAGCTCCGGTCTCTTACTGACACCCTACGTCGCTGACCACATGTTGCGTTGACGAGCATGGAGCGTTTAGTCGGCGTAACGGCAGACCTGCTGTATCTTCCTCAGCAGATGTTTTATCCTGAACACTCTGGAGGATCCTGAGGAAGAAGGAATGTGAGGTGAGGCTCTATCTTCTGACAGATGTTTAACTAGGTGGTTTATGAGGTTCATGACGCTGCTCACCACACTCGGTTCCATGAGATGGGCTGCTCCCATGAATGCTCATAAATACTCATTAACACTCATAAATACACATTCATAGTCAAACCATTTCTCGGTGAAGTCAGGGGAAGCACCTTGTACCTTGGTAATGCGTCCAATATATGGGGGCGGAGCTTCTGGGGGAGCATCCGCTTTCATCAATCTTTCTCCAGCATCGATGAGTCAGCTTCTTTTACATTATCTTAATGTTTGGCACGCACACACACACACACACACACACACACACACACACACACACACACACACGCGCACACACACACGCACGCAGGTCATAAATTGTAAAAATAAAATAAAATCGGGTCTTGTGCCAAACTCCAGGAGCTGTGTCTCGCGTACTTCACTAAGTACACTTCAGTAATTTGACCAAATCATTATAGACTGGATAGTTTTACGACTATATCGAAGTTATCTGTGAATTTTTAACACTTTATAAGCATGTAAAACTTACGTTTGTATGGCGCGTGTTCAGAGCTGAAAATCCCACTGCCGACCTTTTCAAAACAGTTGTTTTGAGTTCTCAGTTGAGTGCACGAAGTGTGCATCGTTCCACACTCAATTTTTGGACCGCTTTGAGTACGCCAACGGCTACTTTGAGTGCACTGCATTTTTGTGTACTTGTCAGTTTATGCTCACTATGTGCTCAAAATATAAAGTATAAGTACACAAGTGTGCGATATGAGACACAGCTCAGGCCTCATCCATTATTACTCAGTGGTAACCCCCGGCTACAAGGCAGCCGTGTGAATATTTCATGTGTGTGTGTGTGTGTGTGTGTGTGGGCGTGATGGCAGCACACAGGGTTGTCATGACGTCATTTGTCAGTGTAACACCGTCCCCCTTCCCCCCCCCCCCGCCACACACACACACAGCCATCTGTCACTCAGAAAGGCATTCCTAGCCAAATAGAAGTTAGCTTAAAGACCCCATGTTGGGCCAAACACACACACACACACACACCAAATGTTTTTACTGAATGCCATTTGGAGACACTTTCACGTAAACAATCAGGCTTGTTTACACAGGGAATAGAACCTCTAACCCTAACAGTGCCTTGCTCTACAAGGGAATAGAACCCCTGACCCTGGCAGTGCCTTGCTCTACTGACACTACACCAGTTGATCAGTGACACCACTCAATGTTTCCTCCATGAATGACGTTCACATCGCTGAGCTGCTCTGCTCGTTCGTCTTGTGTTGCTGAGAGTTAAAGAGAGGCTGGTGGCACAGTGAGTACATAAGGCGTGGGCAGGGCATATTATAGAGTAGAGCTGAACACACTCTATCGCCCCCTACAGGCCTGGATGACAGCCTGCAGCAGTACATCAGCTCCTTCCAGGAGGCGGAGGTCACCGGGGAGCGCCTGCTCCTCCTGACCCACCAGGAGCTGCTGGCCCTGAAGGTGACCCGGGTCGGCCACCAGGAGGTGCTGCTGGAGGCCGTGGACCTCCTGTGTGCTCTGGTGGGTACCTTTAAACCCCCCTAACCCCTTCCTGCTCTGGTGGGTACATCCACGTTGGTCATGGAGTTCCGTATTTGCGTCCCCTATCCTCGATTCACGAAGCCCTGTGGAAGGACGAGCTGCCATGTCTGCCTGTGTGGTGCTCTATTTATAAATGCCTTTACATCACAGTAGTCATGTAACACCACACACACGCACACGCAGAGCGCTGCCTTTACAGGAGTGATGACTGTATTTATTGTTCAGCTGTTTCCGTGGGCCATGCGATCAGTCCTGTCTCAACATGCAGCCCCTCTGTTCCCGTCAACAGACCCTGTTGTGTCCCAAGAGCATGCTGTACCACCCTAAGGGGTCCCAACGGGTGCACAATGACACCCCATTCATCCTAGAAGCATGTTCATGTGCTTCTTATTCTACTCGGATATCATGTATGCACTACAAACGGATGTACTACAATACTGATTAAAGGCAGGGTCAGGCATTCTCGAATGCTTGCTAACTTTGAGCTCAAATCAAAACAATATCCCTCTCCGGTGCCTCACACATTGAATAACATTGTGAAGCAAAGTGTAGTATTCTGGCAGTACTACGGCTTTGTTGTCTTGAGCGGTGTTTACCACTTTGTTTGTGTTCTTATTTTACTGAAGTAAAGTCGGATTATATAACACACAGAGAATGGTAAGTCAGCGAAATGCAAAGAGGTGTTGAATTTGACAACTTGTATTAGCTTACAACTAGCTTGCAATAGCTAACTATACCTTTCAGTCGTAATGATATTGGAGCTAGATGGATCAATAATCAAGTGTTGTATTAAGGCAGGAGGGAGGGTTCAGGTGTACAGGTGGAACAGCTGTCTAGCTGACTGACATCTGGAGGCGCTCCACATCTGTATCACCCTGGGTGACCAGGGGATGAGAGACAAGAGATTTCCTTACCCTTACCCTTGGGAAACATAGAACTGAGTGAGAAGAGTCTTTTTCATTGTATCAGATTTAATTAGCACTTAAAGTATTTTATCTTTAGACATTTTAATGGCTTTGGGAGAATTGATGTGAACATCAGAATGTTTTCATGGATGCCGGCGGTATGTGAAATGTTTTTTTCTAATTTAATCTAATTACAGTGGTTGGTTGAACTCCTGCTGAATCCTGTGATTAAAACATTCTCTATGCTTTAAGAATAAAATATAAAGACAAACCTTTAAAATGTCCTCCGTCATAAGGACCATGAATATCGTCATGGTGACCGGTTAGAATGAAAGTGTGTGTGTGTGTGTGTGGGGGGGGGGGGGGGGGTCAAGTGTCATTAGAATGAC
>JAODTR010001817.1:0-13360 GCA_025399935.1 Amblyopsis rosae
ACAACACAGCTCTCAGGATCATAGGGACACACAAACCTCTCCACCACGATAAGGTGATGGTTCCCGGAGAGGAAAAAGAATACATGTATAAGATTATATTATTTATATAATTATTTGTATCTTACTTCTCTCATAAAACAACAAAACTTTTCTTAGAAGGGATTTGCAAAATGTATGTTAAATCTCAAGGCAAAGAGGCAGTATCAAGTTTGTGAATCATTTAAATTAACTTTCGAGTTGCAATGAAAAGGCATTATATTTGAGCGTAAATGTTAAATTTCAGCATTGCGTCAAAATGAAAACAACACAGCTGTAAAAGATATAGGCTAAGTTAGGTTTAATTGATTAAGAGTTTGCACAATTACCCCTGAGGGTTCCATTTTCATTTTAATTCCACTATTAGTCAGAAAATGTATGAACTTGGCTGTTTAAAGTAATAAGGCAGTAACTAAGAAATATGGCCTAGAAGTCAGACAATTCACAGTGCTCATGGTCAATATTATACCAAGTGTAACACTAAGTACTCAACAAAGAAAGTCTTAAACTAACAAACTGGGCGTAAAGGGTATAGCATTTCAATTATTAGGTCTTGGTTTGCATCTGCTCTAAAAGGAAGGCAGCTTGATCTAACAAGACACATCTAACATGCTCATCTGCTGTAGCAGTCAATAGACTAACACATAACAAAACAACTGCCATTATTAGGAGCATGCTTGGTTAAGCTCGACATTTATGGCAAGGTTATATACGATGCATGGCTGCCAGCAGAACACAAGTTTGGCAACAACATGAAAGGTAATCATATCATGCATTGAGACAAGCTAAAATCTATTCAGAAGATACATTTTCTTTTTTAATCAAAAAAAATACAAGCCTACAGTTTTCATTTAGAGTATATTGGTAAATAACAAAACACACGCAACTGTATTGCAAAGAATAAGATCTTTTCATTTCCAGTTATTCCTAAAGACGTCAATGAGTCAAGTGAGAGTAAACTAACGTAGTCTACTAGGGAATGAATGGCGAAAATAAATAAAATATTCAACATGCTTTGATATTGGCTGCCTGTATGACATCACAGAGGGTGAAGGACACAAACGCAATCTGCTCCAGTTCACATTCTTTCCCACACTCCATCAGACACGAGAACTTGTCATCATCCTCGCTGTAAGCCAGGTCAGAGTAGCCACTGGGTCCACTGTGGATAATCCTGGGACGGTCCCATCCCGACGAGTGCAGAGGAGAGCGGTTCAAGTACACCCCCAAGTCCCTCCTCCTACGCCTGTGCGTGGGGTGCGTGAATAGCAGCCACGTCTGCGTGTCGGGGGGCAGCAGAGACGCCCCACCGCCTCTGCATTCCGATGTATCGCTCGGTACGAACTCGGGCGCGGGGAAGCCGATCACACTCCCCTGACAGCCGTGGCGCTGTTCGATAAGTTCCGGAGCCACGCGCGGCATGTCGAAATTAACACCGCTGTTCTCACTCAAAGCTTCCACCCTGTGGCCTCTTGTATTGCGGGCATTGCAGTAGAGGCGACTCCCGCCTTCGTGGTCAATTATTTCGGCCATTTCACACTCGCACGACTTCTTCTGAAGCAAAGAGCCAATCTGCCACGTTTGACCAAAATCATCGCTGTATACACAGAGCGCACGCGGCTGCACAGTGAATGGCACAGGAAAAGAGAAGCATTTGAAAGGTATATAGTAGGCATAGGCTGGGACGATCAAGCGCCCCTCATCCAGCTGAATGCCGTGGCCTGGCCCGACTCCAAAGGTAGCCCATCGATGGACTCTTTTACCAATGATACTTTCCGTTAAGTCCTTTAACTGACTCCAATTCAGACCATCGTCACTGCTGGTGATGTAGCACAATCGGGCCTTGTTGTGGCCCGAGAAGATCTGGCGACTCTCTGGGGTGTTGCCCAGGATGCAGATGAAAAACAGGAACACGGTTCTGGTGTTCTTTTCATACACTGGGCAAGGGTTCATAGTGCGGTAGGCTGGTAAGGTTGTTGTTAATAGTTCTTGACATGATGACCACTGAAAAAACACAAACATAACAATTAGTAGAGCACAAACTAAATCAGTTAATGTATCAGTAAAACAAACATAAGTTCATCACACTCTAGTCCACATCACATATAGGCCAAATGATAATGACCTGAGAAGATCCATCATCCTGAAACGTTCTTCTTCTCATAACAAGAATCTTTGCATCACTGTCAGAAGAAGAAATCCTCTTTTCTGCAAAGGCGAGGAATGTGCGACTGTGTTTTAGGTAAAGGAGAGCAGGGATCCTGTACGTTACCCCAGTTGGCTCCCTTTTAAACAGCGTTGTTTTCACCGGTTCCTCTCCAGTTCCTCGTTTTGACGGCGAATGTCCCATTATGGACCAGAGTTCATGCAAACAGCAACAAATTGTTTTTATTTACTGTCTAGGCTGAAACAGCTCCAGAAGATATAGGCCGCTTTCGTTGCACGTTGCTCACGGAAATATTAATATAAATAGAAAATGCGATTGCGGCATCTTTTAACATCATACTATGATGCAATAGCGACTTACCGTCATATCATATGGATGTTATTAATGTTCACAATAGCATATTAGCACTTAACCTTACACCAAATTCCAAAAGGTCGTGGTAGCACTGGTAGATCCCATATTATGAGGAATGTGATGAAGAAGAAGATGAAGAAGATGAAAAAGGTCTCCCCACTTCCGGGTTCGCGTATGCAGAAAAGCACGTCACTTTTAACAGGACATTTGCTTCTATTGTTAGTTATGCTGTAGCTTTGGATGCTTTTGCTGCCCTACTCCTACCACCAAGGGTAACCACCTATAGCATAATATATATATATATGTTTAATATGCAGTTGTTCCCATTCTACACAGACGCAATGTCACAATAATATACCGTATATGCAATGAATCTAGTAAAAATATAATTGACAATTAAGCATCAGCACGGTTAATAGTTAATACAATAAATTGATTTACATGATGTTGGTCTGTCGTTTTATACTCTTTCAAGAGTCACGACAATCGATTCTGATGCTAGCGTTCTTGGTCTGTTTCAGAGTAGCCAGAGACATTGTAAGGACTTTGGAGTAGCCTAATAGTGCCACCTGCTGGAAAGGAAGATTCAGTTCTCGTCTTTCATGTTGCTAGGATACTTATAAAATTACCAGTACATGTCAGTGTCAACGAGTCCTGTTGTCAACATGTGAAATTCTTATTTGGATATAATTGCAAACGAAAATTAGTTTGATGTGACTTGATGGCTACAAGTGCAATATATAAATGTGATGATGGAGATTCCCATTCTTACAATGGTTTTCCTGTCAGGCCATTGCTCCATCATAGAGAAGAAGGTAAGTTTGACAAACTGGAAACTACATCTTTTAGTTAGTTGTTAAATAGACACATTGTTAATATATTAGGATTCTAAAGTGTACAAATTTATCAATTTTGGTACATTTAGCCTAGGTCTGTCTGTAGACTAATGTATATCCTGATGCAAGGCCCATATTGTTATACAGTAGTTCATCTCTGTGTGTGTGCTGTAGGTGCTGGCCATTGGCTTGTGGCACACAGAAAGGCAGTGAACGATAAATACAGAGATGTGCATGATGACAAATATCAATGGATAGATTCTAAAACTAAGGAATCTGTCAATCAAAGTCTGACAGAGGGCGTTACCAAGTCAGACACTCCCACTGGCAATACATTAGATGCCCCATTCCTGGTAAGTTATTATTGTTATTAACTATTATTGAAAATGATATTATTGAACATGTATGTCACCAATATATCACTTTTGTCATTTGCAGATCCGTTTACATTGTGTTGACGAGCCATGGGAGCTGTGCTCTATTGATATTAGTAAGCAGGAACTGACTAATGTAAGACAATAGTTTTTCAATGCCTGTGAACCCATGTATTGAGGACATATCTTGGTGTACATTAATTAAACATAATAATAATAATTAAAAATAATTTAAAAATTCTAATAATAATAATACTTTTTTCTCACTGTCTGTCCACAGTTCAAGTCAGAGGATTTAAAAGCATTCGATAATGTTGCATACATCAATGCATCTGTTAACTCCCTTTCCTTAGGTGATAGCCTACAATACATTATTATGCACACTACCCTGTATTACCATACAGTATGTTTTTACTTTAGCCATTCTATTTGTTTCTGTAGAATGTTTCAGCAGTTTCCGCTTTTTAAGAGAGCTTAACCTTTGCTTAAATGGGCTCCGCAACATGACATTCAATGCTGAGGACTTTCCCTACCTTCAGGTGTGATTACGGCAACAAAATTATTATTGTATTTAGACATTTATACAGGCATATACATTAACCGACTGTCTCTGATACGATTTTTATTCTGAATCATTTCAATAATACATTTTTACAATTACATATCATTTAACAAGTAAACAATGTTCTTTCTTTCTTTCTTTCTGTCTGTCTGTCTGTCTGTCTGTCTGTCTGTCTTTCTATATTTGATTCCTTTCAGGTTTTGGATCTATCTTACAACAAAGTGTCTGCTGATGACATTGCTGCCATTGGTCAGTTACCACGTCTGAAAGTCCTTCACCTGTCTGGAAATCACCTTCGTCATCTGCCTCGTGATATGGCCTTCCCATACTATGACCACATGCACACATGGTAGTCATAACTTACTCAGAAATGCTATCAAAGAGGGGTACTTTCTACAGAAAAAGTCTTAATGCACACACATTTTAAAATAGACTCACATAATCTCTCAGTTTATCTGACTGATTAGACCAGTGGTCCCCAATCTTGGTCCTAAAGGACCGCTGCCCTGCATGTTTTAGATGTCTCCCTGCTCCAACACACCTGATTCACATGAATGGGTCATTATTACGAGCTATTCATTTGAATCAGGTGTGTAGTAGCTGTGTATAAACATGCCTATAACGGAGAACAAGTCTAATAATCCACATTAACTCAGAACACCTGTGTGGACCGGAACTTAAACAATTACATTTAACAGGACAGGAAGAAGGCGTTACCCCCCTTTGGGAACACTTCTGGATCACTATGATAAAGGTCTATGGAGAATATCAGAGATATTCAATGCCAGTCCTTGAGGACATACCCTGCATGTTATAGATGTATCCCTGCTCCAACACATCTGATTCACATAAATGGGTCATTGTCAGTCTCTGCAGGAGCCTGGTAATGACACATTCATGTGAATCAGGTGTGTTGGAGCAGGGAAACAAAACATGCAGGACAGTGATCCTCCAGGACTGGAATGGAACTGGCTCCCTTGTCTAGGACAACCTATGGAAATGTCCTGTACATAAAGATGATTCCAACTGACCAAAAGCGGGTGCACATGTGGTCATGAAATGAAGGCAACAACAATGCCACAGCAGAGGCAGTGAAAGCCTCTGATTATTTAATGTGTGATTAAAATGCAAACATTTCCACAGGCATAACCAAATTTTCTCATAATTAATTATTATTTCACAGGACTGCACAAGGGTTAACTAAAGATAACAATGCACATTACATGGCCCTTGAGGTCTTAATGCTGGATGACAATAAGCTTTCCTCTGGGGTCTTCAGCAGTCTTGCCAACCTTAAAAGGTCATGAACTAAATGATGAGCATACACAGCATACACAATATTATCTTTTGGGCACACGTTCTAACTAACTATTGGTTTGCCACATACAGGCTACGGCATCTAAACCTTCAGGGAAACAACATATCTGAGATCCCCAGAGACTGCCTAAAGCTTCTCCAGACATCTAACCAGCAGCGAGAATGTCAGCCTCTTATTAATCTAGATTATTGACGCACCTGCCTGCTATGATCTTGCATTCTATTGATCCTTTTAATTTAATCTTTTGACTACAGCCCACATTGAGTCAAATCAGGATACACTCAAGATACTCTCAAAGGTACCTGCTGACCTTTTTGTTGTTTTAAGAGGTTTTGCATCATGTCTGTATGATTTTAGACTTCATATAGACACAATGAACCTCTCCTGTCTTTTTGACAAGATAAACAGCAGTGAACCTTCTCAGCAATGCGATCTTCCACTGCCGGCACTCCAGTTCCTCAACTTAGCTGAAAATAAAGTTGGTTGTACATTTTGCATAATGTTAGTATAAATACTGTTTAATTGGCATGGGGGATTTAATGTGTGATGCAATTGCCTTGTTTTTAGATTGCTAAAGAGGAAGCTGTGATGTGTGCAGCTTTCTTTCCCATGCTGAATGAAGTTATTCTCCACTCCAACCCTCTGACTATTCATAGAAGCGGTATGTGTCTTCTATTCATTTGTTATACTGGACACATTGAAGACTTAAGTGTAAAGGCAGACGTATGTTTTTTCCATGACCTTGATGCAGGTGACCCTCCTTTACTGACTCATTTCCTTCAGGAAAGATTGGGTATCACAATAAAGCGCAAGAAGACTCCAAAAGCTTTAAAAGTCTCAGTTATTACATACACAGATCTCAACAAGAAGGTTAGGATATATATATTATATTTTATATATATATATTTTAAAAAATGTGTCGTCTGTTTATTTAGGTATTCATGTACGCATGTATTTCTTTATTTATTTTATTATCCATTCATTCGTATTTTGGCTTGTAATGGGGCTCAATTAATTTGTGAAAAAATATGAAGTGATTTACACTATAAAAGAGTGGCTCCTGCTATACAAAAAGGGACTTGATTAGCCCCAATTAAATTGTGTTAAGGACATTCTTTGTGTTTTTGTTGATGGAGGTTAAAACAAAACATCCAAGGAAAAAGAAGCGATCATTAAAGGAAGATCAACTTGTTTCTTTGGAGACAAGCAACAATGATAATCTATCTTCACATCATCGGCCTGTCTTCTGCTCACCAACCAAGGACGAAGACAGCGAGAAGACAAACACAAGAACGCCATTCTTTTTCACACAGGTTTGTATGTGGAATCTGGGAAATAGGCTACTGCTTAAAATGATGACTATTGAAATGAACTTGAACATACTACTAATACTAGTCACACGAGTGGTAACTCTCTCAGGCATGTTTTGTTTTATAGTTAAGTACTGTAAACGAGAGATAATTTTTAATGACAGTCAATGGAATTACAGTATTTTGAGTATAGGAAGCTATAGAGATGACAAAAGGTCAACATTTCTTTAAAAAGTTTTTCTACAGTCTTGTTGAGGTACAGAATTACCACGTTACTAGCAGGATCACATTTGTATTACACCATTTCGACCGTTTTAATTGATTACAATTCTCTATATTTCACATTTAGACTAATTTCCCTCTAATGTTGCTGCATGTTCATGTTTGTTATTCTCAGAGTACATACATTCCTGATTATGAGCTCAATCTGCCATCAGAGGAGAACAAATATACAGAGGAACTGGAGAGGGATAATTGTAATGCCGTTCCTGAAACATTCCTGAAAGACTACAAATTGTTGACGGATGTGAAACCAAATCCTGATGTGGTTCAGCATATTGGTGAGAAATACAATAGGGGAATAAAACGTATGTTGTGTACAGTATATAGTAACATTTAAAACTTTATTATAAAAGAAAATATATCTGGTCATGCTATTCACCAAATGTCAAATGCAAATATTGGTGTTGTTGTTGTTTTTTTATTCAACAGGAATTCAGCCAACTGTGAGAATGTTAGAACAGACACTAAAGAGTCTTATTGTTCATAAAGATTCCAAAACAAATCTCAGCTGTCAGAGGCAGTATGGACCAGTAGAGCGAATGGTTAGTTACAGTGTTTTGATGTAAAAAATATATAGTATTTTATTTGATTAAAGAAAATGTTTTAACTTACAGATGGTAAAGCTGCCACCTATTAAATCGAAGAAGGTCCAAGATGAAAAAGTAAAAAAAATGCTGAATGATATTAAAGAGAACAAGACATTCAGAGAATTTCCACTAAGTAAGATAAAGTGTAAATGTGAATGTACTGTTAAAGGCATACTAAGTAAGACAAAAACTCATGAATGTCTGAGATTAACATATGATATGACTCAACCCACCTTTGTACTCAGCTGGTTGGCTGCTTGTAGGCCTTTAGCAAAGGAGCTAAAGGAGATCTCTGGTGTAACACAGAATAAAATAGATTAAGGTTAACTCCGCGAACATCATTGCACCCATTAGGTCAAACATGGGCTTACTTTGAGGTGAAAGTCTTACTTAGAATACTTTTACATGTATCATTGTATGCTATAGCTACCATAGTCTATTATTATCTTATGTTGAGAAAACACTGTCATTACAGCCAGTACCTTAAATGGTGTTAATAACAAAAAAGACAAGATAGAAGCTCAGCAGCTGCTCAACGACATGAAGATGACTTACGAGATGGTTTGTATGAAAACAGCGGAACAAGCAGCACATATAGAGTCCAAAGTGAACACTAATAAACAATACATAGATCCTGAAGATTAACCTTCTTTTGTCTTAATATTAACAATTACATATTGATTACAATTGATTCATGAATCTAATAGAATAAATGTATGCACGATGCATATTTATATATATTTACTGTCATTTGTGTAATGGATGCTTATACATGATACATTCTTGCATATTCATGGTATAAAATCCATTATTGTTTTTAAAGTCTGCTGCTCACAGATGTGGAATGTACCTCATATCCCAGGTGAAGTACATCAATATGTATTTTGAAGATGTAAAAAGGAATTCCACATGATTGTGCGCAGGAGACTGAGCAGAGTAATTTTTCTTAAAACTAGTAGTATAATGTGACATGTATACAGTATGGGAGGGCTACATTGACAAGTTACTAGACCTCATTGTTTGTCTATAATCAAATATACAGTCATCATATTAAAGTGAAATTAATTCCCAATGTAACTTTAGTTTAATATATCCCCATCTTCACCCATCTAGCCTGGCTGGTTACACTTTTCAAATGTTGCTGAGCAGTGAGTAGTGGTGGTGAATTGCCTTTCAGTCCAATTATCACATCAAATGTACAAGTCCAATTAATTTGATGTTGAAAATTGTGATGCAGTAATAATTATGTTAATGTAAAAATAACTGTGTATGCTTCATCAATACTTGATCTTGAAAATGTACAGTATATGCAAATTAAAAATATAAATATAAATATTTTTGTACTAACGTCCCTGATCAGGCCAATCCTTTATGCACACCCCTTCATGTGTCATTGCAAATAATGTGTAAGTCATTTTAGAAGGGAGCAGTTCAAAACAACAGGATAATGTTGGGATCATGGTTTCACATATTTTGCCTCTGCCTGTGAGTCTTACCATGGATTCCAAAATGTTTGTAGTTATGATCCTCTGGAGCCACGTTATATTAGTCAGTACCAGCACTTGATATGGTGGCAAAATACAATTATATTTTATATGGCTATTGTGCTGTAAAGATATTACGGTAGATGCTTTATTTGAACATCTTAGACCTTGTTTTGCAATATTTTCTGTAATATCCCTGCAGTGTCTTTTCTACACAGTTTTCAGAGCTCCAGGGGTGTTTAATGGTGATGATGTGTAACCACTGAAAAGTGATTTGGTGTGACAATGCTGACATTAGCTTCCTTACGGTGCGACCGCATAGAGTCCGCATCGGCAGCAGCAATTGCAACACCACTGCGCTTAGCAGCGCCTCGCCACATGGCTCTAGAGGCCTCTGCTGTTCACACTGCTGACTCACCATGGTGGTGGTGCCAGTTACAGCTCTAACAGCATCATCGAGTTTGCAGATGGCATGACAGTGATCACCAGCAACATTGATGAAACAGTGTTCTGAAACATGGTGGAGCAATATGTCTCTCAATGTTGACAAGACCAAGGAGAGCAGTGGTCTTTAATCCTGGTCCTGGGGACCCACTGTCCTGCATGTTATAGATGTCTCCCTGCTCCAACACCTGACTTAAATTAATGGGATTGTTATTAATCTCTTCAGTGTATTATTATCCTTAAAATAATTCACACAGTATAGATTATTGACTGAATGAATATGTGACTACGCTGAGTACTATGTCCTGTGCTAACTAAACACCTGGATCTGGTTCTATGTGATGCTATGTGGAGGCAGTGCCAAATAGCAATCAAGCACACTGTACCAAATAAATAATGTTCCAACCCATTGGTGCTTGTTGTAATATAGTTGTAGGCACTGCTCCATGTGAAAATGCAAGTTCTCATATCTCTATGAAATATTAATCCAAATTGACAGGATATTACATGAAATGAGGAGGATCATATAATATCTTTGCATATTGACTTGTAGTGTGAGTTATGGTCAGTTTAATGTAATTGTATATTATTATAAATTAGTGGAACATTATTACTTTTAATGTACAGTATTATAAAATAGACAAATTGTAATTTATCCCCAAAAAACAACAACAACCAAAAAAACAATAGTATTACAAGAAGCGGATAGAGGTTAGTTGTTCTTGCTTCTTGACTTTTTATAGGGTTTGAGAAAATGTGTTCACCAGAAATGACTATAGCAATAAATAGAAACAGCTGATCCACAAATCCATGCACTTGGATTTAACTGATCCCTAGTGGCAGAGAGCCATCCCTGCAGTTGTGGAATATAGAAATGACATTCTAAAGCATTCTAAAGCATTTATAATCTTACATTTAAGACATTTTATATTTTTGCAGAGATGGTATTAACCACAATCATATTTTTGAGTACCAGTTTATTATATAAAGGACGCATTGTCAAAGCATAAGCAAACATATACAATGTTTTTATTTTGTAACATTTGTTGTGCTGAAGAAAAGACAAGATGTGAGTTATTAAGTGAAAACACATTTTTATCCTTGGTGACATAACAGGGTCTGGCAGGGTAGAGCAACACTTTGTCCAAAGCAAAAGATAACAAAAGGAATGATGTCGAAACCATTGCGCAATCTCAGTAGACTATATATCTGGCAAGACAGAGCTTCATTTATATGTTGTTGTTTTTTTCTACAATATGCTTGAAAGCTCACATCTGGAACAATCATCATTACAATCAAGCCCTCAAAATGTTTTGTTATGATTTGTTTGACTTTCAATTTGAGGGCCAACAGTTAAGCTGTAAGAATAGGCCTATGTGGACTCAAACACCAAGTCTGGCTCAGAAACAATGAGCCTCAATACTTCATCAACACTCCTTGTTATTTGACGTGCCAAATGAGTCCACTGCGGACTGGATCCATTAATTATGTCTTTTGATGTACAACTGAACTGTATCACACTTGTGTTATGCTGTGGAGGATTCCACATGTCAGCCCTCTGAACCAAGGTCATAGCTAATTAGGGATATTAACTTACAAAACATTTCCATATAGAAATGTGAAATATCAATTAGTTTACTTTAATACATTTGGCTAATTTATGACAAGCATATGTTGAAATGTCAGACTAAAATCTATAATTTCATGGCAAGACACCAATCATCAGCTAAAATGATCTTGGCCAACTTAATTAATGAGAGGGGAAAGGTGTAAAAAAACAGTGCCCTTTATAGATTTCAGAAGTATTTTCATTAAATATAAATTCTGGGGTTATCTTTAGCAACTTAATCAGCTATGAAAGCAAACACATATATCAGATTCATAGACTTAATTAACTTAATTAACTTTGGCTCCCATTGAATCAAAAGGCTGCCTTGTTGATTTACAATGCTTCACCTCCTCCCTCCTTTGTGTAACAGCTCACAGGCAGATATTATAGAGAATAGTTTGGCTCAGTGTCCCCTCATTGCTTGTCTCAAAACACACAACAACACAATGAGTCAAACAAACGAAGCTAAAGTTGTTTGTACGTTTGCCCTGGGTGTACTGCAACAGGTATAGGCCTATGCTGTTGAGGTTCTGTGAATGTATAACACAGCAAACGCAATTACAGTGTCTAGTCACAAGATACAAAACTTTCTTTCTTTTGTAAATCATAATTATAAGCAGATTATTAAATCCTTCAATTCTTGACCCAGGCAGTCACATTTTCACCCTTCTGGTAGAACCTGTGCTACGTGGGCAGCAGAATGGATTACACAGTCAAAGAAAGCTTGACCTGCTTCATGATTTATATCCAGTGACTGCACCCAGCTGTTGCAAGTGCCAGAGCCAAGACTATAAGCATGCATAGCTGAATTGGCCACTAAGGGTATCTGAGACAAACTGGAAACATAATTAAGTCTGGTAGAATTTCCATCAAGAATCTGAGAAAGCATTTTGAGACCAAGATATGCCAGATGGATCCTAAATGGTGTATCATTTTCTAATCATATCTGAATATAATCCTATATGCATAATTTGATTTCCTTGAGGAAGAAAGCTATCAGTGCACACTAAAAACAAAATGTTGTTTTTATATGAGTAATATCTACTTTATAATTGACACTTGATCCAAGTAATGCATGGGAAAGAATAATTGTAAACCTAATGAATTAGTGAATAAACAATACTGCTCTGGGTGCCTTTTAGTTAGGCCCGGCCTGAACGTCTTAAAAGGAAGCCATCCAAGTAGAAGGCATCACTTTCAAAATATGTGATCAAACCTTTAGCAAGAGAAGGATGGAGCTATCTGGCGCATTGCGTGAATGAAACAATGAGTCATTATTGGCAGGAGAGAGTGTCTGTGTGAGTGTGTGTGAGAGAGAGAGAGAGAGAGAGAGAGAGAGAGAGAGCACATCGGAATTCAGAGTGGAGGGAATAATTATTAATTATTAATTTTATTATGGTTTATCTGCCTAGTCGGTCTCCCACATATGTTGTCCAAGTTACACTGTCATGAGCCACAGGGATTATGGGACTCCTGTTAGGTACTCTTCACACATTGGCCAAGCCAAAAGACAAAACTAATTGGTATAAGTTAAAGATGCTGAAGGATTTTAAAGCTATTAATTCAGCGCAATTGTTAGAAATGCCATAGACATCAGTCAGCTGTCAGTGGTCAGTGAAATACTCTGAGAATATCTGCTAAAATTGATCACCTCTGCCTCTGCTTCCATTTCGATTTTGCAACCTACCAAAATGCCTTTTTCCAGATTGATCCGACAAATCTACCTTTCCTGTCAATCACATCAATGTGTATACACATCTACAACAGGTTTGACGATGAGCTGTGCCACTGCAGACATACTAACAAGCTCCAGAGGGATCAGGAAGGAGTGAAGGAGGGGGTGATTTACAAAATCTTCCTCTGTCCTTCATTTTTAGCTAGCTTTCAATTATCATAAAGCTGCATTCGTCTCGTATTCTTGGCAGTAAGTCGGACTCGTTTCAGGTGGGGGTTGGTCTCCGCCAGGGCTGCGCTTTATCACCAATCCTGTTTGTGAT
>JAODTR010001828.1:0-13360 GCA_025399935.1 Amblyopsis rosae
CCACCGCCCAATTACCTCCTCAGTTGAGGTCAACAGTGTCCCATCCTTGATGTACACAGCTTGGTTGGTTCCCCGCTATATATATATATATATATATATATATATATATATATATATATATACACCTTTACAAGAAAGAAAGTCACTCTCCACTGTACACGTGTGTGTACACTTGGCAGTCTGGATTTCTGAAGCCTAATATCTGAATGGGTTTTAAAAAGAGAAAAACCAAACCCGTCTTGTGTGAATGTGCGTATCAATCTCACAGCGCTCTGTTTATAGAACCAAAAGGAATGTCGGTCAGTCCCCTTAGCAGAGGAAAAAAAAAACTACATGTTGGCATTTCCTGAAACATACCGAGTCTGGGCCCGTTGAACAGACAGGCAGACACACAGAGACAGAGAGACAGGCGGTAACACCTGGCTGCCCCTTCGCAGGTCAAGAAATTATTTCAATTTAATTATTTATTGTCTCTTTAATACCATATTTCTAATATTTTCATCAATCATAATCTTAAACTATCGATGGGAGTCTGCAGGCCTACGTTACAATTCCCATCGCCCAGCTGAACGTCGAGCAGATTTGTGGGCTTGTGGTCAGCTATAAGAGGCCCTGTCTCCCCCTGCTAGTCCTCATTCTTTTTACTGTTTTTATCTCTCCATTGACTCCACTTTTCTCTTGCTCCCCCCTTAATCCCCCCCCCCCCCCCCTTTATCTCTCTGTCTCCGACCATGTTTTTGATTCATTTGATACATAACTGGCCTTATAAGCAAACATGCATTATTGCGCGTAGCTTTATTTGACAAATGCAGTCTTCTCTCATTTGCTGTTGCAAAAAGTAGAAAAAAGGGTGGGGATGCTGTTCTAGAGCTAAAATTTCTACCTCACATCTGGAAGCCATCATCTGACTCTCTCTCTCTCTCTCTCTGTTTTGTAATGTAAATAACTGTAATCATGGCCGGGGCGAGCGAGAGAGAGAGACACACAGTATGCTAGCTAGTCCATTAGCTACTATTGAATTGTGCGTAAAAACCAGCAAGTTGAAACCAATTTTCACTCTGTAACTGATGTTCCAATGGGACACAAGTCAACTTTTCACTGTCACCTGTGCAAATAAGTCTAGACAGTGAAAAGATAGAAAGAAGTGCATCTCCTCTCAGAACATCTTGCATGAGAAGACAAATGTGTCCGATGCTTTTAGCCAGCCAGGCTCACTCATTACTTGGACAAATACAAGACTGCTTTGTCTTTCACTTGATCACCAACCCTTTGCATTAATCCTCACTTCTTTTACGATAAACCCCACAGATAATAAGTTATGCGCCACTTCAACATGAGTCGAAGGCATTCTAACAAATGTAGCTATGGTATGAATGCCATCTTGTATCAATGATGCAGGAAACGATCATGAGCACGACGAAAGCAGGCATTAAGTGGCAGGAAAGGCTCTTGTATTCAGGCAAATCCACTGAGATCAACACGAGACACAGCAGAGGGGGCCACAAGATGATAAATAAATAAATAAAGTAGCAGTCTAAAATTGTTTGAAATAGCATATATTAGCCATAATTGTTAGTAGTAGTACATTTTATTAATTACTTTTATGTATACTGCTACTAGCCTATATTAAAATACAATATATTAATGTAAAATATCTAATATTATTCTGAAAACCTGTTGGAGTCAAGAGTGAGTGTGTGCTCAAGATTACAGTGGTTCACACAGTAAAGAAACCCGTTTAATATGGACTATATCCTTGACCTGTCTGTCCAACTCTGAATACCTAGGCTACACTGCAGTGTCTGCATGCGAGAAAGAGAGAGAGAGAGAGAGAGAGAGAGAGAGAGAGAGAGAGAGAGAGAAAATGTTTAGAGGAAAAAAGAATGACAATTGATTTCAAAATAATAATAAACAGTTCACCTTGGCCAAGAGAAGGTGGTCCTTGACTATTTCCCCAGCGGGCAACAGCATATTCATCTGAGATTCATAAACAGATGGGAATATATACAAGTTGCATATAGTAACTGCTTGTGCTGTCCATCTATCTACTACAGCCCATGGATTCCCGTAACTTAATTTACAAAATCCCTGGGTTCTGCTGTTTCACTTGTTGAAAGACGCAACAGGCAGTGTGGGTGACAAGACAACATAGGTCAACAAAATCGATCGCCAATCAATGAAGAACACACAAACCGCACGATCCCCTATAAGACCAAGTTAAGACAATAACTATTTCACGTTTTAAAAAAAGTAAAGTAAAATTAAAAGATGCCGCAACTTACGTAGAATCTTGTATTTCAAACGGCATCAAAGTGAAGTCATCCTTCAACGACTGAAACCAAGACATCAGTGGTGTGTTTGTGTTAACTAATGAATGATTAGATTATTTTGCCCTCAGCCTGTAGCGTTTCAGACTGCGATGATGCATTCGTGTGATCCCCGGAAAATCGTCCGATCTACATAGATAGGCCGATTATGTAACGCGATGGAACTACCTAAGTATGTTAGCTCGGCTCGGGAATCTTAAAGTGTTCCACAATGAATGTGATCATCTATTTTTAAGGGGCTAGGTATTAAAGCTAAAATTATTTTTAATAATGGTAGATTGATGCTGTGATAGCCTTCCTATTGTCACACCTTACAGTATGTAGGCTACCAAAGTCGTAGACTAATGTCTCAAAATTGCAATTTAAATTTGGCTACCAGTGCTTCAATTACACATTTATCGAAAATGACATAGGTTAAGTAGCAGATACATTTTTAGTAGAATTTGGCTATTTAACTTAAATTATCAAATACCCTATAATATAGGAGTTACTTTTACTAGGACTACAAAAGATCTGGACCACTAGAGGACCGCCCAACTGAAGATCTGATATAACCTATGACAGAATAAAAAATAAATAAACTATGGATAGGTTGATGATATTTTTTGGGGGGATAATTTTTAGTAAACAGTCAAAATATCTACCCACATTTTCAGATGGCCTGCCACAAGATTAAGTTCTCTCTTTTAGAGGTTCAGTCAGGCCCTGTTTTAGGCAAAATGGAACAGCCCAAAGTGCTCTGGTCCAAATTTCATTTTATTTTGGCCTGTCACACCCCCTAGTGGAATATTACGTACAAGGCATGCAAAAGAAAAACTGATTGCTTTATGGAATTCTGGGTGCATGTATTATTCAATTAATCCATGATCATATGTACCTTGGGCGAGTGCATTTTTCAATTAATCTATGATCATATGTACCTAACTCGCATAGTCTAATAATTTTACAACATCCATATTAGTCGTCCAGTTTGTATCATTCCTGGATAGATAATTTTGCTACACGCTGATATTTATTAAAGTTTTAAATTAATAAACCTATTAATTCAAACAGTAGGATAAGGTTAATACTTGACTTTTAGCTAACCTAGTTCTTGCACTGATCTCAATGTTGATAAAGCCTAAATACATATAACTGCATATTGGGAGTCAATAAAGCATCACTGTGTTCATGATTGGGATTTTGCTATAACTTGTCAAAGTATAAAGACAGGGCTGAACAAATTTTTTAAAAACACATTTATCAAATGACTTGCCCTTTTATGAAACCAACTGCTTTCATGGATTTACCTTCTAATTTCATGAACTCTGTTAATTATGTGGCTTAGCAGACTCCGTCAATACCCCAGGAAACTGCATACACACCGCTAACAATAAGATTTCCTCATTCATGCTGCATACACAAATCTAGGACAAAAGCTATTCTCTGATTAGTAACAATCAATAGCTCAAAATCAGGCACTTGTACAGAATGACCGCGGAGCCGTTGCATGTAGATGTTTAATAATTGTATAAATTACATAGCAATTAAAAAATGTATCAAAAACGTATGACTCAGAATAAAAGAACATAAAATATGATTTATATAAAAATGAAACCACATAGGACATTGTTAGTAGCGGTCACTCTGGGTCTGCTGACATCTCAGACAACTGAGATCATACCAGACACACACAGAAAAACGTTTTGGTTTCACAACGTAAATACGGACCAGCCCGGTCCAGACCGGCCCGGTCCCCCCCCCCCCCCCCCCCAGATGGACATGTCCTGGGCCTCTCCACCCATCCATCCCTCTTCACTACAACCTGCCGGCCTCTTTAAACTTGCCGAGCAGTTCGTTGTCGCCCGTCAGGGGAAAGCACAGCGTGCGCGTCTTGTAGTAGCCGGGGTCTGCCTGCAGGTTCTGGATGACGTCGGAGAGGAGGTGGGCGCGCTCCACGCCGCAGCCCGGAGCCTCGAAGCCCAGGGCAGTGAAGTGGACGTGGAGGTGGTAGTAGGACGGCTGGTAGTGGAGGTAGACCCTCAGCTTACTGGCTGGAAGGCCGTAGTGCTTGAGGATGGCCTCCTAGCACAAAGTACCAAATGAACACAGCCTTTGATTCTGCTGCTTTGATTTGTCCTCGTATTACAGTACACACACACACACACACACACACACACACACGTACACAGTAACTTTATATAGTTTTTTTTTTCCCCCTTTAGTGTAGCACTAAGGGATTTATCTTAATATGAATACAAATAAAATGTATTATTATTATTATTATATCGTACCATGACATTTTTAATTCTTGTGATCGCAGCATTCATTTGTACTAGATAATCCAGAATTTCAAAGTATCCATCGAATGCCACACTACAATACTAAAACACAACGTTCTTCACCAAGAGTGAAGCTGCAGGAATTTAACCCTTTTTTTTGTTTGTTTCAAAACTGGTTTTACAATGGCACTCAACACGTACATTTGCCAATATTTTCTCTCAAACTATCCAACACAATATTAGCGAGCCTATCCCAGAGATTTGATTTAACATACAAGTCACAGTCACCACAACACTGAATGTTTGACTCAAGAGAGAATCCTTACCTTTCCCTTGTGGCAGATGTTTTGAAGCAGTGGGAGATGATCTGAGGTCAGATCTCTGAGGCTCTTGATGCTCCTCTGATGAATGATGGCAATCAGGTACAAATCATCAAGCTGAAAGACAAACGACACTAAATGTGTATTCTTGTTGAACTGGCTAGTCTAGTTATGTGGGTCAGGGAGTTTTTGTTTTAAAGCATCTTTAACAGCATCAATTTCTGTATGTTAATAAAACCTATATGACTTGTAATAGTCTCCATGGTTATAATATGTATTCCCTTGCCTAATTAAATGGTTTAAAAATAAAAAAAAGTGATTAATCTGAACATAAACCACTTGTCTTTTGGCCAGTTGCACAGACATGGATAAAGGCTAGTCCAAGACTAAAACAAACATTTTATGAAGATCTCCATTGAAAAAGGATCTTAGTCTAGGACTAGGCTTAATCCATGTCTGTGAAACCGGACATTTATATGCCTTTCAACCTCATCTCACCTGTTTTTGATCCCATTTGAAATCAGGCAGCAGGACGAATCCCACATCCGGATCAGTGTCTTCAAAAACAATACGATCAGCCTCTGCCTTTTTCTCCAAGATGTTATAAACCCACTAGTGGAAACAGATGCCCACAGCGGTGTTGTCTAGTTGGGTTAGCCTATCTAGTTATCTCTAGTTCACTAGTTATGATGCGGGATTGACAGTTGACACTTTTACCTGCACACTGAAGCTCTGCTGCTGAATATGAGGGAGAGTGATGCTCTGATAGTCATCTCCTGTCTCATCCACAAGAAAGCTCTCATGGCGCTGATATTTCTTTACGTGCTTGTCTGTGGCAGGACACACAACTGTTGTCTTGATCTCTGCACGGCAAAGAGACATGTTTTATTGTCACCTGGCACCAATGGCTAAGACTTTGTTAATCCAGATGTTATTCAGGTGTTACACATCAATAAACTGTTATGTTATTAAAGTGGTTAAATCGCTGGACTTTATAGCTTTCCTTTTCATACCCCACATGCCTTGTTTGTTTTGATTTTGATAAGAAGTTTGGAAAGAAAGTAGTATCCAGTTGTTCACATAAAAGGTGTTATGATACACAGTGGGGTTAGAAGTTCAGTGATTTTAATGTGAGATATGAAAGCCATCAAATCGAGTTCAGTTTTGCTTAAATGGGACTTAAAGTAAAAGTTCAGTTTTGCTTAAATGGGACTTAAAGTAAAAGATAGTGGCGTATTGGCGACAGTTTTGATTGGTCCCTGACCATACCATTAAGATGAGCAGGAGGTTGGAGTTTATAGGTACTGTAGATGTCATTTTTCATCTCTAGCTTTAAGCTGGAGCCACCAAAGATCTCTGCCAGGGTGTCTTCCCTAATGGGAGTCTTCTCCATTATGATTACTGCCGCCTGGTCAGCAAGCTGAGTACAGGTACAGACAGATTAAAAGATGTACACATGCTTCTTTAAAGTATACTGAAAAATACAATTAACCTCTGTAGTATAATTCACGTTTTTAAAAGCCCATAACTGTAAGAAAATAAGTACTGCGTTTATAAAAAGTATAGGGAATCGTGTTCTTCATTGAATGCATGCGTTAGCTAGCCTCATTGCTTACCTTGCCATGAATAAAGATATTTTTCTCCCGTGCAGAATCTCTCAACACGGTTGTTGTTTTGAAGCCAGAAAGAATGTTTTCCCGTGCACATTCTTCTACAGCGACATCTTTCCCCACGTTTGGGTCGATCTTTTGCTTCTTGGCCATTTGAGATAATTCATTTGTTCCATTGTTATCATTCTCGCATTCAACAGTGGTGTCTGCCATATTAGAACTGTTTGCTAGCTGTTAGCTGTTAGCGACCAACCGGGAAGCGAAGGTTTTCTGCAACTTGCAGGCTTGCAGAAGTGGGCGGGGACTGTCATAGACGGCCTCGTCCGCGTACGTGCACATGTGCGCGCATGCTTGTGTGTGCGTGTGCGTGCGTGTGTGTGTGTGTGTGTGTGTGCGTGTGTGCCTATGTGTGTAAAAGAGAAGCCTACTAATGGGCGGAACACCCCATAATTGGACCAATGGCAGTTGAGCAAGTGAGGGCTGCGATTACCAGGAAGTTATAAAAACTAAGTGTAAATGCGCTGATTTGTTTTGACACCTGACCGGGGCAGCGAAGCGGTGGCGCAATGACATACTACATCTAACAACGTTTAAGTTGACTGCAGCAATATCATATTCTTACTTTGGTTTCCCTCCAGAAACTATGTTTTTCCATAGTTTCGTCCCGACATGGATTTTCGTCGTGATTCTGCACATCACACCAGGCACTGTAGCGAGAGGTGAAGTTGAACTCTAGATTTCTAGATAACCCACACAGGCCTAAGTTATCTTTTTGATCAAATGTTTACTTAAAACACGGTACTGATATTAATATTGACTGGCTATGATTTATCAAGCCAATAAAGATGTTCTTCTAGCTATAGCCCATCGCTTCTCAATCCTGGTTCTGGGGACCATTCTGCACCTCCTGCAGAAGCCTGATAACGACCCATTCATTTGAATCAAGTGCATGCAGGGCACATCACATCACATCACAGTGGGAGTCCCATGACCATGATTGAGAAACGCTACTGTAGCCTGCTTTTTTGTATCTTTTCGTGGATATAGTTAATTACTATTATCTTTACCCAATCAGTGTCTCCTTTCTCTTTCAGAGAGAAGAAATGTCCTTTTCATTATGGCAGACGATTTAAGGACATCGTTGGGTTGTTACGGGGACACCGTCGTAAAATCTCCAAACATCGACCAGCTTGCTTCCAAGAGCCAAGTTTTTCTCCGTGCATATGCACAGGTGACGTGTGTAGCCTAATGTAGTGTTTCAACCTGTTTATCACAGCTGAGCTGTTAATTTGTAAAGTGCTCCTGACTTAAAGACGAAAGCGATGTGTAGAGATTTTGTTTTAGACTACTTTGTCATGTCAACAATAGCAAAGTATGCTATTTCCCCCTTGTGTACGTCAGCAAGCTGTGTGTGGTCCAAGTCGCACATCCATGTTAACCAGTCGCAGACCGGACACAACCCGACTCTATGATTTTAAATCCTATTGGCGGGTCCATGCTGGCAACTACACCACCCTGCCACAGCATTTTAAATCCAAAGGGTACACAACTATGTCTGTGGGGAAAGTATTCCATCCAGGTAATAACTGTCATCTATTTGCATTTCTAAATGTAGGGATTAAGAATGCTCTGGCACACATGCTAGGGCCCATTGGGTTTCCATGTGTGTGAGTGGGGCGAACTGTTAAAGGTTAAATAGTTTGATTAATTTCTCTAGGTGAGACAGCTGTTTGTTAATTATAGTTGAATGTATAAAAATAATTTCCTTTATTATATCACATGACATTGGTATGCAAAGAGCAAGATGGTAAAGTGTCTTTCACCACAGACAGGACGGCAAAGAGATATGGATAAACGCAACACTTGGTGTTTCTTCCTTCTTGTGTTCAGGTATCGCTTCCAACCATACTGACGACTACCCCTACAGCTGGTCTGTCCCACCGTATCACCCACCTTCATTCATCTACGAGAAAGAAAGGGTCAGATATCTTGTCCTTCTACAGCCCTCTGTGCTTTCTTTATTTGATACCTTTGTCAGTTTTCCCTGAGCAGCACCTGTGGTGGTTTATATTGTGTGAACACATCAAGTAAATACATTTGTTACTGAAGTTGTATTTTGGTTCAAACATCAAATACATTTTAGATAGATTAAATAGACGCATGGAAAACCTTTTTTAATTCCAAAATAAATCCTTATCACCTTTTATAAAGCCCCGGTTTGTCTAAAAGCCCTCCTTGGTTTAATACACAGGTGTGTAAAGGACCAGATGGAAAGCTCCACGCCAACCTGCTGTGTGCTGTGAACGTGACAGAGCAGCCGGGGGGGACTCTGCCTGACCTGGAGAGCACTGACGAGGCGCTGAGGATACTGAAGGATGTGAGCAGCAAGGACACGCCCTTCTTCCTGGCCGTGGGCTTTCACAAGCCGCACATACCCTTCAGGATCCCACAGGTGCAGTACGCCTACCCCCGCAGCGACCAATGGGAGGCCTTTGTCATGCCGCAGCAATGCTCATCTTTGAGATGTTTAGTACGTCGATGTCTGTCTGCTGTTTACATTGTTGTTTTTTTTTTTTTGTCAAAGAAAGAACACCTCCCTTAAATGTCATAGGGTGCTTCTGAAGGAGCACTCCCCACCTCCCCTCAGAAGCACCATCCACCATCCCCCACCTCCTCTCAGAAGCCTTCTCGTGCAACCTTTCACAATATGCACCATTGTCTTTAAATCGCGTATTATTTAAAGGTGTAGTCCGCTATAGCAAGACAGCCACACATAGTTTTTATGCTCTCACTGAATTGTTTAGCGTTTTGGTTTATAGGTTTTACCTTTACTGAGTATTAAAATGTAAGCAAATATTTGTTGTATTTTACAGGAGTACCTTAGTCTGTATCCCATAGATCAGATGACCCTTGCCCCTGACCCCAGTGTTCCTAAACTCCTCCCTCCTGTGGCATACAACCCCTGGATGGACCTGAGGAAGCGAGACGACGTTCAAAAGCTCAACGTCACCTTCCCGTACGGACCAATTCCTAAAGACTTTCAGGTACCAACCATCCATTTTGTGTATGAGTCGTTTTCTGAAATGGGTGACCGTTTGAGTTTACCCAAATCAAAAGTGTTTGATAGCATCAGAACATATAATTTTACAGCCAAATGTACACTGGTCTTTGCTAGTACTAAGATGTAAAGGGACATTTCACGTTGGAATTCAAGAAGTGTGTTATTGGACTGGGTAAATATAAAAATATAACGCATTAAAATGTAAAAACTGATGGGATAGCACTACTTCAGGGAATATGTTTATGTTGTGTTGTACTTTGTTTGGCCATGTCTGTCTTCTAGTTGCGCATACGCCAGCATTATTTTGCTGCGGTTTCCTACATTGATGCGCTGGTTGGCAAACTGCTTAGCACCCTGGAGGACGTGGGACTGGCTGGCAACACTGTGGTGGTGCTGTCCTCTGACCATGGTTAGCACGCACACGCACGCACACACACACTCATGTGACAGGATACACCATCTAGAGCAGGCCTGGGCAAAGTCAGGCCCGGGGGCCGGATGCGGCCCGTTGAGACGTTCTACCCGACCCGCCCGGTACATCAAACCTTTAAAAATAATACAACATAAAATTACTCGACGAGCTCTGCAGAATGTTACTTTATTTACTGCTGCGTAAAAAAAAATACAAAATTAAAGTGAACTGTTACATTTTATTATGAAAATTGTGTTGCATAGGAATAACCTATATATGCATAAATATGCAAGTTAACAAATTTAGCTATGTTGTGTTGTATTTTTAAAACATTTAGCCTATTTGTTAACAAAGTAACGTGTCCCACGAAGTTCTCTAACATTTTCAATGTGGCCCCCAAGTGAAAATAATTGCCCACCCCTGATCTAGAGTTATTTTATATGGAACATCTCCAGGGCAGACTGCTTCACAACATTATGCCACTAGATGGCAGTATGAGAACAGCACACTGTGTATAAATGTCCCCCCATTACATTTGGTTTGTCTGTAACACAATGATCTTATTGAATTACGTTTGATTTAATTACAAATTAAATAAATAAAACTGTAGTTAAAAGTGCAACAACAGTTTTGTTCCTGTTGGGCTGACCTTTTGTGAGCAGTAAATTAACGGTTTGGTCTTTATCTCTCTCTATATATCAGGTTGGTCCTTGGGTGAACATGGAGAATGGGCAAAATACTCTAATTTCGACGTAGCAACCCAAGTTCCCCTCATGTTCTTCGTTCCCGGAGTCACCGCAGTTCCTGACTGGCCAGCAAATAATGATATCTTCCCCTTTATCAACATATTCACCAGGTCAAAGCAACAGTTTAAAAGTAAGATGACCTGAAAACGGTTGTGAAAGGACAGCGTGAAAGGACAAGCACAACTTGAAAGCTAGATGCATATAGTGAAAACTGTCTAAGTATAAAAGTACACACCAAAGTGAGAAAAATGGACCCCTCCCCAATCAAATTAACTAACTAATTAATTAATAAAAATACATTCTAAATACATATATTTTGGACCATTTGGTCATGTCTCTGATGGGATCATACAGGGCTGTAAAGCCCCTGGTGTAAGCTTAAACTTTATATTCTTGCCCCCTGGAACTTTTCACACTATACATACAGTATCTGTGTTTCCTGTGTGTTTAGCTGATGGGGTGATGACGAGCGTGGAGCTGGTCGATGTCTTCCCTACCGTCTGCCACATGGCTGGTGTCAGATCTGCTAAGCCCTGTCCTGCAGTCTCATTCAAGGTACCAAGCAGTAGTAGTGGGCGGTCCAGATTACTTTGTTTTGTTTAGTCGTTCAGCTAAGCACTCATAAATGTATAGCACGTTTTGAACCCTGTAACATCATGGCTCTGAGTGTGAAAAAACGGCGGTGTAAAAAAAATAAGCATGCGTTAATTGAAAATGCTTCTTTTTTTTTTTTGTGTGACCTTGATCGTATCCGTTTGCAACTAAATGACGTGAATTTGAGGGTCAGTCAGGTTTGCACGACAATCTGTATTTTTGGAGCTCTCCCTGTCTAGTGTCAAACGGCCACAATCTGGGATAAATGCGTTGGTTGACAATGCTTTTCCTCCTCATGAGAGACTGCCTGGCTTATCCCTGCATCAGCTGGCATTGTTATTGTCACTGGTTACTAGTGGCCACACCATTCTCACAACTTACTGAACTATCTGGGCTATGCTACCCATGAATACCATCAAGTCCTTTTGTTAACAGCTAATTTAAAAGAATAAATGAATGGATTAACTGGGACTGAACTGTTAATTTTAATCTATGTGAGCGCTGAACATTGAGCTAGCTCTTGTTGAAATATGATCTGGTACAATACTGCCAGTAGTTTTTTAATCAGAGTGGGGGAAATTATGTTTTGGGAAATGGCGCTACAAAACTCTTATTTGCTTTAATCTCTCCACTATGACCATTTGCGTTGCCTGCTATGTTTCTGTTTGATTAACACGGTTTAAAAAAATATATAATCATGAAGGCATCTGACTGTAAAATTAATTGTAGTTAATGTTAAACTCAGGAGTGGCAAGCAGAAACTGTACAAACAACTGCAGACTCGGTCCCAATTGATCTTGAGTGATTCCTTTACATCGATTAGTATGTTCTTTTTTCCCCTGCAAGTAGCGAGCAGGGATGTGTCTGTTTCTTATTCCTCACACTGCTATTCATTACCCTTCATTCATTCCTGCACTATTGATAGGTGGAGCTGTGTACAAATGGCAGAAACCTGGCCTACACTTTCAATGGGCGAAGGGGAAGAAGGAATGCAGAAAGCATAGCGTATAGCCAGTACCCAAGACCTGCTGACACACCTCAGGTACTGAGATGAATGAAAAATACGGAGATAAAAACAGGCTTCATCCATCCACCTTCTGCACATTAGACTCGGAGTCGAAATGTAATTTGCCACTGTATTTTAATGTTGACTTGTTTCAGTTCTGTTGTTTCAAATGGTCCGAAAAGGACTTGTTTAGATAAGAATTTATCTGTATATTTCTTTTAAAAATGATTTATAAAACAATGTTGTAATTCGGTCCAAAATTGTGATCTGTGGGCTTTCAATAAGTTGCTTTGAAATTTTATTATTATTATTATTATTATTATTATTATTATTATTATTATTGAGGGCTTTCTTAACAAAGTCTTTCCAAATCCAGTCACTGTATAGACACAAGTGTATTTTGTGAACATTATTTTCCTCCCCAACACAAGCAACAAGCCACATTTGGCCACTCTATCTGAAATGGCCTCCCCTGACTCATTATAGCTTCAGTGAATTGCTTTTCAAGTGGCCTTGCGAAGTAAGGCTCCTTAACACTGGCTTCCCCTCATGTCACAGCGTAGTTGCCTGGCCATCTCTTTCCTCAGGCGGGGGGGGGGGACCTGAATGGTGTGCCCCCCCACCCCCCACCCCCCTTCCGCAGGGCCCAGGGCGAGCCACACTGGATTACAACGTCCAGGTGACTGTTGTGGCTGGCCCCGCTAAAGCTCTCCGCTTGGCGAGCTGCCAGGAGCTCGTCAGCCGAGTTGGCACGGAGGCCGCAGCAGGTGCAGGTGTAAGAAAGAAGCTTGCCGTGTCAGTCGCTTGCTGACTTCCAGCTCGGATCAGAACAAACGCTAGAATCAGAAGCTCTGCCCCCAACTCATTGTGACGCAAAGGGCATTGTTTTTGTGAGCGGTGTGCGCCACTTTGTTTGTATTCCTATTTATGGAGCCAGGGCTGTGTAGAACCTCTCCGGGAACCATCACCTTATCGTGGTGGAGAGGTTTGGGTGCCCCCATGAACCTGAGGGCTGTGTTGTCT
>JAODTR010001839.1:2105-13359 GCA_025399935.1 Amblyopsis rosae
ATATATTGTGCTGCTTATTCCCTGTGTTCCTTTGTATCATATATATTGTGCTGCTTATTCCCTGTGTTCCTTTGTATCATATATATTGTGCTGCTTATTCCCTGTGTTCCTTTGTATTACATATATTGTGCTGCTTATTCCCTGTGTTCCTTTGTATTACATATATTGTGCTGCTTATTCCGTGTTCCAGTGGATCATTTATTATTTACAAGTTCTGTCTGCGTGTTATGCGCTTGTATTCCACACTGTTACGTAAACACAAAGAACAATATTACGATACAAAATAATAACATTCAGTAATCAGAATAGGCCTACATACTCCTCTCGTACTTCTAAAATACTTATTTGACCTGTAGCATGAACGATAAGTAAATCAATGCTTATTGTAGAAACATTTGCAATTACATTTGTTACTGTACTGTACATTGAATCAGCAACAGTACTTTTTGCCTGCATCATCTAAAACTAGTAACAGGTTGTAGCAGGTTGCATTGAATTACACTGAAAGCTAAGTCAGCTACATTCATGTAATCAGGAGTTTGCCTAAGAATACTTTTCAGTGATCTGCACACTAGTTCAAAATAGAAATCTTATTTACACTTAAACTAGAATATCAAAGTAAAGGAAAACATTTTATTTAATACACTATCCATATAGCACAAATATCAAACATGTATTTAAGTTACTGGAACAAGAATGCATTGTCTGTAAATAAATTGGACAGCAAGGACTTCTATGGATGGTTGTTTTGAGTGGGACTAGGAAGTGTTTTTAGCTGGAATACAGTATAAGCAGGAGACAGCATACATATAATGGCTTAGTGTCTGCATGGGACAGCAAATAGCTTAGTCTATGTTGTTTACTAACTGCATATGAAGGAGAGAAAAACATCTTCCATTTCAACAATGTGATTTTATTTCTTTCAGTATATCAGATATGTACTTCCAAACCCGTACAGTCATTTTAAGTGTATCGTGGCTTTCAATGGGCAATGTAGCCTTGGTTATTATCACCTAACTTCGCAAGTAATTAATTGTGTGACTTTACCCAATGCATCAAAAATAATGAATGTTAGCTAGATATTACAGTGTGTAACTAACCCCCCAAGTTTAGAGGCTTAAGGGGAAATACGTGAATTTAAAGCAGTGGTGTGGATTTAAAAACCAATATAAAAAAGAACAGCACCAGGATGAAAGCCTTATGACATGTTGCTGACATTCTACTGCGGGGTATTAGCAGACAGACAATTGGAACAAACTGTCAGCCGGCACCTTTCAGGACGGAGATAACAATGTTTCATTGGAGAATATTGATGCCATGTGTTTGTTTATGATAGCTGCAAGGCCACAGTGACTTAATCCCAATTTTGACGCCGTCTCTTCGCCATCTCAGCATATAGAGATGCCAGGAAGTGCGCGTTTGCCCATGTTTCATAGCATATCTAGGCCTGCCGCCGTGGCACGCTCGCAACGCTTGCCCTGAGAGAATGATAAATTGAAGTGATGCATGTGTGGTCTCACCCACAGCACAGGAGTCTCTTGGGCACAAAAGCTGTACTCCGTCCATGTGTGAGTATATATATATATATGTGTGTATATGTTGTGCACACTTGCGTGTGTGTGTGTATAAATATACGTATTACACAGATATACACACAACATTTCCTATTTCTCGAGGGGAGCTAGGGCATTCGTTGGGCTTAGCTGGGCCTCAGGGAGGAGCCCACCCACCTATCCCCAAGGATTGTACCTCCCTGTATCAACAACAGAGTGGCCTGAGTTTCGTTTGTCTTATTTAATTTGCTAACTCGTCTCTTGCAGGTGTGCTTGGTTCTTCATTACGTCTGGTGATAATTGATCCACTTAGCTAAATGAGGCGCTAAAACTTTGGCTACATCATCAGTTTCCACCAGGTCTCCCACACTAGGTGAAAACTCATATCCCCATGATCGGCTATATGGATAATCTAATGAGTGTAATTGGGACTCTAGTAGCTATTTAATCCTTCTGCATCATTTTGTATCATGCGTAGAAGGTGGTGTCTTAGGTGTGAATTTCTTTCCACGTAACGGATTTAAATCAGAGTCTTGTTATTGAGGCCCATTAATTCACAATCTCACCTTGCCAGAGAGCTTGGCTCTCATTACAGGAATTTGTTTGTTTAACTTGCGATTAGCCCCTGGCCATACAGATGAAGGGAGCGGTGGCTTGAACAAAATGGCAATTGCGTGCACTGTGAGCTGCAAAGTCCATATTTCATTGCATATATTGTTGTTTCTCTCCAACAGCAATACAATGTGCCGAGTGTATTGTTCTATGATCGTCTTTACCTGCTACAGTAGATACGATCTAGCTTGCCGGAAATTGCACCCCTTTTTTTCTTTTCTTTTTTTGGTGTGCTGCATCTAAATATTAATGGCTCCTTTTATCGCCAAGAGGTTTTCTGATACTGCATTTATGATGGGAAGTAATAAATGATTCATGAATAAAAATCCTACAGTATGTGTTAGCTTTACTAATCCGCTCCACATTAATTCGGAATGTGCAAATATTCATTCTGACTAATACCATTTCCCTCCATAATTTATCCGCGGCGAGCCAAACGTCTACATTCCGAGCCTGGTGTGAGCTTTAGGAAGCAAATCTTCAGCTGCATCGAGCACAGGAAAAGGAAATCGCATAAGTGAACTCTTGCGAAGACAGACAGATAGGCAGACAGGCAGGCTGTGTTGAGAATGCCTCCACTGTCTCAAACACAAATCCTCTCTGCCACTGTGAATACTTTATAAGAGCCAGGCGATGTCTTATCAGTCTCCTGTGGATGGAATACCCACGGCGAGATACCTGCCAGCTCGCACCTCTCTCCCCGCGCATACTTCCTCTGCGGTGTCACATCCTATCTGAGCAGACATGATGAGATGCTAGATTAACTTCAATCATCCCGACCCAACGTTGATTCGGGTCTTGTCCAAAACGATGCGGTGGATGAGGGGTGGGGCTAGGGTGGGGGAGGGGGGATTTGTGTTTTTTTTTCTTTCCTGTTGCGTTGCGTGCTACCTGAATGCACTCGTGTGAAACAAGACGTTTGCCCTAGGTGTGACATTATGCTTGTAACCAATCTTCTCTGACCTACCTATCCCATTAGGGCATATTTAAAACCTGAAACAGCTTGAAGGTAGAACATTATGTTCAAAATGACACGTGCACCTTGAACGCCATGACAACAAGCCTGCTCCATATTACCCACACTGTCTGTCACATTCGGTCTCACATGGAGACTGGGGCTCATTTGGCTAGCATTACGCACTCAGCCGAGACGGACAAACGGAGTGGACAGGATCTGTTTTGCTCTGTTATCAAGGGGGGTTTGGGAAGGGGCTGTCAAAACATTGCCCTACCCCCTTATGGACTACTTGAGTGCTAGTGATAATTACCGCTCTTCTCCTGAGGATAGTGCTTCTTGTTTTGGATGTACAGCACAAAAAGAGCTGTGTGGCCTGTTGTCACCACACACACACAGATATCACAACATCCTGTTTTTGCTCAATCAAACATGCATGTCTATGTATAGAGTTCAGACACTAAGTGCAAGAGAAAGTAATAGCATCTCAGTCCCGTCAATTACATTGGATTCAGGGCTGATCAAATATTTCTAGTCTTACTCCTGGTGGCTTGCTGAGTCCGGAGAGAAACCCTGCTGCATTTACTTTCATCTGGTGGCGCGCAAAACCACAACGTTCCCTCCAGCGGAGCAAGAACTTTTGAGAGATGCTTACTGTGTTTCAAACTGTACCTGTTCATTTAAGCACTGAAAAAAATGGACTCCACTTCAACAATCTCTTGAAGAATTTGCTGTCAAAATAATTTATACACGTGTGGTATGCAGACATTTACAATTATTTTTTGAGGTACAATTCTGGTACAGTACCGATATACAGTGGCAGGACGACATCCATCCTCCCTCCAACCCGCTATAGAAGAAATCTAGGGAGGCAGTTCTGGTGTACCTCTCTCTCTCTCTCTCTCTCTCTCTCTCTCTCTCTCTCTCTCTCTTCCCGTTCCAAACATATTTGCTCCTGCGTTCCTCCAAGTCATTCCTCTTCAAACGATTTGGTGAGCCTGCCTGACAGCAATCTCCCAAGATTCAGATTGTTTCACTAGGCTTCAAAAGCAAAATGTCCTCTATAGATGCAAAGTATTTGTTGCACACTGGTATTTCCACTCTAAAATAAGTCTTGGAAAAGTCTGTGGAAAATGAAATACAGGCTAATGCAAAGACGCTTATACAACCTTTTTAATCAATGTACCATCCAAATATAGTCAACAACTAGTCACATCTGTAAAATGTTTTTTTTGTGTGTTGCGTTGCCACAGCTGTGGTTACTACCCTTGTTGGATCCCAGACAAATGTTGGAACATATGGTAATGCACACTCAGCTATTCAAGGTGTTCCTGTGACAGTTGCAGGAGGTGCTGGAACACTATATCATTGAGACTTGTGGTTCAATACCAGACAACAGCTATATTTTTTATCAGACAGGGAATACGCTTCTAAAAGAGTGCTAATTCATCAAAAGCAATCCACTTATATTTCTGCTTGGCAATAAACACCCTACTAAAAATTGCTAATGTCCTGAAGCTGTGTGTTGATTTAAAATGGACTAGAGGCGTGTGTGGCGGAGGGGGGGAAGCACCTCCTTTTAGGTTAGATCAGAATTGGACTAGACATTAATGAAACCATTATTTATTCATAAAGATGTGTGAGAAGTTAATATTGGCATAGTGAATTCTGTTGGCATACAGTATTTAGATCATTGACCTCCCTTGAGGGAGACCGCCGTGTACAGTATATATATATATATATATTTAAGATTTCAGGGGATACTCACACTTGTGGATGTAGCGTTCACCCTTAAATTGCACTTTTTAAAAGTATACATTTGACTTAAAACATCAAATAAACACATTGTAGATTTAGTACTTAAATTATCTTTATAATACTAATAATTATATGATAATACTAGTAATTACTTTAATACTTGAAAACTACAGAAATGGCCAGCATGTCCGCATAATGTTTCGCGAGGCCAGGCATTTGGGCCATATACTACAGTATCCTAATATAAGATATTATTTTACAGTATTGCTCCCGGAAACCAGCAATACATACACAATCGTGCTTCCTGGAAGAAAATACTGAAATAAACAACATACAAAATATGAAATGGTGAAAATAAGATAAGTTATGATCTTAAACACCCACCCACCCAACACTAGTTTTACTTTTAAGATCTCTTGTGATAAATATGTATGTATGTATGTATGTAGTATGTATGAATATAAACTATGTATTTAATATATGTGTGTAGGCTATGTGTCTTACTGCATTCTTATAACTACATTTGCTAAAACATATAAATGGTCAAGATAAAACATGTATTGATGCCAATTTCTTCATTACCAATCAGTATTGTGTGTTAGTTTCCAAGGGCAATTCATACAGAAGATATTATTTCTAATATTCTAAAATACAACTTTATTGCCACTGAAATCTCAGAGATAATTCAATTAAATTGTCCACTTTTCAGGACTGTAAATCAGAAAGCTGTTTGAAACAATTGGTTGATTAGATTACTTCTCAGTTAAGTTAACCTAATCCATAACCTGTTCATAACCAATCATAAAGAAATAAACAGATATCCTGCCCAACAAGTGCCCAACAGCCCGCTGTTAAAAATATCTTGTCAACCAACGTACGTCAAACACCTGTTTTTGCAGTCCCTTTAAATAAAAGGTCTGAGACAAAAGATTGCAGGTCTATTGAATACATATGACCTCTTGTTGGAGTTTGTTTCACTAATGTTTGAATTAGTCTTTATTTTTGAAAGAGAGAGGACAGGAAAATCAAAAACAAGCCTATTTAGTATAAAGAGTTAGCAATAATGTATTTCAGATGGTCTGAAAATAGTAGATTACAAATAGATTACTAGGGTTGCAAGCAACACTGGGCGGGCCCTCGCACCGTGACGCACGTCAGGGCGTGGTGCGTACTCGGATATGAATAATTATGCGTGATGAAAGCATAAAATGTGAAATTTTCTGTTGCCAGTAGGTGGCGCTATGACTCTGAGTGAATGATGACATATCGATGTGTTCATGGTGGGTGAATTGATTACAATTTGGTACAGATTTGAGCATTTATGGAGAAGTTACAACATTTTGATGCGTCTTGGCGAAGGATGTATCTTCGCCGCCACGCCCCAGACAAGCTGTTAAAGCGAAAACCCCTGAGACAGCTTTGAAGCAAATTAATCTAACTAGCTAGGAGCAGTACGTCACATCATAAACATTTACATTTCATGTTGCCAGTAGGTGGCGCTAGGTCTTTGAGTGAATATTGGCATATTTTTGTCTTCAGAGTGGGACAGTTATCAAATCTATAAAATCTGGTGTAGATACGAGCATGACCACAGAAGTTACAACAACTTGATGTTTCTTGGCGAATAATACGTTTTCAACGCCACGCCACGAACATGCCCTTAAGCGAAAACATCATCAATGTCTTCTCATGCCACTGGACAAATTTGAAGTGGATCAGATTTATTCTCTAGGAGGAGTTTGTTAAAGTAGGAAGCGTGCAAATCGCTAAAAAATGACCATGAAATGTAAAATGTCCAACTTCCTGTTAGTTTTAGGAAATCGCACAAAGAACATTTTCTCTTCGTCTACACGTCATTCATGTGCCACAGAAATTTAGTACATTTTCAAACGTGTGGCGGAGGCTGCTTTGTTGAAGGGTAACTTCCTGTTGCCAGTGGGTGGCGCTCTGACTATAAGGTAATTGTGACATGTACATGTCTTCAGGGCGGGACTCTTATGAATCTATTAAAGTTTGGTACAGATTTGAGCATGTAGGGAGAAGTTATATGAATTTGATGTGTTTTGGCGAAGGATGTGCCTTCGCCGCCACGCCCCAAACTCAGAATATTTACAAAATGTCATCGTTAGGGTCTTTTGGCTTTTCTAAGACAGTTTTGAAGTGAATTCATCAAACCAGCTAGGAGAAGAACGTCACACCATAAAAACTGACATTTCCTGTTGCCAGTAGGTGGAGCTTTATATAAATATTGGCATATTGATGTCTTCAGGGCGGGACGTTTATCAAACATGTAAAGTTTGTTGCATTTTTCGTGCATGTTTAGGCCCCCTAAAAAAATGTTTATCGGAGAAGAAGAAGAATCAGGATGGATCAAATAGGTGTGTGCTCGGGCCCTAACAAGTAGATTACAAGATTAAATGTGGTTAGGAAGTGAGCGATAATGATGTTCAAACTAAAACCATAACAGCTGTAGCCTACACATTAAGAATCACTGGAAGATATGGCATTGAAGACAACAAAATACTTCACTAACTGCATGATGGTGTCGCATACCTTTATGTCAGTGGTAGGTAGTTTATGTATTATTTCTGCTGTGTCCTAGATTAGAAATTGATTCATACATTTTTACCAGTTTAAAATGCATGAATATAACCATAAAATGCACTTTTTCATACAGTGTTCACTTTTTATTGGACAATCACTTTTGTGCATGAGTCACGGCACCTGTCAATGCAACAACACCTTTAGCAGGTAATGCGACACTAGTTTAACTAAATGAAAACGAACCCATTTGCATCATATTTTGATTGCATTGCTTGTTACAAGCTGTTCCGTGGTTGTCTCCTGTTCAACAGTCGACATGATAGGATAAAATCCATCAACAGAGAAACAATGCTAACTGGCGTTTTAAAGGAAACATACAGAGACTTGAGTCGAATTAATAAGATGGGCTGTTTTGCCATTTGAAAATGTCAACTTGCAGATACACTGTCAATAATGTTTCAGTTGTCATTTGAGGAATGCTGTGTTGGTGTTCATTCTTGCCCAGTTATCTTTTACTTTCATCAAACAACATCCATAACCACAGGTAAAAGTGTAGTCTACACGCACTTCGACGTGACATGACCATTGTAGGCCTATGCCTATTTTTTATATAGTTGATACATAAATAATGATTGCATGTTTACTGTTAAAATAGCCAAAGAATGGAATAGTGGTGTTGGATGTGGCACACCACTTTTTCAGAGGCACACCCACAGTCTTTTTTCTGGCTACGCTACAGTTATGAACTGCTTAAATTTTAAATGGCAGATGTAAATTGCCCAATTTTTTTCATCGTTTGACTCTACGTATCTTATCTAATCTCTTGCTCCGACAGCTCCCCTCTGGATTTGGCCTCTAATCTGTTGTAATTACCACAGATAGCAGAAGCCTGTCATTGAACTCATTCTAGCTTTCGCTATCTTGAAAAAGAGATGAGGAAGCAATAAATTACATGCTTCCTTGTACAAATTCTTGTCAAATAGTCTGTCCGCCATAACTATTCCCTACTGTATGCCTATAAACTGACGACCTGAAACAGGTCCTCATCACAATAGTCCAATATACGGGAGTAAATTATTGACTCTTAATTTATCTTCACTGATCATTAAAATCTCTCAGGAGACGGAATGGCAGAAGGAGATTGGTATAATTGAGCTAGCAATTCTGTGGGTGAATGTAGCCCTGGAATTCTTACAAGAGAAGATATTGCAAGATGTATTCATTTATTTCTCATTCTGGAGGCCATTGGAGTCTTTTGGGTTTTGACCTCTACATCGTGAGTGTCACCATAAGCAGGGCATTTGCACGATAACAGTCTACTTTAAATTGAAATGTCAACTCCTAGCATCAGATCCAGACAATAAACGTAATGGAGACTTTGTAGCGAGAACCGTTAAACCTTCATTAAGCATCGGAGATGGAAGTCCTGGGGGCTGATAGGTAAGATGAAGTGGTGGGTGCCCCTGATAAGTCACTTTTATGGATTGCTATTGACGCTCAGGCCTCCAGATGAAGACCATCAAGCTCCCCGTTTGATCACGCTTGATTAGAAAGCATGTGAAAGTATTTCTTGAAATCTCACTAATTATAAAGAAATGACAGACTAAAGTTATCTCAAGGATGCAAACTAATCGTTTGTCTGATTTACAATGCTGGAACACTAGACTGGATCACTTTATAGTACTGAATATATTGTACAGTGTGTGTGGGCAGAAGATGTGTGTGTCTGTGAGTGCATGTGTGTGAGCTCATTTGCATGGCTGAGTATTTATTCAAGCCCAAAATGCTCCGCAATGCCTTGCATTTACCATGTAAATTACAGGAATGGTGTTATTGCTTCTTATGTGGGCATTATAGCTCTCAGGAGAACATACTCACTGGCTTTCCCTTTTCTCATATATGTAGTCTCTCCCCTTGGGCAATATCATAAATGTCATCATATGCAAAGAAGGACAGCTTGCTTCCATGGTGTAAAAATGTTGCTGATATAGAGCTGAAACCCATGCTTTACATATAGTGTGCCAACCAAAATAATCCTAGCACAAGGTCAACACAAGATAGGTATAACCTTAATGAAGAATGAACCTTTAACATGTCATTTGGCATTCATAAAGAGAGGATAACCAATGTTATGCACATATTGCAGAGGGTTTTATATTTTCCTGTTTATTATTCTTGATTCTAACTTGCAAAGTTCGCTGAAAGCTTGACAGATGGCTTAAATTAATGCTCATGCATATTTTGTAATGAGCATGTTTTGTAAAAAAAAAAGAAATAATAAAATAAAGCGAAATTTTTAATTAAATCAATTAATTGCTCAGCTGTGTGGATAAAGCATAACCGCAGTCTGATCTATGTTTCACAAACATTGTGGCAGCAAAGCATTTCACACTGTCATCTCAAGTTTGACTTTGCATGATAATGGCTGTCACAGCAAAAAAGCCACGGGATCTTGGCACATAAAATTCAAGGTTTCTACCTTCCCCTTTTGGATCAAAGCACTAGGAGAATTCCATATGGATAGGTCTTCTTCCTAACCTTGAAAATAACAAATTTATTTTGAGATTTTCATGGAATCAGCACACAGTGAATAATATTAGCATATATGTCAGAAATCACACAGATGAGTGCAACCCATGCAGTGGTAATCTGATAAGACATGTAATACTCGGGTAAGAAAGAACAATATGAATTGGAACACTTGTATGAATTGCAACTGTTTGATAAGGAAGCTTTTTTTATTATAATTGTCTTTCATTAGCTCAAACCTTTGCAGTAGTTGTCTAAGCAAAGAAATGCATGATTCATTTAAAAAAATGTACACAAATCACATGGGTAATCATGTTTTCATGAAATGTCTTCCATTTTCCCCTGACAGTTTGGTAATGCTGTCAAGTGTGTGCGGACTATGAGAATGGGATGAGTGTGGCCGCAGGTCATTTGCTGCAGTTTGGCAAACAAGTGAACAATTATCATATTGCATGAAGGCTCCTCTAAGTTTATTCAGACTGGAATTGCACAACCTACTACTTTGGCTCTCTTATGGTCTTTCTGAGTTATATTTATTATCTGGTTGACTATATCTTCATTAGCATGCAATCATACTGTATCCACTTTGTAGGCTAGTAGTGGTCCTTGTGATGTTAACTGCTAATGCAATCACATTTTCTTCTATCTTTAGCCTGGTCAACTCCCAGATGAAAGGCTGTGGATTCAGTCCCTCCACATTGTAAGTACCCTTATCAAGATGCCTTAAGGCCTTTGCGTGTTTCTAATAAATTACACAAAAGCAGAAAAAACACAGGAGAAATTGTCACAAAATTATTTACGTATTGCAACACAATATTTTTTGTTGCTTTTAAAACCAGACTACTACAAAAATATAATCTATAGCAACAATTACTCGGAGGTGTCAAAAGTACACAAAGTCATTACTTAAGTAGAAGTACAGATACTTGATAAATGACTCTTTACTCAAGTAAAAGTACAAAAGTGCAGACTCTTAAATGTATAGAAAAGTAAAAAGTAGAAATGTTTTAAATACATTTGTACCAGCAGTTTCAGGGAAAAAGGTAACTGAACTTCGATTAATGTTTTATTAAAATTTAATAAAATAATGTTATCATATTTATCCTAACCCCTTCGGACCCTGCGTCCATTACAATGGACATCACATGTCAGCCCAATTTGTTTTTCCTTCTGGAGTATTTCACCTAATTTAAAGCCTGCAGTCCATTTCACTGGGCGCTTCTCAGCCAATCAAGTGGCAGTATGGCTCTGCATGTTGTAATTTGAAAAAACACCACTGCATTGAACAGAAGCATGGCAGCAC
>JAODTR010001850.1:0-13355 GCA_025399935.1 Amblyopsis rosae
TCCAGACAACACAGCCCTCAGGTTCATGGGGGCACCCAAACCTCTCCACCATGATAAGGTGATGGTTCCCGGAGAGGCTCAAACACACACACAGGAGTTATTCTCTATGAATGAATGGCATCAACTACAAGCAGTTTGATATATAAATGATCTATAGTTGGTTACTTAGACCACACTTCAGCAGATTCAGCTGCTTGTGTTTGTTAAAAATCATCGAAAATTATTCTTTACAAGCAGGCTGGTCACTAGAGTGCGCTGCATTAGTCATTTGACTAATTATTCAGTGCCTCGTATTTAAATCAAAGGACTGTTGTGACGTGTGAGAAAAGATTCTGTTGTAATGACATGATCATTCACTCGCTCCACACCGGTGATCCTTTATAAAGCCTAGTTCTATGCGGTGATCAAACGACAACGTTGGTTATCTTAGCCAAATACGATATCTTTGCAGATCCAAAGTAGGGTTATTTTTAGGCAATTATTTCACAAGTTTTATCATATACCTCGATGAAAATACAGAAGTCCAGACCTCGGTGACCTCAATGGTGGGTACGGCGTTTTTCTTATCTAAACACAATCCAGGAAACATGCATGTTGGAACTATAGGCCTGCAGTCTGTAAAGCTCTTCCAGGTCTCTGGTATGGCAATAGGTATTTAATAGTCAAAGCTATTACAAACATACCTATGGGTTATACTTGGGGACAAACATACACACTCGCACACACACCCACACAGTCATCTTAACAAAATTTGACACAATATTCAAATGCATGCCCATACTGGTTATTAGCGTAAACTAATGAAAAGACCTTTGTGACTACTTGCGTTGATTGGAATTTTATTCAATTTTGAAGTGCAAATTAGCATTCCAGCCTGCTTTGCTAGTAGCCATGAGATATTTCATGCAGACCTAAACGCAACTAGAGTACGCTCTACCTTCCTTCATGCATTTTCTCCACTCCCTTCCGACTGACCAAGCCCATTTAATTATCTGGGAAAACTAATGAATAATTTCATTGAGTTATTTAGTCAAGATCGTCATATTACACATCAATGGCTGCTTGGTAAGTGAATGGAATGTATTACTTAAATGCTGATTTATATTAATCATCCCAGCTTACTTTTTTCAGTATGTGCGTTCCGTATTCAACCTTTGCAGTAGTGTTAAATTATACCATGCCTTCACAGAGAATACTACCTCTTTAACCTACCCTGAGCTGCAATTTTATTGCAAAGGTGTTACAGTCACACTGAGCTGATCTTTCTAAATGAGGACAGTCAATAACTTTGCATTTTGAAAGATATTGTAAGCAGACCTTCTGTTTGGCTTTGTATCTACACTCTTGAAATGTCATGGTAGTGCACCCTTCCATGTTATGTAGGAAGACTTAGATTAAGCCATTGATACTGTAGAAACTGTACAATTTAGGTCTTTACTTCTGGTAACATGTACATAAATTAATATGAATTAGTTTACATGTAATTACGTTTAATAAAATCACTAGATACAGTACTGTCATTAAATCTAGCAAAGCACAACACATATACAGTAGACTAAAATGACTTTAATGAAAATGTAAGAGGGTTGTTGTCTCGAACTGAGACATGTATAGAGACAATCCTAGACATGTTCACTCTTACCCAGACAAGGCTAAGTGAGTATTTTCTAGTTGCTAACTCTCTTACGCCAAGACAAACAGGTGGATACTCAACCACTGTGGTATAACATGACCTGTAGCCAGGGTTTACTTGAAGATTACAAATGTGCTTTTAGATTTCACCCTGGTACTTATGCAGGGGAACCTCTCTAACCCTCACACCCTCCACAAAAATATTTTACAATATATATATAGTTTTAGTATGGATTTATACATTAAGTCTTACATTGCGTAAAGAATGTCTATTAAGCATGTCTACTTTCTATCTGCTTCACAACAAACAAAAATCATTCAACATATTATATCTGATCAAACAAATCCAGTATGTTGAAATATGTTTTGGGGATTTTGACCTTTAAAGCATTTCCATAATCTAGATGTATGGAAAATACAGAGTCAAGCGCATTTCGTTCAGTTCTGCGCTTATAGTTTCGTTTGAGCTTCGTATTTTTCAGAGTACTTGTGAGAATGTACTGAAAGGAAAAAAAAAAAGGTTTCTGAGTTGCACTTTTGCCCTTTAATTGCTGCCATTTCTGGGAACTGGTTTTTGAAGAACAAGATATCCTTTAGATTGCCATCTCAGGCAGTGCATGATAATATTCGTAGAGAAATGGTGCTGATCGTACTGTAGTTCTTAAGGGCAACATGTTTAGGCTGCAGGCTGTATGCCGTCCATAGAAATAGGACTTGTTCATTTCACAGCCTGTTGCAGAGGATTCATACGGACACCCTTTGCCTTGTTGTGGCGATGTGAAATGTCCATTACCCTTGGATTAGAGCCTGAGACACCTGCAGTTGGTTGCAGACTGGTTTGATTACCCAGGGGGCATTAGTGGCTTATACCAGTGTCACATACTTAAGCTTGGATGAAGACCAAGCTTGTTAGTTGTGCATGATCACAGTGGCTATAGTGTCATCGTCCAGTTGTACTTGTGACCTTGACATTACAGCAGGAACAAAAATAACAGCATTCTATTTCCTCTTAATTTACCCAGGTTTTTGGTAGGCATTCTATGGTGCCCTCTCTATTATTTAAACTTTTTACATTTGTCTATTGATGTTAAATGTGCACTCCTCAATTTTGATAGTGTCCCCCCGTTCCCCACATTTCAACAACCGTTTATATTTTGAAATACTAATGTCCACAAAAGTGGGGACTGGTCAGGTGTGTATGTGTGTGTGTGTGTGTGTGTGTGCTCACCTGAGACGAGCATTAACATAATGTTGACAGTTACAGTTTACCATTGTGCCGAGAAGATGTAGTACCTTAAGATACTTTTGAAGGGGCCATTTGTTATTCTACACTGCACTTTGCATGAGACATGCAGAGGATCTATTAGACCTTATCTAGCCTTAGTCCCCGGGTCATACTTAAAGTATACCTGTACGATCCTGTCTGCCACTAGATGTTGCACTAAGCCCCAGCATCTTAGACCAAAACAAATGCTTGGAGCACGGGCGACACACACACACGCACTCATACACACAGACTTGCTATGAACAGAACAGCGTTGTTATTGTAGAGTATTTAGGACCTTTACAGTAACTTCATGCAGGTGTCTGCTGTACAGAAATGTAATGTGTACTTGTATGCAAAATACTTGAGGGTTGTGAATAAATTTGGGGCCCAGGAAGAGCAACAGCTTTAGGAAGTATACACATATCTTTTTTTGGCAAGCCACAATCAGGCCTTTTAAGTTTAATAAGACTTAAATATGTAAGTAAAAAGTAAGATTTTCAAATGTCAGTGACATATAGGTTTCGTTCATACAGTACTAGCCAAAATGTACATTGTCAAAGGGCAAGTTTCTTTATGCAGACATACATATACGTATATATATGAGAAAAGTTATGTGAGTTTCCGACTAAAATGTAAACAAATAAATGTAAATGCACTACAACCAAAGGTTGGGAATAATCAGGAACATGTTTTGCTTTTTATTTTTATTTTCTCGACCAGTCATACAGTAGTGCTTTAACCAGCAATAATTTCTGCCTCCTGTTTGTAGAAGTTGAAATTGTCAAGAAAAAGGAAGCCAAAGTTGGCAAGGGAGTCAAAGCAGATCAAAGCAAAGCTATCAAAGTGGTAAGTTCAGTCAATTAATCTAGCTCTGCCAGATACAGGCCACAATATTCCTTTTTGCATCGACGTCAGAACTGGCAATTACTTAAATTCCCCCCCCTTTCAAGTATGGCTTTTCAATCAGTGAAATAATGTGTTTATTTGTAAAGGTCTTCTGAGCAACTTATCCCTGTTATGTGCTGCTTTCTTCTTGCCCCTTCTCTGAAGTTCTGAGATCTTTTGCCTCCTCTTTTACCACATTTTGTTCTAGCAGGTGGTGTTTGCACCTGAAAAAGTTTAGACTTAATTTTGTGCATTTTAATAGATGTGTATGTATGTCCTACTCCCTGTGCAGTATAAGATGTATTAACTTGTGATATTTTATCTTCAGGTGCCTGAATTTTGCGTCTTACCTCCAAACACTATCCCAGTGGAGAAAAACAACTTTATATGTATCTTTTTTTATTGGTGCTAATGTACACATTTTGTCTGTGAACACATAGCATAAAACCGTTTTTATCAGTTTTATCAGCATTTATTATCTGTCAATATTTTCCTTTATATACCTCCTCAAAAGATGTTGTGGACCCTCATGATGAAGGAACATTTGGTATGTGAATGTAATCAATGAATGTTAAATCAGCATTTTTAAAATTAGATAATTAAGCAGCCAATGTACTTAAAAAAAAGTTGCTTTACTGAAACAGTGGTGGTCCAGATAAGCACATTGCATGATGATAATAAGATCTACAGTGTGTATGTGTGTGCGCTCCTCTTCTGCCCTGCGTGATGCAGCTGATGACCTAGGGGAATGTCAGTCTGTGACCGTAACATCCAACTGTATAGGCCTTAAAGAAACGTTCCCCAATACAGTAACGTGATTAATTATAGCAACATAGCCTGTGTATCGATCTTATATTTAGTTTAATATGAGTGACAATACATAATGGCAAATAAAAATTATAATCATAGTTTACACTTACACTATGCTTTTTCTGTTGGTGAATAATGATCTGTTAGCTAAAACAAATCCTGATCCTGAGAGAACAGATGTCTACCCTCGAACCATTGAAGTGTAGTTGTCAATCTTATTTACTACACATCCTTCAGTAGCCATTATGCAAAGTCAGTTGCAAAAATTATAATATTGTTTGTTTTTAAGTGCAATTATTTCTTTAACATGCATGTGTGTTTGTGTGTGTGACTCAGAGGGTAGCACCCAGACAGAGTGGATGAGTAAGACAATGGAGAGCCACAGCCAGGATTGCAGCTCTCTTTGGGAGGGCATCACGGACCATGAAAAGCCAAACAGGTCAGTCACGGAGAGGATGGATCGAACAATTCCATTCTGTCAAGACTGCTGCAGTGTCACATGATACTTTATATACATGTACAGTACGGTAAGGTGTTTGTAAAACACAATGTATTAGTGGACCCATGCATTGGGAATGTGTATGGCCCTGTCATTTAGTTGTCCAATATGTTGTAATTCAACTATGATGAAAATTGTGTGAGAATATACTGTATGCGGTATGTGGCCAAAAGGTGCGACATCATGTGCCACTCCTAGACAGATGTCTTAATGGGAGAAAGGTCTGTTCAAGTTTGGATTTGGAATATGAGGCGTTTAAGATGCATATGAAATTGCTTAATGATATACAATCTTACTCATTACTCCCTTTCAAATGAATTGATATATACGAAGGCTAGTAATACTTGGTTCTCCCTGGTCCATTTCAAGTCTTGGTGATTTGGAACGCCTCCTTTGCAAATGTGTTGGGCTCATCTACCTGGGGACGGAGCGTTTCATGGCAAATATTCCACCTGCCAAACTAGTAGCCCTCGACATGTCAGGTAATGTATTGTACCACATCCACCTGTAGGTCTCCTGATACAGTAGTTTGCCTATAAAGAAACAACGTCCTCTCTGTGATAATGAACAAAACTACTGTACCTGCTTCCATATTAAACACCTGGCCAGCACAAAGTGGATTCTGCTGCTGCCTATTTTGAACAACACCTTTTTCAATATTACAAACAATATTACTGTAGACCACCTGTTTGTATCACTGTCACTGAGCTGTATTTTGTAATAATTTCATTATTAAGGAATCTACGAGAAATACATAAAATATATTTGTCTTTGAACATGTATTCTGAAATGCAGAGAATCCAAAATGATGGACCTTGTCTGCCACTAGGTGTCACACTAAGCACCAGCACCTCAGACCCAAATAAATGTTTCATGGGCCACACATGCATGCACGCAGGAGTTCAAATTACAACACACAGTGTTGTCGTTCTGCATGCAATTACTCTGCTATATCTTTGCATAGACGGTATTTGAATGTATGTCGAATGTTTGAAGTATTTAATGCAATGGTCTAATTGAATAATCTATAGAGGAAAGAGGAAAGTAACAGATAAACATTGAAATTAGGAGTGAGTTTACGCATTTATTACATAAGCAGATCATGGTGTAATGGCCTTAATCAAACATCAGTCTTTTACAGTACCTCTTGTGTGTGTGTGTCAGTTTTACTTTCTGTCTGTCTGTCTTACTGTCTGTCTGTCTGTCTGTCTAACGCTGTCGTGCGTGTTGAAATCAGTGAGGATTTATTATAAGGTCCCTGCTGTGACATTTTATAGTATATTAGTATGCTTTTAAAGTTAAATGGGGAAAGAACAGACCAGTTCTAATGTTAATGCATGGAAAACAAAGGTTATTTAAGGGACATTGTGAGAGTGTGGGCTCTTTTCACACCGAGTGATATTCTCAGTTTTGTATCTAAACAATCTGGTATGAATATTAGGCCTTTGTTGGGGGGGGGGGGGGGGTCTTTAATGTAACAAACCGTTCAGACACTAGTGTTCAAGGAGAGTTTATGTGGGGAAGGTTTAATGTCCACCCTAGCACTAGTAGTGGGTTTGAGGTCATCCCTCCTCCCCTACTCATTCCCTTATGGTCTTTAAATACATGGCAGTTTGGGCCCAGTAGGCCTTTCAGCCCTTCACACCTTCATTAGAAGAAAAATAACATCTGTAGAAAACAATGGCAGCATGCTGCTGGGTGGACTGTATTGGCTGTGACAGAGAGCCATCCACGCTGGCCTCGAGAGTCTGCCCCAGGCAAGTCTTGTGCATCACCCACTGGCTGGCGTTAGCGCCGGCTAACTATAGTGCGACACACCATCGTATGAATACCAGCTGTTCCTTCCTCACGCTGGACCCATGCTACCTCACTGGTCAGCAGTAACATCATTACAGCAGGTGAGGCCCATTAGTGTCTAGCTGAATGATGCTAGAAATAGTGTATCATTCATCCTACTACTCTTACTGACGTGGCTCAAATAGGCTACCTATACTGATTATCTGAGAAGCTTGTAGTAATACAGTAGGTTAAATAGTTAGGCATCACCATTTCTGTGAAGCGGCCCGGGACTGTTAATCCTCTGACCTCTTTGATAGGCTAGGCCAGGGAAGGGGAGGGGCTGTGGGCTGCATCAGTGATCTCCCCAGCCTCCTTGGCAAGGCATAAGCCTGTCTTTCTGGTGTCAGACCTGGCTTTGAGAGCCACCACTGGGTCACCTTGGCAAGTTCCATCTGACCTGATAGCTGAAAGCCCTTGACTTTGACTCTCATGGATATGGATATCTGGATATGCTGCTATTGTACCTCTTTGAGACCCTTGATACTATCAATGGTCTCTGGAGTATGTACGGTCTCCTTTTCTCTCTCACTGATGTCACTTCATACTGTAGAATGTGGATTCTAGTCCCGTTTTATCTACTGTTTCTACAGAAGCGTAAACCATACCAAGATAATGTATGGCAGAGTGAAAGCCACAGCTCACACTGGTACTCTCTAAGTAATAGAAAACAGTCATATCTAACACTAAAATAGTAATTATCTAGCCATGTATAGACCCATTTGCTGTTTACATACAATAATGACATGCATAAGCGTGCACGCAGTTTCGCAACACATGTATGTCAAGCTTGTCAAGCTGTGCAAGAACATTAACCACCAAAGATCACGCTTAATTGCTTGCAGCCTATCGTCAAAATGCCTAAAGGCTGCTGTTTGCTAAAATAATCCTCTGGGCTGTATTTCCATTCTAAAGATATTTAAACTGGTAAAAAAGAATAAGATACATGCTAATAGCAAGTGACATTATGTTGGGTAATAAGGATGATTTATTTAGTGCATATATTGGGCCAAACTACACTTCATGCTCATATACTGGTATCACATAACAGAGTGCCAGATGGCCGTGCTGTTCGACCTGGCTCAGACCAGCACCAGCTCTCTACGCCAGTTAAACAGGGACATGGACAAGAGGTAACACACCTTTGTTATCAGGCCCTAATGTAGTGCATGCAGCCAGCATCCATTCTGTTTTCACCCCCATGTCTCTGTGTCACTTGCAGTGCAGTACAGCTTGCTCTAGAGCAACCCCTGGAGGCTGCGCTTCTCCTTAGTCTGTGCGGTGTCCGATGTATCGTCCTCAACCAGTGGCACACCACGCCTCAGACAAATGCACACAATATGGCCTCCGTTTTGGCCGGTGGGCGTTAATGGCACACATACACACCAACACATGTCACATGGCAATGTCACATGACCACATTACACCTTTACGGTCCCGTGTTGCAGGTCTGCTGACAGCTGAACTTACTTCTGGGCAGGCTGTGCACAGCCTGAGGAGGAGAGATGCCCAGCAGTCAGACTGCAAAGCTACTGGATCACATGGTACTGTCTGCGTTCCATTGAGCCAGGCACTGTGAAGCTTGTGTATCCATATGGAGTGAGCTTTGATGTCTGTCTGTCTGATTTTTCATTTGTCTCTTCCCCCACACACACACACACAAATCAAGGACCCCACAGTGCCAGCAGCTCCGTTGACGTCCACAATACGGTGCCCATGGACCCATCAGCCTTCAACTGCGTTCTGTTTGGCCTGCCAAATGTAATTATCACATGATAAATCCCTTATTAAATGGATTAAGATTAGTGGCATATGTGGCCCAGTTCCTTAATGTGAACAATATGCAGTTGTCCTCATTAACAGTTTAATCATACATTTTTATGTTATGTGTTTTTTATGTGTTCATATGTTCAAATAAATATAGTTTAAGTCTACAATGAAATTGAGTAGCCTACCAACCGGTCATTTTTTCTCATGGATGGCATGGAAATCCTAGCCTGGTGTATCTAGACCATATTCACTTTGTAAATATAGTCTGGCCACGCTCCATTGGGAAGTGTTAATAGACGTTGCCGGCCACATCTGGTTAATTTAGAAACTATTGGACATTGCTGAACCAGTTAGTGTTGCTACAACTGTTTTGATCGCCCCATATAGCTCTAGCACCATTTAGAAAGACGCTGTAGTTAAATGCCATCGTATTGCCCACCCCGATTAGGTCGCCAGCAGGGTGGCTGTGAAAGCGCTAATGTGAACTTAATCTCAGCTAAATGCTTTTATCTGAGAGCAATAGTCAGTACTTGTGTCCCTCAAACCACCAGTGCTCATGATCCTAAGGGGGTGGATAAATACAAACCAAAATAATTGACATATACAAATCTAGGTCCAGATAATTATGTGTTTAAATATGTGAAGTACTTTATTTACAGTAATAGTTATAGGCCAACCCTCTTTAAGGTCCTGTTGTTTTGTTTTGTGAAAATAATGGTTGTTAAACTGAACCTTAGGATTTCAGGATGGTCTCGCGAGGCTAGGGAAATAATACATATATTAATATTTAATAGCCCTCTACTGTCGCTACAAAACATTGTGCCATCAAAACAAGCATCCAACACACTGGTAAAGGTTGGTTGTGAATTACATTCTAATGTGCCCTACACCAGCGATGATGATTTTACATACATATATTTAGAGTTGCATCTGCTGTACATGCTGCTGAGCCAGTGCAGATATTACTGGTCGTAAACATGAATGAAGCTAGAATATATTAGTTTATTCTGTAATCATTTGACTATATTGTAGGAGTAAATTAATATATTCTTGAGAGCCCAAATGAAAATGCATGTCAGTTAACTAAAGCATGTATGTATTTAGTATTTTATGTTTATGGTGCAATGCCTTTCTCTCTCCCACTCCTGAATAACTGAATGGTTATTATAACTGTTCTATACTCCCCCTTTCTGCAGTGCTCATAGGCTCAGTTAGGGAGAGCATGAGTTATCCTACAGCCATGGACACTCTTTGTGAACAGCTGTCTTTGAAAACATACTGAGCTGGGTAGGATGTTTGGGATCCTGATTGCTATAAAATACTATGAACAAAACAGCAAAAGAAGTCCTTCATTTATACAACATGGTCAGAAAATGATATTGTTTATTCTGGTTTTTTCTTTCTGCTTACAGATTCCCACCTCAAATATATTTAAGGTATACCTTTATATGCTATATTTTAACTTTATATAGTGCAAAATATACAATGCAGAGGTCATGTGACTTGATTCCAGTTCTGAGAAATCGTGATTTATTCTATCAATTAAAACTGATCTTAAATAAATTTGGATTTGCAGTTTGAACATTTTAATCCACACATTTTTCACTGGTAAACACTTTGTAGGATAGAAAATTATTATTCTTAAATGCCGTGACCTGCAGGTTTATCGTGAGCTGCCTTTCTATTTAATGTACTCGATTTCACACATTTGTTGTCAAGGTTGGAACATAATCAAAACTGAATCCCCAACAGGATGATTAGAGCTCAAACGTGCATCCAGAGTTATAAAGTTAGCATAATGCTGTTTTGGTGCTTTAATCAGACACTGATGGCTTTATTGCCAGAATGGGGAGAACATTAATTTGTTCCATGGTTCACAGCACAGCAAAATGTGTCCAAACATTCCTCACACTCGTGCTGGGAAAGGCAAACTACTCAAAGCAGCTTGGGAACCCTGGAACGTGAGCCTAGATAATGACCAAGCTTGCATCCAATAGGATAAAGCAGTACTGTATATTTTGCTCTCCTAAATCCCGGATTTTGTCCTTGCTCGGATTAAACACTTCCTTCTGTACTTTTCCATGCACGAAATAGGATGTGGGCCTGTGAATGACCTTTTCATAACCATTTGCTGTAATAATTGCTTGTCTGATAGGAGCAAAAAAATAAATGGCTGGGGTCTCGTCTCGCCTTTTGCTCTCAAAACAAATTTGTATTGATTTTGCCGGTAAAAGAAGCATGCAGTACTGTACACCCACTCTATAGCAACATCGCGAGTCATAAAAAAAAGGTTTGTATCTCATCCAAGGCCAGTGTTGTCCTGTGAACTACACTGTTGATAATGAGATTGCAGCTTCTTCCTTGTAAACAGACACATAATTTTTATTATTAATTATTAAGTGCCATTACACACTGCTTAAGAATACAGAGTATATAGTGTACACATTAGGAACCAATACAGTACTTATTATCAGCTTTTAAGACATTATTTTATCAGATCATGTGAGCATGATCTGAGGTAAGGACCATTGTTCCTTGACGTTTGATCTTCAGAGCACCTTCTGTCTGTTGGACTTTGCCTGTCTCTAAAGTGTGGCCTGTTCTGTTCTGTGTTTACCAAGGGCCCTAAACCCTCTGGGCAGCCGGCAGATGTCGCTTTTTTTGCCGTCTGCTTTCAATGAGCAAACACACTCGCACACATTGTACAGTATACTGTGTACGTGCATTTGTAGTACAGTATGTGTTAGCGTCTGTGTGTGTGTGCGCATGAGCGTTTGACATTTTTTGGGGATTTTAAAATTATCAGTCTAACTGTTGCATTTGCATGTAACTGCCTTTAATGGCAGCTCAGTGGTATAACATATCTGTGACAGAGGATCTATCTACTGTGAGAAGCTTTAGCTTACATCATACCGCTCTCTGGGCATCAAGAAGGTAGCAATCAATGGTATAGTGCACACAAACACTGAGGAATACTATAGAATATACAGTAGGCTGCTGTATCACCAAGATTAATTGGGAGGCTTATTAAGGTTTCAAATGTTGGTAGGAAATGTACTGTACTGTATGTTGTGAAATTGAACAATATAACAGAATGTTTGATTATCGTTGTTTTTGACCTATCAGCTATTTACAAATGACCATATTGTCAGTCACTTTTGATAAGTGTTTGCTAAATGCCGTAAATGTAAACATTTATAAATACTTCAGTAATAAAGGCATCAAATCAAAAACTGTTATAAATTGAGTGTTCTCTAATACAGTTTGGTTTGCCCTAAATCATCTTGTAAGATATAATCGCTCTTGACCTGACCTCTTTGGAGAGGGAATTATAAATAAAGTCTATCAGTCCTCTTAATAGACACAAATAACAAACACAATTGGCCTTCAGCCAAACATGATTGTTTATCAGGTCTCGAGTCTACTTAAACAGTAGCAATTTCAGTCAATGTAGAGCGTGCACTAATCAGACACAACTGTCTAATCTATCTAAAAATTGAACCACGCCATCAGACATCAAGTTGTATTGCTTGAGCACTGTATGGTGAACAGACCACTGAAATAGTATGTTGATCAACTTTCATACAAAGTAAATATTTTGAGTTATTAGTACAGCTTTGCTCGCCGGCCTTTTGCTATAGTTTTCCTCCTACAGTACTGTACCTCTCTGAAGCTTGCCAAGTGAGTGCTGGAGGCTGCCGTCAGACGCCCAGACTCCTAATGGCGAGCGGACATCACTGTGACTTAAAGCCAGTCTGACAAGCAAGGCTGATTGATGTAGCCCTCTGAAACCTATGTTGAGCGTGCGGCTTCTGTATTCAAGGCCTGAGCGGTCTGTATGCTAACCATGAATGCTTACTTAGACAATGCCATGATTTATGGTAATATCTCACCTGACTAGAGCCCTTCCTTGTCGTTGCCGCACACGATTAGCATCATAAATGTCCTATTACTTTTCTTACTTGCAGCCAAGTAGCCTACAGCCTATGTACAGTCATATGAAAAAGAAAGTACACCCTCTTTGTATTCTCTGGTTTTTCATGTCAGGACATAATATCATCTGTTCCTTAGCAGGTCTAAATAGGTTCAACATAGGTTTAGAGGGAAACAAGATATAAATCGGAACATATACTGTGAAATAAACCTTTATGTACAAAAAGACATCAGAACTTACCTTCAAAAGGTTTTACTTCCTAGATGAACCTTGATGTAGCTGAACAATGATGACCAATATGGCATGATCATACAAAGCATTTTCAGATGTATCAGACTAAATATATTGTCTCTGACTGCCATTGAGAGAACCACTGTAGCTATCATTATGGTTAGACAATAGGTACAATCACATCTCGATCCACTTTCTAATGATTCAACCATTGCAGTGAAACATGGATTAGACATCAATCAATTATTGGCCCACAAATAGTCCTATCTGTCCACCTCCATCTTCTTCCGCTTATCTGGAGTCGGGTCACGGGGGCAGCAGCTCCAGCAGCTCCAACAAGAGATTCCAAACCTCCCTTTCCCGAGCCACATCAGCAAGCTCTGACTGGGGGATCCCGAGGCGTTCCCAGGCCAGTGTGGAGATATAATCTCTCCACCTGGTCCTGGGTCTTCCCCGAGGCCTCCTCCCAGCCGGATGTGCCTGGAACACCT
>JAODTR010001881.1:0-35064 GCA_025399935.1 Amblyopsis rosae
GGGGTCCCCTGCTGGAGCTGCTGCCCCCGCGACCCGACTCTGGATAAGCGGATGAGGATGGATGGATGGATGGATGGCTATGATTTGCAGGCAAGTCTAATGCCTGCAAAAAAAAGTCGTAATGTCCCAGGCAGCAATCTATGTGTGATTGGGGCCAAAGGCAAGACCTACTTTACTTCCTTATGCAATCCGTGCTCATATAAAAAAATACTTTTTCTATGAACTGATTCTAGTGCACAATATATTTTGTGCGTGGAAAGAAATATTTTTGATTTACTTAGAACAGTAAAGCAACAGGATGCAAGCAGGCAGTAGATCTCAGGCACGATTCCTTTGTCAAGTCAAGTCCATTTTATTTATATAGCCCTTAATCACGATGCAGTCTCAAAGGGCTGTACAGCCTACATTTCAAATGGAAACAAACAACACCCCCTTAATCTGCTCTTTCCCTAAGGGAGGAGCAGGCTAAGCGCACACAAGTTTCTTCTTCTTCTGTTGTTTACTGCCTGTAAGCTAGTGACTCGCCTTGCCCTTTGAGGTACAAAGTGGTATTACAAGGATACAGGCCTGAATAATCCTAATACTGATATTTCTTATACCTCTTTTGATCATTTGAATTGGTTTTGTAATTGTTTTAAACTAAATATATTACATGTAGCACCTTTTTAAATCTGCCGCCACGTTAAGTCTGCCGCCACGTTAAGTCTGCCTTGTGTCATATCAAGTTAGTCGCTAGCTTGCGTTGCCTGCGCGTGGCGCCAGCAGCACAGTGTTTTACGGACTGTCCTCCCTCAGGTACGACGCGACCAAGAGCATGGAGAGCCTGGAGGACTTGTGGGTGTCCCGGGCCAACGCGGTACAGCGGCGGGGGCGGGCGGGCCGCGTGGCCTCGGGCGTCTGCTTCCACCTCTTCACCAGCCACGGCTTCCAGCACCACCTGGCCGAGCAGCAGCTGCCCGAGATCCAGAGGGTCCCCCTGGAGCAGCTGTGTCTGCGGTAGGGCTGTGTGATGGCAAGCATCTGGCGATGCGTTGCGTGTCACGATACAGTTCGACACGGTTCGAGATATTGCGATACTGTAAGCAAGGCGATACATTGTCATAGCAATGCTAATGTGTGGCGCTGCTGCAAAATCTAACAAACTTAAAATTAGCTTTAAGATAAATCTGGAAACAAGCATCTTTCCTCTCTGTTGAGGTCAGTGTATTTTGTACATGTTCCCTTTTACAAAAAAAAAAGAGTCCACCTTATGGGTTGCTTCCGACTTGTGTCATTCATACTGATGGTTTCATACATGTTTGTGTTCTTATGTGTCTAAATCCAAGTTTGAACAATGCTCTACAATGCATAGTGAATGTGTACAAAGCGTTTTAGTTGTGTAGATGGCTCAAAACGGAGCAGAATACTCGCTCCATAAAAATAATTCTAAAAGTGAATCGAGAGAGGATGAGAGCAGTAAAGCAATATCAATAACACAATTTGACAATTGAAAAACAAAACTAGCAGTTAAAGTAATAAAATAGGTTATACAATTTCAATACTATAATAAGCCATCATCACAAATCCAGCCTATAAAAATGTGTTTTTAAACAGACTTATGTATTATATTCCACAGTCTGGTATGTAAACGTCTAGTTCAGTTTAGTTTAAAGTTTAAGAGACAAAACCTGCTGAGATCAGGATGTTCTCACGAGGCTGTCGTATCCCCCCCCCCCCCCCAACCAGGATAAAGATCCTGGACGTGTTCGCGGAGCGGACGCTGGAGTCTGTCTTCTCCCGCCTGGTGGAGCCGCCGGCCCCGGGCAGCGTCGAGGCGGCCCAGCAGCGGCTGCAGGACCTGGGCGCGCTGACGGCCGACGAGCGGCTCACCCCGCTGGGCTACCACCTGGCCTGTCTGCCCGTGGACGTGCGCATCGGCAAGCTCATGCTGTTCGGCGCCATCTTCCGCTGCCTGGACCCGGCGCTCACCATCGCCGCCAGCCTGGCCTTCAAGTCACCTTTCGTAAGACCCCAGCGCCCCTTGTGGATGCAGACATGAACTACAAACATGAACACAGATTAACACTTAGTGATTTTCATTATTTTCTTAATGCAGACATGAACTACAAACACAGTTTAACACTTAGTAATTGTAATTATTTACTATTATTCACTGTGGCTGAGTCAATTTTGTGTTAATTTATTTTATAGGATTATTACTGGATTATGTCCATAAAATTGATGAAAAACGTGATCTCCTGCTCCTCGTATTAATTGTCTTATTGTCTTCAGGTCTCTCCGTGGGACAAAAGGGAGGAAGCCAATGAGAAGAAGCTGACCTTTGCCCTGGCCAATAGTGACCACATGTCGCTCATTCAGGCATACAAGGTGACCGTGGCGTTATAATACTGTGTAGTTATAGGCGTGCCTTTGTGTCTGGAGCAGCAACCCATACAGAAGGGCAGGTTCTGATACCACGATGTGTCGTCTGCAGGGTTGGTGTGGCGCGGCGAAGAACAGCAACCAGGCCGCCTTCCGGTACTGCAGGGAGAACTTCCTGTCTGGGCGCGGCCTACAGGTCAGACATCTACGGTCCTCTACCTCCTGTGCAGTAAAAGGGTTTATGGTTAAATAGGTCAGGCATAAATAGGTCACCCTTCAAGCACAGATGAAACTAGATATTCAGGAATCAGAAAAAGTATAGCCACAAAAAGCGTGAAACCAGTGGTGATACGAGTTCAGAAAACACAAGGCACTCGTGTCGTTTTAGTAACATTTAAAAAGCCTTTAATACATGTGCTCACCCCCAATTTCCACCGGGCGCGTCTACGTCACGGAGCTCTTTTCAATGCAAGTAAACCACCAAAGCATCCCAGAAGCGTCCCAAGAGCGTCTCCGAAACGGCTCTCTGCTCGACTCTGCTTAAAAATAGGCGGCACTTCTATTTTATTGACGTAGACGATTCTGGGACGCTTCTGAAAGCCCATCAGACAGAACTCATAATTTCGGTTTGGTTTGTTGCTATGGAAACTCGGTCAAAACACAAAAAAACGCAGCACTTCTGACACGCTGCCGGTGGGGCAGGATGCAGTGCAGATGACGGCGCAAGAACGTATCGCTGACGGGATAATTATAATTATAATTATTATTATTTATATTATTCATATTGTCTAATTGTTTTGACACAATACAAGGTACAAAGGTATAGTCAGCAAGCTAAATGTAAGCTAATACTAGTAATAATAGTTGAGCTATAATAGTTTTTGTGTATTAAATGTCAAACACCGCTCGTATCAACAAAGCCGAAGTACTACTGCTTGCTTCACAATGCTATGTGTGATGCGGTGTCGGGGCTGGAAGGTAGCAAGAATGACCGACCCTGCCTTTAAGGCCGACCTCTCTGTTGTGGCTCTTACAGGAGATCGCCAGTCTGAAGAGGCAGTTCACTGAGCTGCTGTCTGACATTGGCTTCGTCCAGGAGGGGCTGAGAGCCAGGGTCATCGAGCGGCTGGGCTCCAAGGGCAGTGACGGTGTGCTGGAGGCCACGGGTCCCCAGGTGAGGACCTAACCGTTTTGTGTTATGTTAACGTATTATGTTACCGTATTATGTTTTCATGTTTATGCTATAAGGCTGACACATTGCTATCACTGTCATAGACAATATATAGTTTATTGGATCTTGAAAAATGTTGATTGTACCATGTGACAAAAGGATTTTCTGATAACCAATCATATTATGTTGTACAGAGCATTTTTTTTTTTTATCTTAAAAAGATCTTTTTAACAACAAGTAGACATTTAAATAGTTTAATATGGTAGGTAGGCATTTGACATTTGACCTCGTAGTTAACCTGAGGGCTCAGTCTTAAGATCCCAGCATGAAAGCGGTTTGACTCCTTTAGCACAGTTCTACTGTGACCTTAAGGTCACCCTGGGCCAGTACAGGGAGGTCCACATGGGACACACCGTAGCAAGCAAGCTTCACTCCTCCCCTCCCCTCCCAGGCCAACCTGAACTCAGACAACATCCGGCTGGTGTCTGCCATGCTGTGTGCTGCGCTGTACCCCAACGTAGTCCAGGTGAGCGCTATGACATAATGTATCCATGACAACCGTAGTCATGTACTCTTCATCTGGGAGGTTCAAGAATGTGGGTGGATGGATGGATGGATGGATACTTACATAGCCAGTCCCTGTGGGGAAATTGGTTTGCAGCAACATAAGTCACAAGACATCAGAGACAATATACAGACATACTCGTACATGTACCACACACCCTGCTGCAGATTTGATACTAGCTAGACGTGATGATAAGCGAGAGGACTGTTTATTTTGTTGTTGTTGTTGTGGTGGTGGTGGAACACCGCTGCATGTTAATGGGCTTTTCGTATCCGTATTATTGGGTGTGATCTCTTGCATCACAATTGGGGAGGGGAGGCGGGGTTTGAGAGAGAGAGGCCCGAGGCTGATATCTGGCCTGTAGGACTGTAAGTGAACACCTGCAGTATGGTGATGTAAACACTAGGGGGAGGTGCGGTGTACTTGGCTTTTGGTCTTTGTGTTGACTCAGCATTCTGTGGATGTTGGGTCTTTGTGTGTGTGTGTGTGTGTGTGTGTGTGTGCGCGTGCACGCCCACCAGGTGCATTGTCCGCAGGGGAAGTACAAGCAGACCAGCAAAGGAGCGGTGAAGATGCAGCCCAAAGCAGACGAGCTCCGCTTCATGACCAAGAACGACGGCTGCGTTCACGTGCACCCCTCCTCCGTGAACTACACCGTAAGGAATCAATAAACCAGAGTCCAGGTTGATGGTAATAATCAGTGACGGGATTCAAATCCAACAGTTTCTGAAGCCACCCAGTGGACAAAACAATGTACTGCATTTGTCAACAACTGTATCATAATTCATCTGTATGTGACCAGAAACAAACCTACAGTACATTATTCAATATGCACGTCTCAGGGTTCCCACTAATCATGGGATTTTTCTGGAATATCGTTGTATTTAAAAGCCTATTCCAGACATGGAAAGTCATGGGATTTTATTATTTTGTGAATCAAATCATGGAATATCATGGACTTTTGTATGCAGTATGTTTACTTTTTAGTTGCCATTTATCAATGTTGCATTACATTTTGAGATGTCTCCAGAAATTTAGAAACTATTGGTTTGAATGTTTGCATCAGTAGTACCTACGTGAAATCCCGTTACATTTCAGTTTGTATATCGTTGCCATGCTGGCTGACGTGTTTACAAAGGCATTGTTCTGGTGGCCTGTTTTTCATTTGTTTGTCATCGCTGAAAATCAGGGGGAAAGGTCAGGGAATTTGACTTTGAGTGGGAACCCTGACATCTATCCACATGGATACATTATCTCCAGGTGCGCCACTATGACAGCCCCTACCTGGTCTACCACGAGAAGGTGAAGACCAGCCGCGTGTTCATCCGAGACTGCAGCATGGTGTCGGTGTACCCGCTGGTGCTGTTCGGCGGTGGCCAGGTCAACGTGGAGCTGCACAACGGGGAGTTTGTCGTCTCCCTGGACGACGGCTGGATCCGGTTCGCCGCTTCCTCGCACCAGGTCAGTGGGACTACAGTGTCTTGTGCTGTGAAAACAAACCCATAATAATCCCAACTGTGAGCCAGATGAGTCACTGTTTAGCTAAATCACATAATTAGCTTGGTGAAGACAGTTCTTTAGCTGAATTGACAAAACATTTGGAGATATGAATAGCTGTGATTACTTTTAGCCTGGTGATAGCTTTATTGAAAACAGCTGCTGTTAAAATAGTCACTTGAAACGTGTGAGGACCACTGTGCCAAAGGACCTATAAAAGGCTCTGTATTAGTGATGATGAATGGACTGCATTTATACAGCGCTTTATAGAGCGCTGTACAGTATAGACTCCCATTCACCCATCCATTCACACCCCGATGAGGTGTCAGCCGTGCAAGTTGCCACCTGACCACCAGGAGCAGTATAGGGTTAGGTGTCTTGCTCAGGGACACCTCGGCACGTGGTCAGGGGTTAGGGGGGGTTTCTAGATCACCTGTCGCCCCATGCCATACCCACTGCCCGATCTATAATGGTGTGGTGGAGGTAGTGGAAACGGAGGTGCGTTTGTGTTCCAGGTCGCCGAGCTGGTGAAGGAGCTGCGCTGGGAGCTGGACCAGCTGTTGGAGGACAAGATCAGGAACCCGAGCGTGGACCTGTGCACGTGTCCGCGCGGCTCACGCATCATCCACATGATCGTCCAGCTCATCTCCACACAGTAGACTAATAATCATCATGATCGTCCAGCTCATCTCCACACAGAAGACACCAATGGTGGAGCCTCCACTTGTCCCCTGGTCTTGTCTCGACACACATACAGAATACTGTAGTCCTTGTTGTCTGCCACTTAGGTGTGCAGTCAGTGTCTTAACGCGGTGGTAGAGTGTTTACGTGTGTGCGTGCCTACGCACATATGTCCTCCATGGCTGAATGATTTACTTTCTCGTGTGAATCGTCAGTCCTGAGATTAACTGCTTCGTCTAAGACATAACTGTTTTTTTCCTCTTCCACTTAACACTTGTTTTGCATAATTACAGTCACACATAATACATTACAGCTTGGATGCATGGTTTTACGCCAGTTTAGCCCTGGAAAGTAACAATAACACTGGCTCAGTGCAGATGGTCCGTTGAACTCATAATCGCTACTATATTTCATCTTAATGTTGAAGCACAGGTGGTATTGCTCAGATGAGGCACATTTTGTGTTTATTGATTGTTAGTGATTTGGATAGGGCACACCGATGATAATGTAACTTATCTACATTTTGTCATATTTTGTTTGGGTATTTTCAAACATGTATTACGGCTTGTCATACTTTGGTTGTGACATTGTCATAAGTGTCTGCCGACAACAGTTTCTGAGTCCCTATACTGTAAATGATTGCACTTTTATTGTATTTTTTGTGTGTATATAGCCTACATAATGCATGGCAAGGAACTCGAGCTAATGCATGCTATTTAGTTTTACATTTCATAGAATGTAACAAATTTAAGATATTACACAGATGTCAAAAATCACACTTGAAAGCAAGGGCTTATGGCTACCGCCAAAGACTTTGAAAACCAGTGTCTTATCAACAAGTTATTGCTTCTTGTCAAAACTAAGAATAAAAAGATAATTTGGTTTCTGACTATTGTATCTGTTGATTTACAATACATGTGCGTGGGTTTAAAGCCAGTAGGAACCTTGAGTCTAGAACAAAAGAAACCTATATGGCAGGGAATTTACAGCGACTACCGGATTCATACACACTGCTGCTGCGAGTCTCTATGCCAACAAAATGCTCCCAACTAAGACCGACCTAACAACCTAAACCAATCTGTTTCCAAGGTGCAAAGTTATTTCTGGTAAGATCATTCTTAATAAGTAACAGTTTAACTTTAATATCGTCTTGTGTTTAAATTCCTGGAAAGGTTTGCTGTAGGCCATTCAGTCTCTGTAGAATTATATCGTAGCCTATTAGGCTATGCATGTTGATAATGTTAAATCAATGCAAAGCCAGTGTTATCGGATTGGAACACCTGACCAAGCTCAGCACGGGTTTCTGATGCTTGTCGTGAGAATCCGTTCCCAAAAGTCCATATCTCTGCTATTCTAACAGTCACTCGTGCCATTCCATATTCATAAGCAATACAGCAGTGTAAACATTTTTTAAAATAATTTTACAGATATAAAGACACCTTGAGAGTGAAATGAATTGGAAGTGAATGCCATAATGGTAGGGTAATATTGTTTTATTTACACTATTTTATAATGTAATAACCAAAAATCAAATTAAAATCTAGGCTATTTTGTATCCACATAGACTACAAAAACGAGAAGATCAAAGTCCCGTAGTTCTAAACCAGCCCGGAACGCTAAGGGGCAGAAGTCGTCTTCCAGCAAGGGCTCAAGTGCCAAAATAATGACCTCCTCAGAGGTTGACGTCTCCAGCCCGGCAGCCATGGAGAAAATCTACTACATTGCGCACAATGCAGCTGACTATCTGACGTTCACAGGGTTTGGTTGGAAAAATCCAACTAAGAAGAAGGGAAAGAAGCAGAAGGGCAAGAAAAATAAATAACAGATTATTGTTCACTTTTACTTAAGCGCACAACTGCATGAAATTGCCTATTAAAGGATAAAATCAGATTCAGTGTGTTTTTTTATTAGGTACATTACTACGTTTGACGGCAATGGCACCACCTGGCGTACAAAATTAATAATGTAGCTTTGGGTTCAAAGTAATAGGATCAGGCAAAATGGTCTTTCTTAATAGCTCTACATTACGTAAAAAAATATACTCATTAACATATTCAGTTAATTTATTAGAAGCTGACAGGTCATAATTATTTATTTTCTCTTCAACAAGAAAGTATTGGTTATTGAAACATTTAAAGCAAGCCACCAGACCTGCAGGCCATCCTTTTATGATACATTTGAGAAAACTTTTGTGTATAAATACAAACTTTTAGAGTGTAATGCATGCATGAAGATCTGTCAACATTTCTTTGGTATTAATAAAGTACATCTGCAATAAAAAGTTATTCAAATAAAGTAATTTTAAAGTGTATACTAAACATTTGACTACAGTAAGAATATACAACAAAGGGTAAGGCAGTGACATTGCTCATATCAAATATTTTACAAAATGTTTATTTTGGCAATTTACACACATAAGCTTAACTGAAAACTATATTAAATAGTTTATTGGTGTATATCTTCTACCATCGCAAATCTGTGTAATGTCCACTTGACTGCATGTCCGCGTTGCATTCATGGATCCAGGTCACTCTGGGGGTTTCTTTTTGGCCTCCACGTCTTTCTTAAAATCTGCTATTTTCTTGGAAATGTTGGGAACCTTTACACGCAAATGCAGAATAGGAAGGAAATTACTAAAACCAGCGGTACGTGACCTGCGTGCTGTCACCAGATCAAAATCAACTTTACTTACATCATAGTTTTGAGCGAGGAACATGCCCACTACGTTACCCAGAGTGAAGCCGACCTGGAAATATACGCCATTGTAATCATATACAGGGCACACAACACCACAACATTGTTATTCAATAACACAACGAGCATACATTTACAGAATGCTAGCAGTTCGTCTTAGCAGAAAGAAACTGACTACGGTACGGTGGAGGTTTAGGCTATGGTTGTACAAACTCATAGCCTACATACATAGTACATTTACTATGAAAAACGAGTACATGTACCATATATTTTAATCGTTTAAAAAATCTAAAATTCATCCAGATCGGTTGTCATATTACTTTTCAGTCATATAAAAACAAAAGCTATATTACTGTAGTATCGTTGGCATCTCAAGCATCTCCATAACTGACCACAATAATCGTTAAAGTACAGTACTGCACACAAATCATTTGATAAACTCACCAGAAATTGTAACATGTTGGAAAATAACAAAAGTATAGGTGCTTGTAAAATAATAGTCAAGGTAAGACAAATTCATGTATGAAAACAAGACCCTACACACACCGCCGCTATTTGCTATCGAGCTAGCAATGTCAACAGTAACGTGTGCGCGCATGCGCTACAGAAATAATGTGGACTCGTCCGGAAGCAACCTACGACGGTGTAGTTCTTTACGATGTCTGGATTATGGTACTTGACAATTAAATAACTACAAATCCCAGCGCCCCACACAGTTTCGTCGTTGCAATAGTGGCGTTAAGACATTGAATGACTTTGGCTCCATCAGTAGTATAGAGATTTATTTAGTTCATAACTGAAAGGGTGCCCTTTTTCTCGACATGGAGGCTCTTATACCGGTTATTAACAAGCTCCAAGATGTGTTCAACACAGTGGGAGCGGATATAATCCACCTTCCTCAGATTGCAGTCGTGGGGACCCAGGTAAATGCAGTATACCAGGGCATTCAATGCTAATTCTTGCTTTGTTAGTTAAACTATATATGCATATAATGCATTACCGGTAATGTATGTAGCCTTAGAGAACAGGGCCGATGAAGAATATGCTTACTAGGGCATCGTGTTGCACTGGTGCATACTATAGCCATATAATATATGTATTACCTTACCTATGTGTGTGTGGTATGATTAGGCATGGGACGATATGAAACATTTATATCACGATTATCCTGAACAAAATAATTGCGATAGACGATATTATCGCGATTATTTCTTATATTATTATTAAATTCTTAAAATGGCACTAAAACATATGTAATCACTTTATTTATAAAATTTGTTAAGAAACAATCATTTGTATTGTCATGACACGTGTGATTATGTTTGTTTTGATTGATCTTTTTTATGTGGAGGACACAATGCAAGCCGAGCCGATAGCCATGTTTGTGATTGACTAGACAGATGCAGGCTAATAAATCATTTAGTAAATTAATACAATTGGACTGCACATGTGAGCTAGACAGCTTGTTTCAAGTCACTTGTGATAATATTCATACTTATGTGAGGATATTCATGATTATCACGATAATGGACATTCACCACGATACGATTATCATCAGTATTTTTATCGTGATAAACAATATTGTATATCGTCCCATCCCTAGGTATGATCTTCCTAGGCCCGTTCATGACTTGTACCCACTACCCAGTCACGAATGGGGGCTAGAACCCTACTTGTCAAGCCACTGAATCAATTTCCTTATCTTCAATCAGTCCAATTTATAGACACCCATCAATCACCCCACTCCAACTTATATGAATTCAGGTCAGCGCTAAGGAAAAATCAGGGGGCAGTCAGCCTGGCATGTTTGGAACTGGTGCGTTGCAGGGTCGGTTCATGACAGCCACGGGACGTGCATGGATCATTTTTTAATTCGCCACCTGTATCTTCTGTATCACTGCTCTGCATTTTTTTTCCATGAACGCAGAGCAGTGGTAAGAGCTCTGTGCTCGAGAGCCTGGTGGGCAGGGATCTGCTGCCCCGTGGGACGGGCGTCGTTACCAGGCGACCGCTCATATTGCAGCTGGTCCACGTGGATCCAGGAGACACCAGGAAGACCGATGACTGCGGTAGGAACCCTGCCCTTTTCTGACCAATGACAAGCTAGATTTTGGCCAGGTAAAGCCAATCACAGTTGCAGTGGGGCTGAGCCTGAGCCACTCTTATTCCCTTGCACATGACATAATACCATTATTATTAAGGGAAAAATATTCGACTTTTGTGCTTGCATTAATTTTATGTGAAGTTTTATTATGGATGTTGCATTAATGCTTTAAAGGGGACCAACACCTCGATTTGTGTCTGTGTCCTTCATTGCAATTAAAGGTAGAGTCATTGATTCTGGGGAATTCAAAGAGAAGAGAGAATCAAGCTTGTTGATATTTGAACTCGATCAAAGCACAACCAACTCTCCTCTCCCTTCAATGCCGTTCAGTTTAAAAAAAATGAATAAATCGATTTACAATAAAGAGATAAAGTTGCTTCCTCAGAAACTCCGCACACACATTGGAAATGCATTGCAAAAGGCTAGGATATTGTCGTGTGGTGCGGTCCGCACCACTTTGTTTGTGTTACTATTTGCATCTTTTCATGTCTTTTTTTTTTTTCTCAGCACGCACAAAACAGGCAGCTAGCAGACCACGAGGAGATATTCGCTGAATCTGATGAGAAGTGTATTCGGTTACGATAGCTGACGCCACCTTTAAAGTGTATGTTAAGGGCCATGTATTATCCCTATAATGTATATAGTTGTCGCTGTGCCTTCATCTGCAGCCCCCAGAGTGTGGAGGAACCCTGCCCTCTATAAAGGTGCATTGTTCGCTGACAGGTGTAGTTGTTACTCCAGTCTGTGTGAGCGTTAGACACGCCTAGTTAGCCTGCTACCCTAAGTATCTGCGTCTGAAGCTACCCTAAGCGTCATGCCATCCCAAGCTTTAATAGCTGTACTCCATTTTTCTCTAAAAAACTCTTGAGGTGCTGCAGAAGCCTTATCATTGCTTTGGTTCTTTGTGTTTCTCAGGCAGGGAGGGAGAAGAATGGGGCAAGTTTCTCCACACCAAAAATAAAGTAGGCGTATGCGTTTAATAATAAAGGTTTGCCATTTAATTGTTGTGTCATGCTGTTTTAGATTTTGATGGTGAAAGTTGTGGTTTTACAGATCTACACAGATTTCGATGAAATCAGGCAAGAAATTGAAAATGAAACAGAAAGAGTGTCTGGAAACAACAAGGTGAAAACTTTTACAGTAGATAAGAATAAGAACATTTTGACATTCATGTGTGTTAAAACGTGTATTATGTATCAATCTACCGAACTCAGTGTAATTTGCCGTCATTATCTTCAACAGGGCATTAGCGACGAACCCATTCACCTTAAGATCTTCTCTCCTCATGTCGTCAACCTTACGCTGGTGGATTTGCCGGGCATCACCAAGGTAACGTGCACACCAGTCATTCTTGCCAGTTGTCACATCTTACTGTCTGCCAGATAACGTATTTTAGAATAAAAACAGTCCTCCTAATAATAATGACCTGCTGAAATGTCTTGCGGAGAAAACAAAGCAATTTTTTCCCCCTTCAGGTACCAGTGGGTGACCAGCCCCAGGACATTGAGATCCAGATCAGAGAGCTGATCCTCAAGCACATCTCCAACCCCAACTGCATCATACTGGCTGTGACGGCTGCCAACACGGACATGGCCACCTCAGAGGCCCTGAAGGTGGCCCGTGAGGTGGACCCCGACGGTAAGTCTCTGCTGATGGAGCCCCAGTGTCTTTGCCTTACAACCCCACACCCCCCACATCTCGGTCCTGCACATAGACATGTATGAACACACGTTTCTCTTATGTGACATTATCTAATAAGACTTTTGGCGGGATATAATGAGACGAAGACACACATTGGCTGTAAAAGATGACGATGTCTCCTGTCTGTCTGTCTGTCTGTCTGTCTGTCTTCATAGGCAGGAGAACGTTGGCTGTGGTGACAAAGCTTGACCTGATGGACGCTGGCACCGACGCCATGGATGTTCTGATGGGCAGGGTCATCCCTGTCAAACTGGGCCTCATCGGAGTAGTCAACAGGTCTACATTACGCTCTCTGGTCAGTTACTGAAAACAGAGATTATCGCTTCTCGCCTAATATCCTCTACTGTCTTTGGACTGTCAGGAGCCAGTTGGACATCAACAATAAAAAGTCTGTGGCCGACGCAATTCGGGATGAATACGCTTTCCTGCAGAAAAAATATCCATCCCTCGCCAATCGAAATGGTACCAAATATCTGGCCAGAACCCTAAACAGGTAAAGTGCCCCCTTGTGGCCCAACATGGTTACAACAACACAATCTGTTGCATACATTACTGTAGACGTCTTTGTTAATCTTGTAGCATGAATTGGATGAACCTAACCAGTGAATGTAAAGCTCAGTAGTGGCATCTTTGTCAATTTCAGCACACACACAACGCGTTAAAGGAATCAAATAACTATTTGTCTCTTTCAGGGTGGATCAGTAAATTAATTAACTCGTATACATACAGTAGCATTGTAGCTAGCTATAAACAGACGATATAACATTGACGTCCTCTATAAATGACACGAGTGACTGTCCCTGCATGTAATGTAGGTTACTGATGCACCACATTAGAGACTGTCTCCCTGAGCTGAAGACGCGCATCAACGTCCTGGCGGCTCAATACCAGTCTCTGCTGAGCAGCTATGGGGAACCCGTGGACGACCAGAGCGCCACCTTGCTGCAGCTCATCACCAAGTTCGCAGCGGAGTACTGCAACACCATCGAAGGCACCGCCAAATACATAGAGACGGCAGAACTGTGAGTTGGGTTAGAAGCGCGTGGCGGTGATCCAAATCATTCGAGATAAAATACGATGCACCAATTGTAAGAAGTGAAACTTGACAGATTAAAACACCCACCAACCCCCCTCCAATAACTCACATTGTTGACCTCTCAGGTGCGGTGGGGCCCGAATCTGTTACATATTCCATGAGACGTTTGGCAGAACTCTGGAGTCTGTTGACCCTCTGGGGGGACTCAATACTATGGACATACTAACAGCAATCAGGAACGCTACTGTGAGTGCCCATGTGCTGTCCAGCAGCTCGTAGCTTTGTAGTCTCCCCGCATGACTAGCATCCGATCAGCAATGCATTGCTATATGACGGACGGACAGCATTTAGTTTTATTTATCTGAAGCAAATTTTATTTTTAGTTCAGATTGGGACATACAGCACTGTTACTGTATGTCGATATTATTGTTTATTAGTCTCAGCCGCAAACGAAAGATGGCGGTGTCATCTAAGCAGCCCTGTCCCATGTAGAGATGACGTAGAGATGTCACGCTAGTCGTTGACGTGACGCGCTGGCGGCCGTGCATCTCCCCAGGGGCCCCGACCGTCCCTGTTCGTGCCCGAGGTGTCCTTCGAGCTGCTGGTGAAGAAGCAGGTGAAGCGCCTGGAGGAGCCCAGCCTGCGCTGCGTGGAGCTGGTGCACGAGGAGATGCAGAGGATCATCCAGCACTGCAGCAACTACAGCACTCAGGTGGGGAGAACCTCCACTGTCCTAATGCTGGTGTGTGTCCAGCGGGCACAGGACACACACTGTGTGTTTGTTTTTCTCTGTGTGTGTGTGTGTGGTTGTGTGTGCTTGTTTTTCTATTTGTGTGTGAATTCGTTTTGCGTTTGTTTGCCCGGCGTGCACAGGACACACACGCACGTGGATGCTAACCCTCACTTTTGCGCTCGTGTGTGTGTTTGTTTTTCTGTGTGTGTGTGTGTGTGAGAGTGTGTGTGTGTTTGTTTTTCTATTTGTGTGTGTGTGTTTGTTTTTCTGTGTGTGTGAGTCTTGTTTTTCTGCGTGTTTGTATTTGTATTTCTGTGCGTGCGTGCGTGCGTGTGTGCGTGTGCGTGAATCGTTTCTGTGTTTGTATTTGTTTTTCTGTGCGCGTGTGTGTGTGAATTCCTTTTTGTGTTTGTTTTTGTGTGTGTGTGTGTGTGTGTGTGAATCGCTTTTCTGCGTGTTTGTATTTGTTTTTCTGTGCGTGCATGCGTGTTTGTGTGTGTGCGCATGTGAATGTGTGTGCTGGTGCGCAGGAGCTCCAGAGGTTCCCGAAGCTCCACGAGGCCATAGTGGAAGTGGTGACATCCCTCCTCAGGAAAAGACTCCCCATCACCAACGAGATGGTGCGGTCACGCCTCTCTCTCCCTTTATGACATGTTGATGTTGTCACGTCAACAGACACCTGCTGCTTTGACCCCCTTCCTGTCTGTCGTCACCACCCCACACAGGTCCATAACCTGGTTGCCATAGAGCTGGCCTATATCAACACCAAACACCCAGACTTCGCTGACGCCTGTGGGGTCATGAACAATAACATAGAGGTGTGTGTGTGTGTGTGTGTGTGCGTGCGTGTGTGTGTGCTGCTGTCGTCGTGGTAGCAGCTAGGCTGGAAAAGCTATTTCTAAGTTAGTGTAATAAAAAAAAAAATGTTTTATTAGATTTAAAATCTAGTTGGACTTGTTTCTAATATATATGGCTTATCTAGTGACTTAAAATAAGTGCACATTTTACTTAAATTAAGAAATCCTATCAAGTGAATAGTGCTTACTACGCAGTTAAATGTGCTTGTTTTAAGCATAAATAAGCTCATAACTAATATGTTTGCACTTATATTTGATAGGGCATTTTTGCATGTATGTGTATGTACTGTAATGACGGTGCTGCTTTAACTTGTCTCCCTGCAGGAGCAGAGGAGAAGCAGAATGCGCGAGCTGCCCACGGCTGTGCCCAGAGATAAGGTGAAAAAATAAATATCAAAACAGAAAAGTCAGCAGCTACTTACAGTAGAATGAATAGCCCACGTCTCCACCCAATGTGATCGTCTCCACCCACTATGAGGGAAGCTGTTACGGGCTTATGTCAAATGCTTACATGGTTGCCGTTGGCAAAAAAAAAAGTCTGCTAACTGAAAATGTCCTTCAGGCTGCCACGCTACTTCCTTCCATGTCCTTCCACACTTCTGCTGCTCAGCTCTTTGTCATCCCCACCCTTCCTGTCTCTGCTAGTGCGGTGTCAAAAGTTCGCTCGGCTCAGGGTCAGGCTCGCCGGAGACCGACTCCGGCGAGCCCCCAGCTTTGGGGACGGAGGCGGACGCCGTTGCCAAGGTAGCGGCCCGGGTGCCTGGCTGGATGTTGGGGTCGTGGAGTGGACGCGGGCTGGATAAAACACGGGGCATGGCTTTATCACCCGGCATGCTTTATCACTCCTGATTGAATGATGCAGTGGTGTTCTGCTGCACCCCAGCTCGTTATGTTGCTGCCACTGGGCTCTTCCTCTACGGACTGGCTTGCTACGAATGTGGGTCTGCCTGTCTTACAGCAGCCGATGCTCCGTTTTCCCCTCCCCTCCTCCCCCCTCCTCCCCTCCCCTCCTCTCCTCCGCGCTTGTTTTGACAGTACTTGTACGGTGGGATTTCCCTGTGGCTTGTCTATCCTACCTTCTGCTCTCTCTACGTCGGTTGGTTCAGTTGCCACCTCTTAATTCAGTGCCAACCGTTTGAGCTTGTTTACTTGATACTCATCTCCTGTCATTTCTCCCTCGGCTTTTTGAACTCTAAACTAGAGATGCGCCGAAAACCTTTCCTGTCTGGTTTGACTAATGCTTTTCTTGTCTCATTGCTAACTATTCCATTTGTTATGGAGCGGTTAGCACGTCACTATCCCAACATGTCACAATGCTAGCACAGAGACATGCTAACATTCCTAGGGCCGGCTAGCACGTCGCAATGGCTAACAGTATTAGTGTTGGCTAGGGGGAGCCTCTCAGTGTATCCGTGTGTGTGTGTGTGTGTGTGGGCGTGTGCATGTGTCCTAATGCGGTGTTCCACCTCCGCGCCCAGGCCGTGCCCCAGGCGGACCAGGACGGCACAGGAAACTGGAGGGGGATGCTCAGGAAAGGGGACGAGGCCCCTGGCTCGGGACCCGGAAGCCCTCTGAAAGGGGCGGTCAACCTGCTGGATGTGGTAAGACTAAGTGTTGGTCCTGTGTGTGTGTGTGTGTGTCGTGTGTGTGTGTGTGGACTAATGTGTGTGTGTTGGCCTCTCGTCCTTCCAGCCCGTGCCTGTTGCCAGGAAACTGTCGTCACGCGAGCAGCGGGACTGTGAGGTCATTGAGCGCCTCATCAAGTCCTACTTCCTGATCGTGCGCAAGAATATCCAGGACAGGTATGGTAGGGCCGTTCGCAGACACGCCCGCTTAAATTGGGCTTCCAGTTTGAAGGTTGCCGTGCCAACCCCGATGCTGGCTTTGAGTGCCTTGGTTCAGCCATTCAGTGACCGGTCCGAGGTGCTTCAACTTAGGTTAGCATCCTGTATCCGCAATGTGGCTTTTGGCCACAGATCCACCCCCTTATGAGACCAGGGGCAGGTGTCTATTGGATCCAATGGGAGAAGGGAACGTGAATCTGTCAGTATGACCGATTCTTTTGCCTTTTAGGAACCAAAGTAAATATTGTTGAGACATGTTTCACGAGTCACAGTCTGACATTAAAATGGCATTTTTAAGACAGACCAATCAGAAGATAATCAGAAGATTAACTTTTATCGAAACCTGTCTTTGTCTCTGCAGCACACTCTTGTGAGATCTGGCAACGCGTTAGAGACGGTTCATTGAATGTGTTTCTTAATTTACCAACATTTATTAGCGTTATCACCAGGGCAACGCAGACATCCCAACTCTCCCAGAAGTTCCGAAAGTCTCCCGGTTTTTAATAGCGGCTCCCTGATGCCCGCAAATAGTATACAATCTCCCGGAAAATTGAACAAGAGCAGGCAGGAAGAGAGAGAAGGAGAGCATGAGAGAGAGAGAGAGAAGGAGAGCACGAGAGAGAGAGGAGAGCATGAGAGAGAGAGAGAGAAGGAGAGCACGAGAGAGAGAGAGAAGGATAGCGAAATATTACCATGGACTCCCGGAAATGAGTTAAAGCAGGTTGGGATGTCTGGCAACGCACAACCCAATCTGCTTTCATCCTATGAGAGGCGATGCGACCATACTATTGTCCATCGTTTCTCTCTGGGGGCGTTAATGGGTATCTTGAGTATATTACATGAAATCCCAAGTACCTACGTTCAGTCTGAGGCCACAAAGCTATTTCTGCAGCAAACAGTTTTGGGGTAAATTGACTTCGTATCAGGCATCATGACATGCATGGTAGATGTAGTTGTCTGGTCGCTGCATACGTCCAAATGCCTTTGGTGACGCGCCCACTTTAGAGAGCGGACGTTTACAGTGCTCCCTCCATCTTGTTGTTGTTCCATTGTCTTCGTCCGCAGCGTCCCCAAGGCGGTGATGCACTTCCTGGTCAACCACGTGAAAGACAGCCTCCAGAGCGAGCTGGTTGGTCAGCTCTATAAGTCCGGCCTCCTCAACGACCTGCTGACCGAATCGGAGGACATGGCCCAGCGTCGCAAGGAGGCCGCCGATATGCTACAGGTGAGAGGACCCCCACTTTCCCCCTTTTCCCCCACCCCCCCCTTTTCCGGTCACCTAGCTAACATTAAGCAGAGCCAGCCTTTAACACAGCGTTGGCTAACTGCGTCAAGACCGGCCTGCTTGACAGGAGAGGCATTTAGCTTGACATGCAAGGCAAACAACTGCAAAAGTTAATGACCAAGTCGGACAGTAAACGTACACTGAGGAGTATGTTGTGAAACATGAATCTTGTCTTGTAAATCGGTTACTGTAAATAAATAGGCTGCGGTTGATGCTTAAAAAGTAAACGGATTAACTGAAATGAGTAAATAAAGCACTGCACTAGTGTCGCACTGGAGTCACAGATGTAGACTTGTGAGTGACAATGCTAACATCCAATGAAAATCCACTTCCTCACTTACACAAAGTGCTGTATTTCTGCGTCATTCAGCCCAGAGTTGCTTAGTACTAATGAACGGAAAAGCCTGAGGCTAACCACGGCCTATTACGTTAGCTTGAGACAGCCAAGCTAACGCGGTCCTTTGCTGTTATGTCTTTGTTCTTGTCTGCAGGCGTTGCAGAAAGCCAGCCAGGTGATAGCAGAGATCAGGGAGACACACATGTGGTAAGAAGTCTTTATCATCAGGCTGCTGGGTCCCGATCGGTAAATCTGCCCTCTACTCATCCCGACTGGAGGCACTCCATCTCTTGATTGCGTCAGCCGGGACTTTAGACCCTCCCGTACCGGATTTGCCAGTGTATAACAAAAAAACAGAATTATAATCTTAATGAAAGAAAGTTGATTTGTATAATGTGTCTATTTATTTGCTAAAGCTAAATGCTTGCAGCTACCCAATACTAAGTCTTGCTTTTCAGAGGTTTTAGAAATTCAAGCTAACGCACACATTTGCTAGAGGAATGCTAGTGTAGCTGAAGGCTGCGTACCTTTCATATTTGATGGACTGTGGGTGTGGACCAGTGTGACAGTTGACTGTTGTCTGATGTGGAAATTAGATTTCAGCCCCATGGAGTATTCTGCTAATATTTTGGCCCTGGGTGATCCCAAATAATAATAAAAAGATTCAGAAAGAAATCCATCCCTTTATGTGTAACCGTTTAATGTAAGCAAACTAGCTGTGAGAAACCACGGAAACCTCCAGAAGGCTTGACGGTGCAAATGTCTGAAGCTTGGGGATGTGTTGTTATGTTAAAATGCCAGCATCACAGAGGCAATGCCAGACCTGTCTATTGTGTGTATATATATATATATATATATATATATATATATATATATATATCTATTTGACACAGAGATGCTGGTTGTACAGGTAACATCAGAATTATGATGCCATTGTTGAGTATTGTTTACATTGTGCGACCCATATGTGATATTTACACTGTGGTAATGAATAAATCATGTTATTGCCAAATCCCTCATTTGACTGTAAAGTGTAAAAATGTTATGGGCTATTTGTCACAACTGCGATTTAAGAACTCATCCGATCTGACATTAGTTAAAGCCGTACTCATAGCTGTAGCTGCACCAAACACAATTTCTGCATACACACATATTTCTTATGTTTGTTAGGTTATTGTTTAGTGTTGTTGGGTTATGTGTTTAAATAGTTTAGTCAATATAGCACTGTTCTGCTGGGCAACATTACAGTATGTTGGGGCCAGAGCAAAGCTCCATCTTCACATGAAAACTGGCATCCTGGTCAATCATCGGCTGCTGTCCTGAAGCATTCCAGCAGATGGCACTCTCTATCTCAGCCTGCCCTCAGGCTCGCCTCTGCCTTTGTCACAGTGGAGTCATACCAGAACCACTGGTCAGTATCCAGCGCATGTGTGGGCGGACGTGTTTGCCAGTCGTGTCCAAATAATTACAATAGCACAAATGCTCCTTTTGACCCTGAATTTGTTTACCGCTTGACTTGACTCCGCTGCCTCTCGTGAATGCACACCTGGCAACTCCGTTGTATTAATCTGCGGTTGACTTCCATGGTTTCCAAGACATCTTTAATTTCAAACATTATTCTAGTTTGTCAATGAATAATTATCTCTCTGCATAATTATCTTCATTTACACAATAAAACAGTTTGTTTCTGCAAACCGAAGTAACTGCTGTCAGCTTTGCAGACATGTTAAGTATGTTTTTTGAGAAACTATGTACTGTGTAATCATTTGAGGAATGATAACACTAATCTGATTTCGGTCGGTTAGCGATGGATTTAATAGTTTGTGTTATTTACAAATCACAATTCTTAAAATCCCCTTAATATTCCAGGATCGCTCCATAATGTTATCTGTGATATTCAGGAGTTTTCAGATATAGCATGCATTAGAAATAATTCTGTACGGGAGCTGATTCCCAATGGATTTATTACAACAACGATTTGTAATACAGTTAGCTTGCAATGTTATTCTACATTACCATTAGGCTAATACAGATATACAGTACAACTAAATCTTTTGGTAATTAGTAGTAAATAAATGCACCGATTTGCATTTCAAATAGAATTTATAGTGTACTTTAGTATTTAGGCTAACTTCCGGGAACTATTTTAGGCTCCGTTGCTGTGAAAAAAACGGCCCACTGGATTGAACGGAGATTAATCTCTTTACATGGCGCTGGGTCCCCTATTTCACTATATAACCACTGCTGTTGATGAGGACCACAACCCTGTCTATAGGAGGAGGGGTGAATTGAGGCAGATGAGCAATGCAGTCTAACAGATAAATGGAGGAGATACAGTACTTCAATGAGAAAATGGGGAAAATATTAAGGCAGGAACGTCCAGTGCACAATAGGATGCACTGTAGGAGGAAATACCAAGGATGATGTTACACATATGTCAAATGTACTGTATACTAATTCACCAAAGGATTTGTTTCCTGGGATGTAATTATGGGCTCCTCATGTGGTTTATGTTTGAGTATTGATAACTGGAAGTCCATTTAAAAGTGACTATATAGGGCAAAGCCAATCTATATATGTGGATTGTCATTTACTGATTTAAAGGTTACTAATGTGGTCTCAAGTGACTGAATATTGTACATCAGAAATCCTAAAAAATGCATTGCTACCTTTGGAGCACTGTGGGCATCTATTCAATGTTACGGTACTAAACTATTGGGTATCTCACCTCTGGTGATCCTGAACTCGAGCCAGTAGCTGGTTAATCTGTAAGGGGACACACAACACAGAATGCCAGCTGAACTCGGAATGGACACAGTGGGAGGGTTGTGGAACCAAAGGGCAGCGCTCCATTTTGGAATTCTGACAGCCGAGGGATCTTCACCCTCTTCGGGAGAAAGCAATTCTCTACTGCCCCTTCAGTCAAAGGAGGATAATTTGTCTTGCCTGTCACTTGACATCTGGAAGTCAAGTCACAGCAGTTTTAGACATCTGACATTTTAACACGTCTAATGACGACCAATCAGCTTTCAGGAGAAACAAAAGTTTCTACATAATTTTACTGAATGTTTGTTGATGTTTACAAACCATATAATTACATCCCAATATTTTCTGTTATGTTCCTGTTCTGTAATTTCTTCCTTGTTCCACTGATGCTATAGCAGTAGCTGTGTTGAAATGTTGACCTTCAACATCTAACGATTTTAGATTTGACTTGATGGCCAAGTAAAACTACTGACATCATACTGCCTCTTCAGTTTTTCAGCGAGGTCAAACTTCTGGGCCTCAGCCACTGCCACAGTTCTGTGGCCTTCTCCCTTTTGAGAACAAAACTTTGGATGAGAAACATTCCCCTCACAAACAAATGAGCCACAAGACCTATGGCATTGCAGAGAGAGGTGTGTTTGTTTTGAGTTCAAATATCAACTTTCTCCAGCATCCCTGACTCAAGCTTTAACTGCTGAGCAGGGCGGTGTGATTATTGTTGTCACGGCAACAATAACGAGGCCTGTACTGTACAACCCTCTGCTGGATGCCGCCGTACTGCTGAGTCATGTTCGTCAGGGCCTTCTTCTTCTTGAAGTCTTACTCCTGCTCCTCTCTCTCCTTTTCTTCCTGTACGACAGACTAAACACTAACTCTATCTCTCTCTCTCTGTCTCTCTCTCTCTCTCTCTTTCACTCTCTCCTGCTCGTGCTGCTTAACAGACATGACACGAAATGCACTTAACTCCCCGCAGAATGTTCTACCCAAGATAGCGATCGTTATTTTGTTTCCGGAGGCCATGTTTCGCACGAATTACTGTTTACACTGGCGCCTCGATTGGTTTCAGGGGTCTGCGGGTCACAAACGCCCCTCAGCCCGCAGTATAAAGAAACAAATGTGTCATATCGCAACGGGATGTAATTTGTGGACGGAGCCTTGAAAGGAACTTGGTTTTACTCAGTGTGGAAGGGAAGAGAATTCTGAGTTTGTATCAGAGCATCTGTAATTGGGAAGACTATCACATGGTGTGCACCCGTAGTCAAAGAAACACATGGGAAATGACTGATCCATCACTTAAACAAACACACAGTATACAAATTGGCTTGGGCAGTCAGTTTGTCTTTATGTTAGGCAGGAGGGTGCATGGTCTAACATTCTGTGGGCCAATGGCAAGTGTATGGCTGGCGTGCGTCGGACTCACGGCGAGGCGGATGTATCGCTTCTTCTGCTCGGTACGAACCCGATGCTGTTCAGCCCTCTCAGCGCGACGCTTCTCCTACGCACAAGTGCACAAGCACACACATAAATGATAGAAAAGTTAAACCCACCCACACTATCACACAGACATGCACACACACAAGCTCGTGCACATGCACGCACGCACACACACAGTGACTGAACTGAACACAAAATATTATAAAAGATAAGCCCACACACAGCCTTTAACAGGGACGGACACACACACACACACACACACACAGCACGCTGCGGACATATAATCCTGTTGACGAGAGCGATGAGATCCTCCTCGTCCTCCTTCCTCTGGATGAATGAGCCTCAATCAGAGACTGCAGCTCTGACATGTCCTTCTCCTGGCGCTTCCTGTGGATGTCCTGCGCACGCACGAACATGCACACACACACACACACACACACACATCACTAGCTAAAGTAGATACACACTTTCAGTTTTGATTTTTTCGTTTGTTTTTCTAATTTACTTTGCAATGTTCCATATGAGACAAACATTGCAATGTTAACATATGAAAAATGTTTTGCCGTTCTCTCTTCCTTCCTATCCTGTGTAAGGTTTTAAGAATAAGCAGTTGATTGATACCAGCATTCAAGATCAATGCAGGGAGGGAATGGATTGAGATGTATTAGTAAACAATGATTGTGGAAGTAATTTTAGAGTAATTGGCACATTAAGTACTACCAACCATGTATTTATTATGCCAAAGGCGGAAGTTATAAAATAACAGAGATATGCAATTACCTTCTGCTGAAGCAGAAACCGTGAAATTGTAAATTGATGCAATTGTTGGGAAAAATTGTTTGTGAATATACATTTTTATATATTTAAAAATGTATGTATGAAAGGCAAAACATTACCTTTACCTTCAAGTGCTGGTGTAGGCTCTAAAACTGTACAGTATATAATTATTCAGTTAGTCAGTGACTGCATGATTAAATGTCACACACAAACATAAAGCTAAACAATGACATTGTGAGTGTCGTCTTAAAAGGCAAGACATATTGCATATTGTTAGAAACATTGAGAATGTAAGTTACATTTAAAGAATTAAAAATTAAATTTAAGAGTTTATCACATCTTATATAAAGTCTTGCTTTTATCTCAGATCATAAACGTATAAAAAATGTGTCATACTATACATGGGATTAGCTATGACTGACAATCATAACATGTAAATAATGTATTATTCTAATCATGCATTATATATTCATACTGTATGCTTCACTTATTTGTATCTGTTTCCTTTTTAGTTATCAATGTTTCATATACATCGATAATAAAACACAAGAGATCAAATAAACATACTGTAGAATTCTGCAAAATGTATCTTCCACTGGAGCTATCTGCCAGTTATGATTTCAACACACAAGAGATTAATCAAGTCAAAAATCAAGTCACAATGCAAACTGGTATGAATTATGCTGTCGGATAAAAACAACACGCCTTTCTACCAATGGCTATAATTGGACTACATTAAGACAGCTTTATTCTAAAACATATACAGTAACAAAAACATAATTTGAGTTTCAGCCATCTAAAGATATATGGTGTGATCTAGGTTAATTTTGAAAGGTTGATACTGTTTTATTCAGATATATCAGTGAGGAAGATGGAAACCTTGCTCCTAAGATTTCTCCTTGACATGGATGAATAAAAAGAGATTAGAGGATCAATACAGGCCAAAAACAAACCATAAACATGTGTGATGATTTGATGTATTTTAAAATATATTTAAAAACAAATGTTTAAACCAAAAAAGCCAAATAAGGTTAGTGAAATCTTTGGATGAATGTCAAGATGTTATTTGACCAGTGACACAATGAGAACTATTTGAACATTGCCTCTAGTGTGCATGCAATCTTCCATGCAATGTTTGTCAGAACATTGAAATGTAGAAAATGAAACAAGGTTGGAATATGATGAAATATGGCTCGTAGAATAAAGAGATACCCGACACAATCACACATGGCTGATGAAAGTCAAATACCATTGTTCAGTACAGTTTCTTTTTTTGCTGCCAATGCATGTGCAAAATGTTTCTCTTAAATGATGGACATTTTGCTCTTTACCGGCAGATACCAACACTTTCCACATAACAAAATACAAACATGTGTAAAACAAATTAAAAGTAATCTATCTTGCCTTTTATCTACCTATCTAGATATTTTACAAGTATTAGACAGATTTAGTCAGAATGCACTGAAATAAAACACAAAAACCTTCCTTCTAGAATTAATCCGTCAGCCACAAAGTTTAAAAGATACTTTTATTTATTTTTATTTTTTAAACTGACGTTACCTTCCTCCTTGAAAAGAGAAGAACAGAGGAGAAATACATTATGAACGATACCATTCAATGTACCACTCACAGTTTACGGTCTAACAAATGTACTTATTGACTCACTGTATCTCTTCGACAATGTCTTCGTCAGCCATCTTAAAGTTTAATTATCTGTGATTAAAGGACAAAAAAACACACATTTTACTGTCACGAAGTGATACTCAAACTTTTGATACTCTTGATTTAGTTCTCGGTGTAGCCTATAAACATTATGCTTTGTGTCACAAACGACCACTCAGTTCACCATTTTCCCAACATAAATCTCCAATATAATCTTTATCAACATGTTTATCAACCTTGCACACAGCTGAAACTATATTATATAAAAACCCTAGGAAATATATTGTGAACCTGAAACACTTCTGCTCTGATGCCCGGTGCTCTAAACCGCTCCCATGTCATAATCCTCAACCATTTCCTCCTGGCACAACAGAAAGGCATGCAGATCCACTTGGATATAAGTAGGCTAGCACTACTCCGCTGGAAGATTAGTCAAATTCTCCCCAGTTGAAACGATCATTATCATAAATTAATGAATGAAACGTCAGCATTTTTGTGTGTTCAAAATCATTAACAATGGTTCAAGTTAACACTTAGGCCTGAGTACTTTACTGTGCATTTGTTAATGTGCATTAAGGATTCATTTGTTCAATTAATTACCATTATTCATTCATTAATTATTAAAGAATCTTTCAGGTATGGCTATTAGATTTGGTCAAATCTAATCTAAATGGTTAAAGTAGTACCATATCCACGTATGGACAGTGCACACTGTTTATCTAAAAATCACTCAGAAGTGGGGTCAATATCAAGGTCACGGGGAGAGTTCCAAGAGGCCTCTGATGTCATAACATCTTATATATAGCTGTCAAATTCCAGAATGCTTTTGTGCACAACAAATGTTTGGACTATGTTTTCCGTGGCCTCATAAATTACCACATCGTAAAAAAAAACAGTGCCAGTGGGCTGATCTTCTGGGAGAGAGCAGGCATCTATTTATAAGTTAATAAAGTGTGGTTTTGAACAGGTGTGAAAGCACTCTCTAGACAATGGACTTGGCTCACCTCAACACTAATAGCAAATCAATGCAGGGTGCTACACACACAGGCTATTTTTGCTGTCCCAGTTTGGTTAGTGACTGGTTGTGCCATAGGTAGGCTACTGTACCTGCATTACAAGGTGAACCCATCAACAGTGTAAACCAACAAAAGTGCAAACCATTTATTTTGTATTTGTCAATATATTTATCACGTTACCACAGAACTGAATAAAGCTGTACTATGCGAAAGGCGGATACACATCTGCTTTTCTGTTGTGTATGTGACATTATTTTACCTTTTTTACTGTTTATTTTGCCAACTGCAAGTTTACTGAATAGTTTATTTAGTGCTGTGTGGTGTCATACAGAAATCCAGCTGTCTTTGAAATGCTACTGGACTGGTTCAGTAGCTATGATGGAAAGCTATTGGGTGATGGAGATTTCACTCTAATATTTGCCAGTTTTACTTGCGGTTACTTTATTTGCCATGCATATAATATGCATAATATACTTTGTGGGGGCCCTTGAAGCTAGGTGTAGTAGTTGACATTGACGTCAAATCTGTGATTGGTGGCCAGAGAGGGGGGGAGAGAGAGAGAGAGAGAGAGAGAGAGAGAGCGAGAGAGACAGACATCTGGTTGAAATATCTATATCTCAGTAGTATTAAATGACAATCCAGAAAGAATTCATGCAGGCTTTTTGGTTTGCCTCAGCCAGTCTCAAATGGTGGAATAACACACAGTCTAGTGGAACTGGAATTTTGTGGGTGCCTTTTTCAGCATTAGCCTGACGCATGCGACCGATACCCCAGTCTCTGGGGCAAGATTAGCACTCTTTTCAACAACATATGGACTGTGCGAGGCCAAGCCTAACGCAGCAAGCCAAGTGCAACCAAAACATTTTACTGCTGCACTTAGCGAAAGTCTGTAGCAAGTCACCATTTTTTTGTATTCAAAATTGTGTGAATACAGTTTAAATAGTTGGATGCTAAATTATGAAGAAGAGAAAAAAAAACGAATTTCAGCTAAGTATACTCCTTTCTTAAACATTGTGGTTGTCTGTACCTACTCATAAAACGCACAATTATAAAATGAAAAATGAAATTAAATCATAAGGCTACTATAGACGGACACAAGATGCAGATATACAAATCATTTCAGGTCACAGAGATAAAGCCTTACCTCATGCTTCCCTGAGAAAGGGTGACGTGTCAGACAGCCTCACATCTCATTCCTGAAAGAGATAAAGTTGAATGGCTGTCCAGCCACAGCTCCCTGTAGACCTCATAACACACCGCTGCCTGCCATGTGACCAACTGTCACTTCTCTCAGGGGGATGGCAGGTCTATTGTTAGGGACTCAAGTCTGACTTTACCTCGAGAAAGGTTGGCTGGTTGGTTACTTTACTTCTGAGCGACCAAAACTTTGAAATTACAGTCAATGATGTGCTGTGCTGCATGTTAGGCATTACTTATGAGCTTATTTGTCAGTGAAGGAAGGACATTCAGCAATGTGGAATAACTAAAAAGTCTTTATTGCTATTGTTGCGTTTTAATGGTACAATGTTGAGAAGATTCATCCAGATGGAAACAACAGCATCCATTACAATAACATCGTATATTGGTGAAACGTAAGATTGTGTGCTTTGCAAAGCCGCATCTCTACACATGAGACGTGTTTGGTTATTAAACATTGAAATGAAAGGATAAAAATGAAAATGGAGTTGTCATAATAAAAATATAAAAAAAAAATAAAAAAATACAGCAACATGAAACCACAGTATAAAGCAAGACAATAAATGTCACATTAAATCACGAGATATATATTTTGGTCGAGCTCTTCTGCTCTTTTCAGGAGCCATGGAATGTGATTGTCAAGAGTTTTGAGCAGAACATGGATTGTTTAATGCCCCTGATAACCTTGCTTCTTTTTTTCTCTAAATTAAGAACTTAAATGTTCTACTCAACCTCCTCTGAGTTAAACAACTAAAGAAAAATGAATAAAAGGGGGAAAGTAAGAACACCCCTGCGGAAAAATGCTGAAATTATATGAAGCTGATACCATGTATTTCTCCCTCGCTTGTCAGTTACATAAAAAAAATGATTTATTGCAATCATAAGGCCAAAAATAAAAATAAAAAGACAGTGGTACATATGCTTACATTGTACTATCTCACTACACACAGGTGAGGACTTGATTCCGTAAACAGAGGCTAACAGGCTTACAACTGGGCTGTAAAACTACTGCTTTCCCCTTTCCTATATGAAAACCTTGTATTCCGCTGAAGAAGTGACGGCACTTGCTTGTACTTTAAACAGGAATGTCTATGAAGATTTAAAAGTGACCGCGAGTATCCGACAACAGGTACAAAATTGACAAAATATGAGAAATTGGAAAAAAATGAAGAAAAAAAAACATGTAAAAAGATAAATAATAGTAAAAACAAAAATGCATTATACATGTCATAATGGCCTTCTAAATATTCAGGTTTTCTGTCACTGCCAAAATAATTGCTGTAACTGCGGGCTGGTGAATAATCAATTTGAAATAAAAAAAAAGCTAAATTCATATTTCATGAGTATAAAGATATTATATAAGATACAGTATAAGAATTCATATTAAAAACATGTGTGCTAACATATATTACTCAGACCATTGTTGCGCTATTGGTAAGACATTACAAAAGTGAAATCAGCTAAATTCTAGAAGTGCTTTCAATTTTAACCTGAACTGGTGAATACAATAGCAATATGTGAAGCTTTTGCTTTAAATATAAATTAAAAAAAGAGAAGGATAATTAACTGTATGAGGGATAACGAATGTCACGTGATTTCTTTGGAATACCAACATCTGTAATTTGTCTTCATTATTAATTTAGGGCAGGTGTGTAACAAAGGAGGAGACTAAATTTAACAGAGTCTTTTCTGAAAGGATCTTACAAAACAAAACGCCCAAATTTCACAGCATGTTTTTTTCTTTTTCTTCTTTTAGATAGCAACAATTCAATGTGCAAAGACACTATACCCAGCAAGCATATGTGATACAATGCAGTTTTGATACAGTGCTTGGGAAGTGTCTGTTCTTTCCCACCATTTATTGTGGTCCTCTTGGGTGTGGCCTCATTATTTGGTACATAAGACATAGTCAAAAAGGAAGAGTCTCAGATTGTCGTGGTCCATGTCTTCAGTGGCCTGTCAAGGCATTAGTGTCCCATACCTAAGAAAAGTCATAAGACAGGTCTATTAGATACTAAAGGCTATACTTAACAGTAGGCTACTAAATCTCACCACATCTCAAACAGTGTTGATGTATAATAATAATAATAATAATAATAATTAGCACTATGCAACTTTCCACCTAAAACACAGAAATGTATTTAACTACTGTAAATGTTCGTCAAACATTTTGTGGCCGTCTTAATGCGTTTCACCTTTGCTTTCATTGCTGCTATGATTTATGACATGCTGTGGGATGTTGTTCTTGTCGTTGCAGCACCAAAGCATTTACATTTATTTTTAAGACATAGTTTATGCAAACAGGAAAATGTAATTATACCGCAGAGGGTAACAGACTGGTGACACATTTTAATATTAACTAATTAATTAATATGCAATCTTATTTAGTTATTTTTACTATAATCAAAAAAAAACAGCATTATCTTCTAAAATTGAGTAAATTAAGATAAACAGATAAACCAAGGAGGATTGTATTTAGTTAAAGTGGCCCCCTCACAAAAGGGTTATTTAATTTTGGAACAGGACTCAAATCCTGTCCTGGGCTAGAACATGCAAGCAGCTCAACATGGTGCCAAATGTCTTTTAAGTCTCGGGACATAAGGTTGGTATGCTGCTCTTTGTGCTAACGCAGTATCTTGCTCGGTGCTGACGCAGTAACTAGCTCGGTGCTGACGCAGTAACTAGCTCGGTGCTAATGCAGTAACTAGCTCGGTGCTGACACAGTAACTAGCTCGGTGCTGACGCAGTAACTAGCTCGGTGCTAATGCAGTAACTAGCTCGGTGCTGACACAGTAACTAGCTCGGTGCTAACGCAGTAAACCTATGGAGAATGTGCGAGTGGAACTGTGCTTATGCATACTTCAGGTGGGTGGGTGTGTGTGTGGTTGGTGGGTGGGGGTGTTTGTGTGTGTGTGTGAGAGAGCGAGCGAGCGAGCGAGCGAGCGAGCGAGAGAGAGAGAGAGACATTCTATGGTAGGAGCGGAGAAATAAAAGCATAGCTTAAAATGAATGAGAAAGAGGTGAAAGGTCTTTATGCGTGTTTTTTTTTTCATTTGATTCCAAATGACATTTGAGTCGGTGCAGAATGTATGTTGTTTGTGCTTTGTCTTCATGCCTCTTGTTAATGGCTGTGTGGCTGTGTGTATGTACAGTATGTGTGTTAGGGTGCATGTGTGTTTGTGATTGGACTGGGGGGGGGCTCTGAGCACACAACTGTCCGGGGAGGACAGCATAATGTATAGGCTGCACTCAGTCAAGATAGTAAACAATGCAAAGGTGGCATTTATCAACCTCGTGGCAAAACACCAAGCGGCAAAGTGCAAGTGTAAAAAAAGATATACAGCTGCCAGCCTGTCACTGTCTTTTATTTATTTTATTAGACAGGTGTGTGGTACTTATGAGAGGTCAGTTAATGGTCCTTCTCACACGTTAACATTCAAAGCACGGTGCCATACAGTACATACAGGCTAAAAGATAAACATGTCCTGCCCTTATAACTCATTATACCCAAGCAATAATGACATCTAGACTGGTGTCTGGTGATGAAAACAGACTCACCATTGGTGACTGATTTAGTCTCCTCTCTACCCATCACCTGATAGAGAGAGGCAGAGAGATAGAGAGAGAGAGAGAGAGAGAGCGAGAGAGAGAGAGAGAGAGAGAATACAGGTTTACTCGCCACCATGCATTACATAGAATAATAATATGCACAGAGAGCATGATTGAAAGTGATTTTGAAAATCAATGGTTCACTCATTCATATATGTTATTAATTATATGTTATTCTGTGTGCATGGCTCACTTGAGTGCTTCTCTTTGAGTTAAGTGGCAGCCAGTTCTTGCAACAGTGTGTTGTGCACATGCTTTAGATTGACATTCGTTCACGTGTCTTGTCTCCAACACTACTGGGTCTGCGTGACGTTCTGTCAAATGTCGCAGTTTTCCCTGTGATCCCATAAATCCGTGGAGGAATCAAACCCCCCCGTCCTTGACACCACAACATAGAGTAGGGCGTTTAAGCTTACAATGCGCGTCGATAACCGCTATACCTTCCCTTCCCTGCCCAGCGTTTACTTCAATGCGGACCCCCGCCTAACGGCCACCATCCCGGCTGGCTCACTGTGGTCAACCACAGCGGCCCGCGCTGCAGCGGTTAGCTAGCGTGGGCTGTTACTGTACAAGGGGAAAAGCTTTTAACATTTAAACATTGTTGTGGGCATTTTGAACATCCCAAAACCAAATATGGAGGCATTGTCCGAAATAGAGTAGGAAAACAGACGCTCCCTAAAACCAGCTTCTTGGGGGGGAAGGGGGGGGTTAGAAAATTTAAAATAAAAACCATACAGTAGGAAAATATTGGCACAGTCACTGCTGACAGATTATTTACAATTACCTGTATTCACTGTGAGCTGATAACAGTTATTCAATTCCGTGGGAGACAACCTGGCATTGTGTGGCTTGTTGTAAAATAAATGTGCGAGTTTGGCAGCAAGTTTGCTCGTGTCGTGTTCAGAGAAAATGAAAAGGAGGAAGGGCGAGGCAAAAAAAACACAGCCATTCGTGAAAAGCTTTCGACCTGTAGTTGGACAATGAGAGTGGCGCCAATACCATTTTTACGACTTAGCCTTTACGTTGAGCTCTAATGTTCTCAGTATTGCTGAGTCGGCCTGAACTTGATGATTAAATATTTTTCAATGTAATGGTTTTGTAAGTACAAGAGATTTGTACTAATACCATAGGAATATTGAAAATGGAGTGTGCAAGGAAACTCCTCGATTATAATTATGATTAAGATAGAAATAAAGCAATCCTGTCCAACCACAGCAGAAAAGAGAATAGCTTTGATAATAGCAAAAAAAGTATATAGTGCACATTTATGACATCAGATGATGAAGTCACTTTGTGATAAGTGTCGAGAGAAACAGATTCTAACTTCTTATTTACCTCTCCAGGCTGCTTCCAGATTTAACGGTGTAAGACAACTAGCTATGAGAGTTCTTTAAAACAGAAAGAAACAACCAATTGTTATTCCCGTCTGTGCCAACAATACGGTGCGATTACAGTAAGTCAGTTCTGTTCATAGTCTCTTCAGACACTTGACTCAACGCTGAAGTCATGAGAATGTACCAGTGCTCCTTCTAGAGTTGTGGGGGAAAATACAGTATGCCTCAACATTTATTAAAGTAACGTGATACAAATTAAATATTTCAAGGATTTCTTTGAGGAAATGGCTTTTGGCTAATGCATGGAACCCCAAAAGAAATCTTAATAATGGTCGCACTAGTACTTCCTTTTTAACCATTAAACTTAGCTACACTATGATGCACTTTCGAGCAAGTGCTTATACATGCTAGCAAGTTCCAATAAAGCAGTTTACCTTGGTCGGGGTAGTGCCTTTGTTTTCCCATAGACTCCTCTTGTTAGTGACGTCAACCGGCTTCAGGTCCTGGCGAGGCGAGAACAGAGATTGACAAAGAGAGACGGTTACGAGAGAGCGCCAAGCGGGCGGTTCTTATGAGAATGGCCGTGCAGTAAATCCGCTTCAAAGCGTGGCTCACAAAAGTGTGGACAGAGCATGCGACAGTACCTTAGAGGCGAAAGAATGACAGAGGAAGATTAAGGGGTCCAGCAATGAAAGAAATGGCCAACAGAGACAGGGGTGCCTGTCTAGTGAAAAGGCAAGAAACACAGCACACACTCATTACAGGCGCAGCATGGGTCAAGTCTACCTTTAAGTAGCTGCATTATAATAACATTCAAAGTTAAGTGACCTTCATGTGAATAGATGTGCTTGTTTACAGACTGAAGGATACAGAATAGACAAACACAGTCATTATCATATCGTCGTCTGCGTGCTTCAATAAACAGTTGGCGGTAGAACGTTTAAAGGCTGACTCAGTGGCGTGCGGCTGACATGATCTTCAGCGGCTAAGTGGCCTATTGAACGATCCTTCGGGAATATTCACTCTCATAGCTCTAACGACAAAACAATGACCATTTAAAAGCTTCCTTTTGTACAGGAGGTGTCTCCAACAGCGTGTTGCCTATTTGAATGCAGGCCAGGGCGCCGGACACGGAAAGCCTTAAGACAAATATTAGGCTTGGGCTGAAATACAGCCAGGAAGAGCAGAGGAGCGCCTATGAGAGGTATTAGACATTGGAAAGGAGCCACATACAAGTGTTAAGAATAGGCGGTAAAGCATAGCTATGCTTATGACAAACCCACAATTTACACTTGAGCTGATACCAACTGATACCAAATACGAACATCCACCAAATGCTGATAAAAGCTAATTTTTTTTAAAAGGGGGTTTAAAATCGAGTCGGGGCAATGAGCTTGACTTATTGCATGATTAATGTCCACCAGGTGGAGCCAGACAGGCGTTATCGCGCAACGGATTGGAAGGAGGCCAATCTGCCCCTAGCTTCAGTTGCAAATGATCATTAAGCACGGGCGGAACATGATATGCCGCTATCATAAGCATACTATAAATAAAAAAGGGATTACTGTTCACACGCTCCACAAATTCTGGAGTGAAATCATGAGTACAGGATTGAGGTCGTGAGCAGCATGGCCAATGCAGTGTCCTTTGGAATTGTCTTGCTGGAAGAGCACACATCCTCAAACGGGTAATAAAATGTGACTTTAGAATTATATTTGATTAATGAGGTTCAATTAATCGATTCTTATGTGCAGTTTCACACATGTATACAGACATGTTTGTGACCTATGGTTTGAGCAGGCCGAGGTCCTATACAAATAAATAAAAATAAAAAACACACACACACACACAAAAAATCTACATATATAAAATCTTGCTCTGGGCTGTGTGGCGGTTGCTATGGCGATGACATACCGCTGGTCTTCCTCCCGGTGTTTTGCCACTCTCGGGGGTTTTGTTCAGCCAGTCGTTGATGCGGCCCGCCACACCTATTTTCATCACGGCTGTTTCCTGTTTGGACAAAGGGTCAAAAGGTCAGCAAGGCCACGGCTGACGTTTGGGCGCAGAGGCTCAGCAGGAAGGAAGTGACGGAGAGACAGGTTCTCTCAGCTCGGCGCCTCTCCCTCAAACACACACACACACGCGCACGCACACAGGCACACACAGGCAGGCACACGCACACGCACACGCACACACACAGACAGAATGTCCTAAGCTAACAGATGTGTCATTAATGGCCACCTTGCATTTTAAAGCGCACGTACACAGACACACACACAGAATGCGATAAACTAACAGATGTGTCATTCACGGCCACCTTGCATCTTATTTGGGGGGGGGGGGGGGGGGGGGGGGGGGGGGGGGGGGGGGGGGGGGGGGGGGGGGGGGGGGGGGGGGGGGGGG